>OX381716.1:63314076-63867384 GCA_947462335.1 Harmothoe impar | reverse complement strand
TTTATAACGAGATTTTACTGTATCAAGCATTTAGCCAATGTGGACGTACAGAGAGCCCCCCCCCCCCCAAGGTAGGAAAGTCGCCGAAATTAAGGGCACCAAGTCACAAAGTCACGCTTTTTTAGTCTATGTTTACAATAACCAAATTTGTCCAAAAGTCGCCAGGTCGCTTAAATTATTGTACAAGATTGCCAGGTTGCCTGGAAAACAGACCAGGTCGCTTTTGACCCGTCTGCAGTCACCTAAGCAGCCATTATCCTTATCTGTCTATGTCTTTGTCTGGCTCTGCCTGTTTCCTCATCAGTGCCTCTGTGTGTCACTGTCTGTTTGACTTCATGTGTCTCTATCTATTCCTGTCTGCATAGCCTCTTTCTTCTGATCTGCCGCCGCCTGCCTGTTTTCTGTTGCTGTCTGTCTGTCTCTGTCTGCTTGCCTCTGTCTACCTCTGTCTCTCTCTGTTTCTCTTTATGTGTCTCATTCTTTGTCCCTGTCTGTCTCCTTCTGTCCCTATCTTTGTCTGTCTGTTTCACCATATCTGCTGCTGGCTGTCTGTCGCTTCTCTAGTAGTCTTCCTCCTCCTCTCTTTCTCTCCCTCCCCCTCGCCCTCCTGTTACCATACATGATTCTGATTCCGTCGCTGAGGTTATTAATTGGGGGTGGAGCTGTAATTCTAGCTCTTGGTGCTTGTCTAAAAGTCATGCTATTTAAACTGTTAAATATTGGCAAACTGCTTTGATACCGGAGAGGCTGCTGCCGCACTGCTGCCGTCTAGGGAGTATCAACAGGACAGGGGTTTGGTGGATTCGGGGGGACCAGAAAAATTGCAACCCTTTTTAGCAAAAAAGCCCAGTCGTTAGTAAAGGTTAGTAAAGGTCAAAGGGGTCGGCCGCGTGCAATATATCCTGCCAGGGGGGATGGGACAAAAACTAATTTGGCCTGCTCGCGCGAAAATCCACCAACTTCCCCCTGTCGTTAAAAAATGACCGGTCCCTTAGCTGGTTAGCGCTTATGCATTAAGGCCTTATTTGTTGTGACTCATATAAGTGCAGCGTTGGAGAGTTACTCACAAAGGGCGGATTTTTTTTTGAATGCGACCCAACAGGGTTGATACATTCTGGGAGGGTCGGCATGATGCATGATTGCAGTAAAGGACGACTAACTCGCAGAGCTGCATTCATGCATCATGACTATACTTAAAAGCCCTATGTGGTCCTTAAATAGTTCAACTGCATATTGATATTCTGACCTCTGTCACTACTGGCTGACAACAAGGCACTAGTGATGGACTTAGTTAGTCATTTCTGGCTCCCTATACTACCAACATAGGTTAGTTAATAATGTCTGGTTGGTCAGTACTGACCAACTCACCTTAGGGCCACCGTAAACGGCATGTTTTGGATCAGCTATGTCGATCAGTAACCAAGGAAAATCAGCGTTTGCGGGACTCCCACTGATCGGATCAGAGTATATCAAACGTGTTTGATATGCTCTGATCTAATCAAATGACCGAGACATCTGATTGAAACATGCCGTTTCCAGTGGCCTTTAGTCTTCTCCATTTCTAGGAGAATCAGGCCAAGTCATTAGGACATATTTTGTTTTGCCTCAGACCTTTTTTGAATATGAGTTGGTCAGTACTGACCACTGTCCCTATGACTAACATGGGATAGTCACTACAGACTAAGGCCTGGATCGTTTAGATTGTCAGTGCAGAGGGGCTCATATGTGAGCCCTCATATTACAAAGAGAAGTTTAAAGCAGATCAGTTACACAGGCAGAAAAAGGACCACAGATGGGGGTCTCCATATCACATGTTGATTTTAAATAATGTCTAAGTCGCTTAATAATGCTCATGTCCCATGTGAATTTTAAGAAATGTCAATATCCCATGTCACTACCTTTTAAAGCCTCCTGTCGCATGTCACTAGACCTACATTACTTAAGAAATAGTGATGTAGCCGTGTCACATTTAAGAGTTTACCCCGATGGTCAGGACGATGTCTTGTTCCCCCTATTGATTGGTTGAATAAAACTAGCATAGGAAGCAAATCATCATGGGGGTGGGGGGGGGGGGGTAGCCCAGGGCGGCCCATGCGAACCAGCTTTTAAGTATCATGATGTATATACATGCTTGTATTGGAATCGTATGAAACAGGTAGCCTGGACCCCTTTAGTTCTGACTGGGGGCTCAAGGAACTCTGGCCCTACTTTTCCCGAAAATGATTTGCGAAATGTATGTATTATCATAAGGTCTTGGCAACTTTTGGGGGGCCCAAACATATTCATCCCCCCCCCCTCCTCTGTAATTGGCGGGGGGGGGCATGGCAGGTCACCAATGCCTCCGATAGTACAAATAGAGCATTGGTGAATTTAGTGACCATTGAGTCCCGTAAATTCTTGCGTAGAAGCTGCGCCTCAAGTCATATCACCATTGCGGCTTTTAAGATTGGCCTAGAGTATGGGTGCGGACAAACCTAGCTAGTAGATGCATACAACAGTAACAAAAACAACCAAAATGGGATGCCCCTTGAAGCTTTGTATACAAATCTCCAAAGTTAGGGGCGGCTAACATGGAGTTAGGCTTAAACGTTATAAGTTAGGCTTATAAAGTTTTATGGTAAATAACTGGTGGCACTTTTTAATGCCCCCCCAGGAAGGGCCAGGCACACAAAGCATCTTGCAGGCTGTGCTGGGAGGAGGAGGGGTGATGGTGATCGAATCTATGAGGTAGGCCAGGTAGCTGAAGGTAGAAAGCATGGTCCTAGGTATTTAAGTAGAGTGCTGAGAAGGAGCGCCTCTGAGCCAAACTAATGCATCAATCTGTGAGTCTATGCGGCAATTTGTGAGTCAACCATGTCATCTGTGAGTCAACCATATCATCTGTGAGTCAACCATTCTATCTGCAAAGTCAACCACGCCATCTGTGAGTCAACCATGCCATCTGTGTGTCAACCATGCCATCTGTGTGTCAACCATGCCATCTGTGTGTCAACCATGCCATCTGTGAGTCAACCATGCCATCTGTGTGTCAACCATGCCATCTGTGTGTCAACCATGCCATCTGTGTGTCAACCATGCATCTGTGAGTCAACCATGCCATCTGTGTGTCAACCATGCCATCTGTGAGTCAACCATGCCATCTATGAGTCAACCATGCCAATAATGAGTCAACCATGCCATCTATGAGTCAACCATGCCATCTGTGTGTCAACCATGCCATCTGTGAGTCAACCATGCCATCTGTGAGTCAACCATGCCATCTGTGTGTCAACCATGCCATCTGTGAGTCAACCATGCCATCTGTGTGTCAACCATGCCATCTGTGTGTCAACCATGCCATCTGTGTGTCAACCATGCCATCTGTGAGTCAACCATACCATTAGTGAGTCAACCATGCCATCTGTGTGTCAACCATGCCATCTGTGAGTCAACCATACCATTAGTGAGTCAACCATGCCATCTGTGTGTCAACCATGCCATTAGTGAGTCAACCATGCCATCTATGAGTCAACCATGCCATCTGTGTGTCAACCATGCCATCTGTGTGTCATATTCTGTTTTGCTTCAGTCTTTTTGAATATGACTTGGTCAGTACCGACCACAGTCTCCATGACTAACCTGAGATAGTCACTACAGACTAAGGCCTGGAGTGTTAAGATTGTCAGGTAGCTCGTATGTCAGCCCTGATGTTACACACAGAAGTTTAAAGCAGATCAGTGACACAGGCAGAAAAGGGACCACAGATGGGGGGTCCCCATGTCACATGTCGATTTTAGATAATGGCAATGTCGTGCCTCTACATGGGTACCCACAATTTTGACCGTGTCGCCGTGTCAGATTTAAGCAAAAGGGCCATGTCACTGTGTCGAATTTTATGTATAGGGCCCTATATACAAACTTAGAGACAAATCCCTGTGGGTTGATTTTTACCCCTAATTTTCCTGTGTCCGTCGATTTTTAAAAGGGCCTAAAACCGCTGTGTCGCTGTGTCGCCCGTGTCAATTTTTACCCATGTAGTGGCACAATGTCGCATGCCTATGTCGCTTAATGATGCTCATGTCCCATGTCGATTTTAAGAAATGTCCATGTCCCATGTGACTAACTTTTTAGGCCTCCTGTTGTATGTCACTAGACCTCATGTCACATGTTGATTTTAAGAAATGGCGATGTTGAATTTAAGGGTCTAACTCCATAGAAAAGGACAGCTACGGGCGCCCTTTTTCCATTGGCCCCGTGCGTTACTATGGGAACAGACAGTGGATCATATCCTGGTAACGGCACAGCATTGACGCATCATGCCAAATCAACTCTGGAAGATGTGACGGATCATATATGCATCATGACTGCATGATGGCATCATGAGGACAAGAGAGCAGAGAGTGCTATTACCGTGTGCTCCACTGGGGCCCTTGATAGGAGGGTCCCCATTTTAAGAATTGTCGCCATATCGAATTTAAGATATGCCCATGTCGCCACATTGATTTTACGAGATTCCCGATGTCCCATGTCACTATCTAATTTGTCCTCCTGTCCCATGTCACTAAGCCTCAAAATGGTCCATGTCGCTGCGTCGAATTTAAGGGTCTAGGGCCATTCTACTAGAACAAGTGCATCTTTAAAAATTACCAATTAGCTGTTTAGTATGAGTTGTCAAGATCCAAGACATGTTTATAGACCAAGGTGTCAAGAAAGCATCACAGAGACAAGTAAAGGAGTCGCCATGACTCTTTTACCATAGTCAATTCTAGTTGACTCTGGTGGAGGTGTCAGAGCTACTCCAGTCATACCCCTTGCTCCTTGTACAAATTGACTCTACCTCTTGACTCCATCAGTGCAGAGTCAAGTGCAGTTGACTCTGCCCACAGCAGAGTCATTTGTAGTTTGACCCTTCATGAAGAGTCAAAAAAAAGTGTTGACTCTGATAGTAGTTGCATATGACACCACCTGGTGGGGCAACCAACACTAGTTTGGTACCAGTGGCAACCATAAGGCAGAGCCACTATCTATGATTGAGATAATTGTTACATGCCACACAGTTTTGATTCTTTATAGATAGGTCCACTATGTCTAAATAGTGTGCTCTTTTAAGGGGTCAATTGCTATTGACTCTTCAGGAAGAGAGAGCCAAACTCATTTGACTCTCATCTGCATGTAGAATTAAGTAGTTTAAGTAAGGGAGGAATAACTAGAACGTCCGCTCTGATTGAATCCAAATTAATAACTGTTTATTAGTTGCTGTGGGCCAAGCCAGCACAGGCTATTTCATCAATATTCATAAGGTACATATCAGCATAATCAGTAAGGCACATCATGCAATCTGGGTCGGCTTAACCTAGATAAGGAGGCCACCAGGTACACATACACCTGTCCTTATCCTTGCTACTTGTTAGCCAACAGTCATCCATTTATAATTGAATATATAATTATTATCCATCACCAATTCTAATATCAATTATACATACGTCACATACATATTCATAATAATAACTATTACGTAATCAACCTATATCTTCTCCTAGAATAGCACATTCTATTCTACATATGCCCCCCCCTTTCTTTTATGAATCTTTGGACATATATTCCAAATATTCATCCATATATCAACATCTGCATTAACATCTTGACTAACACTATTATTATCATTACCTTATCTCATCATTAGTACATATCATCCTGTATGGCAAAGCTCGCTCTCGGTCTGGTATCTTGTGCCCCCATTCCCATAATGTTAGCTATTTGTTCTGGCGTTATTGTTACTGTCATTTCCCTGTTATGTGAGTGGGCATATGCTGGTGGTAGCTGGGGTAGGAGGGGTACGGCCTGGTTTATTACAGGACTGTTAGGTGCTGTCGGCTGTGCATTGGGAACTGTTACTATAGTAGTATTACTAGTCTTCCCCCCTTTAGTACAGTCATTTTGTTTGATGTTATTTCGTCTCCCTTTTATACAAAACATGTATACATTTATACCTAATACAATCAGGGATATTATCAGCGCTACACTTCCTGACCCCGAAGCTACATAAGGATGGGTAACAATGTCCTCTATGTCCAATACCTGATCCTGGTCCTCCTCCCACTTTTGAATTTTAATTACTGGAACATGAACATGATCAATGTATTTCAAGGTGTTTGACACATTAATATGTACAGAATTCGGCCAAGAAATATTAATACTGGGAATGAAAGCCGGTGTTCTTTGTTCCTGTCTTATGGATGTGTGAATATGTTGCACATTAACTATACGCCAAGTAGTACTTTCCAAAATGCATGCATCGGGAATATTATATATAGTCGGTTTGTTAAACACAATTTTCAGTGGAATTTTACTGGAGCACCTCAATACCGTATTTTCTTGGACCTGTGTTGGAGCGATAAGTACCATAGAGTCACCTTTTTGTACTTTCATTACCGTTGATGATGTACCCTCAGATTTAACAATTTTAACTGAACAAGATTTAGGTACCGTACCACTGACCAGTTGACTTTCACATGAATTACCTAATGTCTCTATATCTGGCCAGCATACTACCGGACTCTTTCCTACACAGTCACTGGGGACAAAGGAGGCTTTTGTCATAGTGTGTATTGCAACCCTATCTTTACCCTGGATCACACGCATATGTTCTTCCCCAAATGGTACAGGCATGTAATTTAATGTATATTGAATAAAGACCTGGTCATCTAGTGCAGGTAACATGGCTCTGAATGCAAGGTGGTCTATCCCCTCCCAGATAGGATCAATAGATATATATTGGTAGTACCATTGGTATGGGAGTACCGTAAACCCCTTGTTTCCTATCTGGAGCAATATGGATGCTAATTGTTTCTGATTAAGAACACGTTCAGTTAACCACCCTCTTTCAATATCAGTCTTTTGTTTATGATAATGTTTCAGTTCATGTATATAACGCTTTACTATCCTCTCAGCATGCACGACCGCATCATTCAGTGTTCTATATACCGGCAGTGCTGTTATAGAATTATGGGTTGCATTTGCATCATTCAGCAGTGCTGTAAGTACCGTATTAGTTTGATTATTGACCAGTTCAATGTGATTAGCATTCTCACGTACTAAATCTCTTGTATTGTTAATCATTGTAATCATTTCATCCATGTGGTGTTTGAGTTGTTCATGGTGGTTATTGTTCTTAACTATTAATTTTCTCAGAGCCTCTATGTCTGTAAAATCGGGAATGTTAAATAATGGGCGGACCCATCTTCCTATTATATTAAAGAGTCCCCTCTTTAATCTCCTTCTGTTTAATGCTGCATCCTCTGTATACGTCCCAGTAGTAAGTGTTATTTCCTTTAATAGATCTTGCATTAAATCCTTCCATTCTTGGTATCTGACCCGTATTCCTTTGTCCCCCAGTTTCTTTGACGCTACCGTAAATGCATCAGTAATCTGTGTATTCAAATGTTCAGTCAGTAGAGTCTGTGGTTCTTGTAGTATGACTACTAGTGACCATGCTGCTCCTACTCTCCTTATTTCTCCAGTGTCTTGTATAAAAATCCCATCTTTTTCAAAGATTGGACTTGTCGCTGTATATGTCCACAGTAGACATGTGGACATGAGCAGTATGTAGATTCTCATGGTGGTCGTTACAGAATACTTTCACAGCATCTATACACTGTCTTTTGGCTTCTGAACAATACTCCTGGTCTGGTGGTTGTAGTTGTACCCTTTTAGCAGCATTAACCTTGCTCCTTGTCCAATGCCCCTCGATTTGTGCCGGACCGCCTGGTGTGGCCTGTCTCTTCAATGTCCGTTGGGGGTGTGTGGTGGGTGGGTGGGTGGGGCCGCTAGGTGGCGTGACCAGCTTAGCCTCAGGTTGTTTGGGCTGTACCTCTGTCTGAGCTTGTTTGAGTGGTGGGGGTGGGTGGATACGGGCTGGATTACCCTGTCCCACGTTATCAGTGGCTGTCCTCCTCTGTGCTCTAGTTTGTTTGCCCCGCAGATAAGCCCAATCTATGTCAGGCTCCACCTGACGTACTTGATCCCTGGCGACCTGTTTGCGCACGCCGTTTGGTCCCACAACCGTTATTACATTGCCCCTTATCCTTGTGACCATAAACCCATGATCCCACCTGGGATCCAGCTTTACTCCATCCTGGGCTAGTATGATAACGGTATCTCCTTCAGATAATGGCCCTACATTGGCTTGTGATGTTAATCTATGCATGTTGCACTCCCTGTTCACATATGCATTACGTGTCGCAACCTGTAGTGCTGTAGCTAATTCGTCTACGGATTGTGCCATTCTCGATTTTTGTTGTCCCTTTTTTCTGTTTATTAAATTGTAAAAGGTATTTGAAGGGTGACGCCCGTACTGTAAGAAAAATGGCATGAAACCAGAGACCGTTGATACTGTCGTCCTGTGCGCTAGGAGTGCATCTCCTAAACAGTCTTCCCATTCTGCCGGCCTGGCATTTACCAGCTTTCTAAGCACGTCTTTCAAGCTTCTATGGAACCTTTCAATTTTTCCGTTAGAACGAGGCGTCCATGGTGTTGTTCTCCTTACATCCACCCCCAGTTCCTTTAAATAATCTTGCACTAGAAGTGAACGGAACTCCATTCCGTTATCAGTTATACATACATCCATTGGTGTATTTCTAGGAATGTAGTCTCTTTTTAGACACCTGTACACCGATAGTGCAGTTTTATCAGGGATGGGATAAGCTTCTGCAAATCCTGTTGCATGGTCAATGAATGTGAGCAGATATTTATTCCTTGTTTGTGATGCCGCGAAGGGACCCGTTATATCCATAGCAACCACGTGGTTGGGGTACTCAGCTATGGGCATAGGGTCAGGGTATACTTTTTCAGTCCTATCCTTGTTTACTGCACATAATGCACACTTTCTGACAAACACTGTCACATCTTTAGCCATTCTACACCACTTGTAGGCTTCCTGTACCCTTTGGAGTGTTTTTACAATACCCATATGGCCGACCTCTTTGTGTGCCCGTGTTATCACCTGCTGGCGATAATCTGTGGGCAGTACTAGCCTAGGGTACTCCAACTGACCTGGAGGGGTTTTGAGTGTAAATAAAAGGCCTTCAGATACGTAGTAATCCTCTTCTTGATCCTCCCCCAACTGGTACTCCGGCATATTGCGTTGTAATCTCAATAAGCCTGGGACGGTGATGTTATCTATCTTCAGCAACCCTTCATTGAAGTGGTCCCCTAATATGGCAGCTGCCATTGTGGGATCTAGGGGGGCTGTCTCTGGGTTATCAGTCCTAATCCTGCTGAGCATGTCAGGACGCAGGTGTAGTTTGCCTGGGCGGTACTCTATTGGTGCAGCATACTCAGCTAGTGTCACAGCCCAGCATTGTACCTTTGAATTCTTAATCTCGTTTTGGAAGAGACACTTCAAAGGCTTATGGTCGGTGTAGATTGTAAACTGTGCTCCATGCAGATATGGCCTCAGTTTTCTGAGTGCATAGATAACGGCATATGCTTCCCTCTCCACCACCGGCCATCTTTGCTGGGCTTCTGACAGTTGTTTAGAAATATATTGTACAGGCCTTTCTGTACCGTCAGGTTGATCTTGTAATAATATTGCTCCAATGCAATATTTAGAGGCGTCTGTCATGAGCTTGTACGGCTTGTCCAACTGTGGATAAGCAAGCACCGTGTCTGAAGCTAACATGTCCCTGATATACTCCCAAGCTTTGTGACACTCACTAGTCCACTGGAACCGTGCATACTTCTTTGTCAGCAGTGTGAGTGGTACAACTACCTCTGCATAAGAGGGTATTAATTGGCGATAATACCCACTCATTCCTAGAAACTCCCTGATTCCTCTCAGATTCCTAGGTGGTGACATCTCTCTGATAGCTTTCACTTTTTCTGGGTCAGACTTTATACCGTCGGCTGAGACAATATACCCTAACAGTTTCACTTCTTTCAGAGAGAAATGACACTTTTCTGCCCGCACAACTAATTTGTGCTTTTGTAGTGCTTCCATGACCAACCTGATGTGCTGTTGGTGTTCCTCCTCTGTCTGGGAGAAGATGATAATATCGTCGATATATACCATACAGAATTTTCCCAAGTATGGTGCTAATATATCATTCATGACCCTTTGGAATGTAGCTGGTCCATTACATAGTCCAAAAGGCATTACATTGAACTGAAATAGACCCCGGTGGGTGGCTATTGCTGTTTTCTCTTTGCTATCTTTGTCCATTTCGATTTGCCAATACCCAGATGCTAGATCTACTGTAGAAAACCGTTGTGCCCCCTGTAATGAGTCAAAGATATCCTGTATCAGTGGCAGTGGGTATGCATCTTTGGTTGTAATAGCATTGAGTTTCCTATAGTCTACACAGAAACGTTGTTTTCCCCCTTTCTTTGCAATTGTTATAGGGCTAGCCCATGGACTCCTTGAAGGCTCTATGATACCTGCATCTAACATCTTGTCAATTTCATCATCTACAAATTTCCTCTTCAAAAGTGGTAGTCTGTATGCCCTCTGGCGGATGGGCATTGCATTTCCTGTTTCTATTTTCATTAAGACAGTATCAGAGTGGCCTTCTAATCTGCCTCCTTTAGGAAAAACCTGAGGGAATTGTCCCTCCCAATAATCAATGTCTGTGTGTATGCCCGCCATCGTGGGTTGCACACATGTATTCCACACTGCTGGATAAGAAATTCCCAAAAATTCCACTTGCCTGTCTTGATAAGATATTTTGGCCCTTAACAGGTTTAATACGTCATCTCCCAGGAGT
This sequence comes from Harmothoe impar, assembly GCA_947462335.1. Lineage (NCBI taxonomy): Eukaryota > Metazoa > Annelida > Polychaeta > Phyllodocida > Polynoidae > Harmothoe > Harmothoe impar. Next base: position 63,856,645 of record OX381716.1, on the reverse strand, counting down.
GCATCATGTAGAAGTTCTTTTACAATGTAAAATTGACATTTCCTATTTTGTATCATGACATGGGCTGTACCCAATGTCTCTATCTCATGTCCTGATAATGCTCTTAATCTCAGTCCTGGAAATGTCACCATAGGCTGCATTCTGGCCTGACATATGGCTCTCCATACATCTTCTCTCATCATTGACCTTGCTGCACCGGTATCCACTAAAGAAATCACATTTATATCTATTAGATTCAAATTGATACTTAATCTTTGGTCCGGTGCAGTCTCTAGTTTCCCGATTGACTGTGTTGGCTTCCAAATCGTTGGTCCAATACAGCCTGCACTGCTGCTTGAAGGGACGCGTGTTTCTGCTGACAGTCCCTTATCATGTGATCAAATGAGCCACACTCATAACACCTACGCCTTGGCCTCTGGGGGCTGAATTGGGCCTGTTGCTGCTGTTGATGTTGTTGCTGATGTTGCTGTTGTTGTTGTTGGGAGAACCATGCTGGTGGTTGATTGTACCACCATGGAGGTTGTTGTCCCCCCTGCTGTGGCTGACGTTGTTGATGTGGCATGGGTGCCTGTGGCTGGTGCTCATTCCCCATACTACTACCCCCTCCTAGTGGCGCTGTAGAGGTGGTTATTTTTCTCAGTGACTTTAGTTCCCCCTGTACAGTTCCCATTTGTTGGGTGAGTGTCTTTACAGCCTTATCCAATGTTTGTTGGAATGATGACGTCATTGCAGAGATATCCATAGGTTCCTCCTGTCTAGGTGCAGATGAATGCTGTACCTGTATCCCACGTGCCTCAGATACAGCTACCTTGAATGAACGTTCCACATCTCCCGCGGCCGTCTGTGCAGCTAGTAGTGTTCCATGGCGAGTTACACATACTTGTTGTCTTATGCTTTGATCCTTTAGTCCTCCAATGTACAAGCCGATCAATCTGTTCCTTACACATGGAACAATCACCTCGTCATCTGTATACGCCATGTCCACTTGATTCTGGAAACGCCTGGTATACGCCCCCACATCTTCAAACGGCTGTTGTATACATTTATCCAATCTTGCTTGTAAATACTGTGGTTCGTCAGCATCTAGAAACTGTGTCGATACTAGTGCTCTTACATTTGGCCATGTAACTTGTGCTCCTTGTAGCCCGTCCTTAGCTCTGATCAATGCCTTGAACAATGCCCCTGTTGATAATTGACCCGCTAGGTCTATGATCAATGAGTCTGGAGCATTTGTCCACTGCCGTACATCGTCGATTTGGCCCAGCCATGTTCTTAACTGGTCCCTATCATCCCCTGTACACACAGATATGCCTGTGGAGAAGTCCTTGAGTCTCTTCTTCACCTGATCCATGTGCTCAATGACCCTCCTTTGGTCATTGATTTGATTCATAAGGTTCATTTGTTCCGCCATTATACAACGTTTTAACACCAAATGTATAATTTATAACTATTCCTCCCTTGTGTTGCGGTCGTTAGGCAGTAAACCTAAGTAGACTGCGTCGTGGTCGCCATTGTAGAATTAAGTAGTTTAAGTAAGGGAGGAATAACTAGAACGTCCGCTCTGATTGAATCCAAATTAATAACTGTTTATTAGTTGCTGTGGGCCAAGCCAGCACAGGCTATCTCATCAATATTCATAAGGTACATATCAGCATAATCAGTAAGGCACATCATGCAATCTGGGTCGGCTTAACCTAGATAAGGAGGCCACCAGGTACACATACACCTGTCCTTATCCTTGCTACTTGTTAGCCAACAGTCATCCATTTATAATTGAATATATAATTATTATCCATCACCAATTCTAATATCAATTATACATACGTCACATACATATTCATAATAATAACTATTACGTAATCAACCTATATCTTCTCCTAGAATAGCACATTCTATTCTACATGCAGGTGTCACGTGGGCGACAAACTGCGACTCTGGCTCTCAGAGTCGTGGTGACTCCTTTACTTCTCTCTGTGATGATTTTGTCCTATTAAATAAAGTTGTGTCTACATCCCGGGGGGGGAGGGCACCCCGCAGTATTGCTGGCTATGTGTGAACACGATTCCAAGGGAAAGGGTATGTTTTTGGACCCTAGGCAAGAGCCCGCCAGGGCTCTTGAATAGGGGTGCGTTCTAGGCAATTTTGGAGGAAAAGGGGTACATTTTAAGGCTGAAACTCTCAAATAAAACAATAATCCATTTTTTTCAACGTTTAAGATACATTTTCTATGTATAGGGTAAGGGTAAGCCTTACCTTTTGCCGGCCATATTAAAACACACTTCATAAGGGTATTTCTCCTCTGTCCCCCTTAATTAGACTATGCATTTTTACTCATTTTTCCGTGAATAGGGTGCTATTTTCTTAAATTACCTCCCGTGATAAGGGTCCTAAATTTAAGGTGATGTTCACACATAGTTACTATAGAAAAGATAGGGAGTGGCCCCCCCGGGGTTTACGTTGGTTTAAGCAGAATCCTCCTAACATTTTCTGTCAAGGCTATGTTCACAAACATCTCATATCAGGAGATCCACAGGGCAATTATCTTTCAAATAGCTAATATTAGAATGGAAGATTTTGAGGTTATGTTTATGTCAGTTACACTTCAATTTCAAAACAATTTTTCTGAAAAATCACCCTTTCTCTCTGCATTGGTCTATAAGATAGCGCAGTGTCCTCACGGACACTCTCCATGTAGGACCATAATGGCCCTGGACCATGAATTTCACTCATACCTTAATACCTAGTACCACGGGGGGAGTGCATGCCGCATAGGCATTTTGAAGCTTAATGAATAAAACGATAGTGACATAGGACATGTGCGTTCCTTGACAGCAACATGCATCGCACATGGTGGTTGTTAACATGAGACTTGGGCTTTATTGACAGGACGATGGTTCTGGAATAAGCCTGGACACAACACAATATGGACTTGGGCCAGGTTTAGAACGGCCTATAATTTATTAACACAGCATGAATAATATAAACAATAAATTTTTTACCATAAGCAAGTAACCTGGCAGCGTCCGACACGGGCAACCGCCAAGCAACAAAGACACTGGTCGTCAGGGTAAGCACAAGCATAGCAACCAGCAGTGTATGAGTTCCCCACAAGGGGTCAGGGCTGGCCGGATAACAACTGGGTTAGAACAACCGCATCAATACACGAAACACCCCAGGGTGGTGTATCTACCCATTCAAAATTGACATGTAACATGTCCCCCCGCCATCAAGGACCCCAATGTAGAATTAGAGATTGGCTAAGGGTTTATGGCTCGTACCACATAAGGCTGTTTCTCATGACTGGTCGTCATATGCCTATTTTACTCTATTAGGCTACATATCTCTTGGAACTGGATGTTATGAGTATTTATTGATTCTAATAGGTCAGGCTCAGTTAGAGGTACATTGGGGTATATACTTTTACCTCCCTATGACCAATATTTAGTGTGTCAGAGCCCATAAAAAGGCAAAAATATGGCATTTTTCTAAAATTAGGTCCTCTTAGCTCAAATTGCGACCAGTCATGAGAAATAGCCATAACTGGTACTCTGTGTCGACTCCCAGTTTACACCGACATCAAAGTTTAGCACAATGTTTCTGAATTTCATTTTTAGTTAGAACGTTGCCATACAACAAACCTGCATGACACTATTCTGACAATGTGTCGCCGAATCAGTTCTCTTGCAATGTCACAATGCCAGAGTAGAAATGATACTCCTTTTGGGCACACGTCAGATCACCAATGCCTCCTATAATACATAGACAGAGCTGCACGCTAAAGTGGCCGAGTTAGTCATTACTGCACGATAGTTGACTGCCCCGTACTGCACGCTGCAGTAATGACTAACAAGGTCACTTTTGAGTGACGCTCTGTGTTTGTTTCAGGGTTTCTCCGTCTAAAATAGATATGCAGTCCATATTTGTTTACTTCCACGGCATTTGGTTACTTCCGCGGCATTTGGTTACTTCCGTGGTGCCGCCATTTTGAATTCCGCACAGGTCACGTGACCCTAAGTAGCCTAGCAACTCCACGGCGACCCCATGGCGAACCCTGGCGACCCCTGGGAGCGTGAAATACGGGCAGAGCATGAAATATGCCCGAGGGTTATTGCACGCTTCACTCGCATATTGTATACCCATAGGCTTAACCTTGATAGATCATATTCACCATGAAATACAAATAGAGTATCGGTGCAATTAGTGAGCATCAAGTCCCGTAAACTCGCGTGTAGAAACTGCGGCTCGTATGCAAGTCTAATCAGGCCAAAAAAAAGAGGTGTGTTTCAGGTTACATGGTCTGAAAATCTAGTGTAGGTAGGTCGGATTCTTTTTTTTTTCTTTTTTTTTTTTCTTTTTACTTTAGCCTGAAAAGTACCCAGAAATCGACTCACAAACTACAATGCCGACTCACCTCGACTCGTGAACTATCAGATCGACCCTTAAATAGCCCCAAAGTGACCCAAAATATAAATATTTTTTCAAAATTGCATAAAAATTTCTAGGGTCGGCCCTGTTTTGCTAGGTAGGGTCGGGTAACCTGAAACAAGCCCTTTTTTTTTTTATTTGGCCTCACCAGTGCGGCTTGTAGGATTGGCCTAGAGTCAGGGTGCGGCTTATACACACGTTTCAGACGTATACAACAGTAATAAAGCAGCCATAATCAGACCCTCTGTGCGGCTTATAGAATTCTCTGAAAGTTAGGGGGCGGCTAATATGGAGTTAGGCTTATACGCAAGGTTTTTGGGTAAAGAACTGGTGGCACATTTTAACACCCCTCACAGGTACACAAAGCATTTTGTAGGCTGTGCCAAGGGAGATGGTGATAGAATCTATGAGGTAGTTGAAGTTAGAAAGCACGGCCCTATGTATTTAAGTTGACAAGATGTGCTGAGAAGATGCGCCTCTGAGCCGAACTAACGCATCAATCTGTGAGTTAGCCACACAGTTCGTGAGTCTATGTGGTAATTTGTGAGTCAACCATACCATTAGTGAGTCAACCATGCCATTAGTGTGTCAACCATGCCATCTGTGAGTCAACCATGCCATCTGTGTGTCAACCATGCCATTAGTGAGTCAACCATGCCATCTGTGAGTCAACCATGCCATCTGTGAGTCAACCATGCCATCTGTGAGTCAACCATGCCATTAGTGAGTCAACCATGCCATCTGTGAGTCAACCATGCCATCTGTGAGTCAACCATGCCATCTGTGTGTCAACCATGCCATTAGTGAGTCAACCATGCCATCTGTGAGTCAACCATGCCATCTGTGAGTCAACCATGCCATCTGTGAGTCAACCATGCCATCTGTGAGTCAACCATGCCATTAGTGAGTCAACCATGCCATTAGTGAGTCAACCATGCCATCTGTGAATCAACCATGCCATTAGTGAGTCAACCATGCCATCCGTGTGTCAACCATGCCATCTGTGAGTCAACCATGCCATCTGTGAGTCAACCATGCCATCTGTGAGTCAACCATACCATCTGTGTGTCAACCATGCCATTAGTGAGTCAACCATGCCATCTGTGTGTCAACCATGCCATCTGTGAGTCAACCATGCCATCTGTGAGTCAACCATGCCATCTGTGTGTCAACCATGCCATGAATGAGTCAACCATGCCATCTGTGAGTCAACCATGCCATCTGTGTGTCAACCATGCCATGAATGAGTCAACCATGCCATCCGTGTGTCAACCATGCCATCTGTGAGTCAACCATGCCATCCGTGTGTCAACCATGCCATCTGTGTGTCAACCATGCCATTAGTGAGTCAACCATGCCATCTGTGTGTCAACCATGCCATCCGTGTGTCAACCATGCCATTAGTGAGTCAACCATGTCATCTGTGTGTCAACTATGCCATCTATGAGTCAACCATGCAATGGTTCTTCTACATCATACCCTAGGCATAGCGTGAGATGGGTCGGCCTTTGATATGAGGTTTGATTTATGGTTGTAACGTCAAACACATTACAGAGCCTAGATCACATCACCTCGTACATCCAAGACAGACACCCTACCACTGAGCCACTTCCCACCTCTGTACGGTAGTGTCCATTTATTAATTACAGGGAGGGGGGGGGAGTGTTGAGATTTCACGCGGAGGCGGGAACAATTTTTACGCCCCCCTCGAGAATGCGTAGAACCTTTCACACATCCCCTCGCCGAAGGTGTCGAGAAATTTCCGCCCCCCTCCTTTTGAACTACAGTAACACGCGGGCTTTTTTGCTTAAAAATGTCCTGAATTTTTTACACCCCCCTCTCAAGAGAGATCAGAATTGTTTACCCACCCTCAGGAGGGGTCGGAGATTTTTAGCCCCCACCCCAAACCCGCCACCCCCTTGTAACTAATAAATGAACACTCCCTAAAGGACCACCATTACCCTGAACCTTAGTGCAGGGACCCGTCCTCACCGGTAATAAGAGTCGTGTGAGGAGAATACTCAAACTTCTTCATGAAAGGTAAAATCAAAACATGGACCAATACCAAGGTAGTAGAAAAACATGTGTACAACTCTTTTTCCCCAAAAATAACCTACCATATCTGGGCGGGTTTCATAACAGCCGTGACATGCTCTCACAAAACCAGCCATAAGTCACATCGATACCATATTATGATGATCAGTCGTCAAATTATTGTCAAGTAAAACAAGCAATTCTTCAAACTGACGTAGGTATAATTCTTATGCTTTATGGATTGACATGCAACCATACATTTGATTCCCGAAAACATAGACCTCAGTCTCCTCTCCAAAGAAACACTATTATCATACTTACTTTTTCCCCATATTATTAAATTTTGAAATAAAGTTCATCTTTTAAGTTTCCCATATTATATTTGCATCACATGTGACTTATTGCTCCTTTTGCTTTGGCATGTCACTTTACTGTAGGAACGTGAAGGATTTTAAACATTTTTCCCCATATCATTAAAATTTGAATTGATTAAAAAAAAAGTCCCACATTTTCTTCCCACCACATGCGACTTATTGTTCCTTTTGCACGAGCATGTCACTTTACTGTAGGTACGTCACAGATTTTAAACCACTTAGAGCCCCCCCCCCCCCTGGGTGCCCCCCCCCCCCCCCCTGGGTGCCCCCCCCCCCCCCCCTCGTGGGCCCCTGACACAGACCAGCCCCCACCCCCGGGTACTGCCACCTTTTGTGCTGCTTTTAACACGTGACAGGCAGATAAAGGCACCTTTTGTACCAGAGACTCCGCCTATTGTGTTATTTCACGCATTATATCCCTTTGTTCTGACTTTAACCCTTTAAGGATGGATGTCACTGAAAGATGACATTTGTTTTCAGCACTGGTGAGTGACTCGCCGGCGCTGCATTGGTGCATCATGCCCACCCTATGGGAGTGTCTGAACCCCGTAGGGTCAGCATGATGCACCGATGGAGCACTGGCAATTTACTCACCGGGGCTGCATTTATGCATCATGACGACCAAGGGCATGATGCATTAAGGCATCATGCCATCCTTAAAGGGTTGACAGTATTTGTGGTGTATTTATAAGGACATTTCCACCCTTTGAGGGCAGCATGGTAGTACTTCAAAGGGCATGCACACTGTATACATACTTGAGTACCGAGCTGGTGCTGCATTGGTGCATCATGACAAAGCTTCGGGAGTGTATCAACCTCATAGTGACGGCCTGATGCAGGACGGTACACCGCCAAGCGGGCTACAGAGGTACTCCGTAAGGCTGCATTCATGCATCATGATGACATCATGACGACAGCGGCTATGACCAATTCAAGCCTCCCTTAGAGGGTTACCGAACCCCTCCTGTACCTCAACCCAAGGTCGGAGACATGAGTGTTTCTGGTCACAGTCTTTGCCAAGAAATTATCTGAATTATTTGTGAACATTCTGACTCATTTTTAAGGAAATCTATTTTTTGGTCCCATACATCGGCTATACTAACTTGGAAGTAATGTGGGGGTGGAACTGTCGGGGGAGTAGGCGGTAACATGTTGACGACACCGTCATTATGACGGCCGCAGTCCTGTAGGGACCTACTGAGTACAGGGACCTCTTTCAGAACGACTGCCGTATCTGTCGGGTACATAAATTAGGGTTTGATGATGACGATCAGGTAATTCGTCAAAACCGTTTCACAATATACCATCGTCAAAAGTATGAAGTTAACAGTGTGGACGATAATCGTCAAACCTCTCTAAGGACTGTTATCAGTGCTTCATGATAATCACGGATAGTAATACCCTTTTATGAATAATGAGTGATAGATAAGCCCCACTCACTTGGGGGCTATAAGAAAGGGTCTACCTTGTTGAGTACTGTGTAGTGGGCCTGATACATGTATATTGTTTGTGTTAAACAGGTAGCGAGGTGTATTAGGCCTGAGTCAATAGGTCCACTACACGATCCATTCAGGTACAGTGTTATGTGTGTGGTAGCCAGGGAGCCCGGTGCTAGGGGTTTGGTATAACCCATAGCAGGGTGCCTCCTGGAGGTAGTGCAGTATTAACCAGCTTGTCACCAACATGTACTGTACTCTATGAAGCAATAAACCACAGGATCCATTACATCAGCCTGGAGACTTATCACTTGCATACACATACATATAGTAAGGGATCCGCTGGTAACAGGACCGCATGGTGCCTGGGAGTATACTGGTGTTCCGAGATAGGCACGGACACCCCCAAAGCCGGGAATATGTACGTTAGGGGGCACTGTCCGCAAGGTGAGGGTGGGGCTGGTCAGGAGCAGGGGTGAGGGGTGGTGTGGTACCCGGGGCAGCGGGCGGGAGGCAGGGGGTGGTCAGCGGATAACACAGCATGCACTCACGGACGATGTAGGTCAGTGTGTGTATCATATAATATAGGGCGTTCAGAGCGGCCTGCCATGGCACTGACAACCAGCAGTTTTGCCCTCTATTTACGCTCATGTCTCATGTATGGCTAATAGACACCAAAAAACACAGTTATGTTCACGCTATCTGAAAGCTATGGTTTCATTCTACACAATGTCCCCCAGATGGCCCCCAGATTTACACTTATGTGGATCTACCTTTTCTTAGGAGTAGTACATTCACCCTCCACTGCACCTGGATCCCTGCCACTCACACTGTAGCAGGGGAGTGCTATTTCAGGACCAATCCACTGCATGGTTAGACTGGGCTCTCTTGTCCTCCCAAAACACCTTCCTTTTTGCAAAGAAAACCCAATTTAACTATGTTCTAGTGGTGGTAGATTCACAATTCTTTCAGAATTCTGCTAGTTAAGATCCTGTTTATCTATCCTGTACAAAAAACGCAACTTTTCTGCACTCAATAAAAATGGCCTGAACGCCCTAATCATATAAGTGAGCAGAGGTGGTCATGGAGGGTATCTCAGAACATCAGTATTGTGAATCACCCCAAATATCTAGTTTGACGACCAGTGAAGAGGCATTGAATTGCCGCTGCCGAGACCCCTCGTCAAGTTCATTTTTACTATCGGCAACATATTTTGACGGCCCGACAGATACGGCAGTTGTTCTGAAAGAGATCCCTGGGCTGCTCCTGGCCAACGCTACCGGGTTGATGCACTCCTGACGGGCTTGCATGATGCATGGGTTAGGAGCTAATTTGGGGTCAATTTTTATTTTTCATTTGATGAATGTATTAGTGTTCCTAATGTCCATACAAATATGTGTGTGGCTTATAAAATCATTCCTATATTTGTGAATACAATAAATATACAGAAAAATAGGTTAAAATAGGTTAAGGGACCTGTCACTATTACAGAGAGGGGTTCTCTGACCTGGTTTTCTCTATATTTAATGCATTTCTAATCATCAGAATGATTTAAAAAGCCACACACAGATTATATGGACATTATGAAAACAGATATGTTGTCTGACTGAAATATAAAAATTGACCCCAAATCAGCTCCTAACCCATCTTTAAGGGCCGGCATGATGCACTAAGGCAGTTGTAGCCAGGTACGATTTAGTACTGCGCTGGTACCAAGTTCAAGGTCAAGTCAAGTTTAATCAGTTTTATTGCTTCTTAATGTTCAATACTATCCATTTTCGGCAATCCAGGCGTGGGCGGAACGTGTACTAGTTGAATATAGAAAACAGAATAATGATATCTTTAGGGGGAAGTCTGTTAGAGCCATTGCAAGTTAGAAAAGCTCCCATGTATGTACACATGCCAGTCTATATACACAGAGGCAAATATCAGAGTCACCCAATGTCGCCAATACTACTCTCATACAAGGGTCAGGCACTGCTGGACTATGATAGATGGGTCAAGGGCCATTCTAGTGAGGGTCAGGCTAGGCTGGACATTCAATAACAGGCTGGACTTTGGCAAACTTGCTTGAAAGCCTGGCCATGCTGGGTCCTCATGCTACAGTGTGACAATGCTGGACTCTTGCAGGCTGACAGAGACTCTCCCCAGAGTCCAGCATTGGGTGACTCTGATATTTGCCTCTGTGTAGGCTATACGGCTGGAGGCACCCATACAACAGGTACAGTGGGGCCTGCAGTGTGGTGAGTAATCACTCTGTGTGCAGCTATACACACTGACAGTTGGAAATACATGAAATTCAATTTAAAATATATCAGTGTATATATAAGCTAGACATTTACTTATTTTACCAACATATTATATGATTCAGTGGATTTTAGTGCATATAACTTATATGCCAGTTCTTTAATGGACAAGCAATATAGATGTGACCACAACTATTCTTGATCCCAGGAAGAGGCACTGATAGGTATGGAAAGTTTACAACATGGGTTCATTATTTATCTGGTGAAATAAATATTTCCCTCTGTTGAGTTCTTTAGAAATATAGTTTTCTCAATAAATATTTTGAATATTGGGACTATTGAAAATGTTCATTGAATGGGATATACCCACACATCTGTGGCATAATCCTGTATTGACTTTTCTATTGTAGAATATATATCCTCGTCCTGGCATCACATTGACTGATATTAGGTTTTAACCTTTGAAATCTCAGTGTAAACTGTAATTACTGTTTGAATAAAAATCTTGGAATCTTACATTTTCTTGTTTAGTTATTTCATCATTTTCATCCCAATGAGTTACACTACTCTGCACGCCTCATGGTAACAAAATGATGGGCATAGCATCTCTGTCCATTTCTCTTCTTGTGAAATGCAAATGGATTTGATTGTGGTCTAAATCGAAGAAAATGAACAGAGTGGGATGCAAAATATAAAAAGAAAGGCGTAACATACGAGTAGATAAAGTGTTTTTGAATATATGCTCTTGTTTTGTTTCAGGTTTAAAAGGCTGAGTGTAGTGTTGCTATAAGACAAAGCTATTTAATCAGCTGGACACATAAATATGACAATATGTCAAGATGGTTTTCAGGGGACCTCCAACTCACCTTATATGCGTGAAGGTATAAGGTCAACCCTCTTATTTCATCTTTTCTGTTTCAGAATGTTCAAATGCTCCAAAATCGACACCTGGAACAGGACGCACAGTCCTTATTCGGACAATAAAAGGTGTGTTTCAGGAACCCCGACCCTAGATTAAAAAAAACAGCCGACTCTAGCTACTTATCCTCAATTTGTCATAGTGTAGCGGCAACAGAGGGGGGGGGGCTGTGGGTTCACAGACCCCCTCCGCCGCCCCAGCGTACATTGTACATAAGACAAGAGTTGACAAGCCGGGCGGGGGAGGAGACGGCTGGCTCTGCCGCTGACTAGTGGCAGCGCTGGCGGAATCCCCCCCAATGCAGAGACGTTCGAAATGGGGGTGTTGGCGAAGTTCGCCGGCGCTCGTGACGGAACGTCTCTGGCGTCGGAGAAACGTTAGTAAGCTATATAAGGAAGGGGGAACAGAGGGTTCCAACAGTCTTGTTTGACGCTTGAAGCAGAGAGGATCTCCGACAAGAGTTAGCTGGTGTGGCAAAGAGAGCCAGGGCAATAAAGTATCTCCGGTTCAACTTAACAAGTTCTGTCTCCTTCCACATTACGGGGGACGCTACAATAGAGTATGTTCCACATGAGCTGCACACTGCTAACAGGGCCTAACAATGATGATTCAGCTGAATATTGTATAACATGGCATAATGCATCAACACTTTCTTACTTGTACAGTGCCTGTGAGTTAGATGTGGATTTAGTCCAGAAACACTTGTACACTATAAGGGAAAGAGAATAACACTTGAATTGGAGAGGGTAATCACAGGACTACCCGTAATCCTTTAAAGTGACATGGTCCGAGGATGGGGCACAGTGAAATATCTATGATGGACAATAAGAGCCAGTTTAGAGGATCCTATGAGCACAAGTGTAGTCTTTCACAGTGTATCTTCACTGTGAATCATCAGACCATGCCACTTTAAGAAGAGTATCACGCCTCAAAGTATTATGGTTACCTGTCTTTATGATCAGTGGCGGATCCAGGATTGTCTAGAGGGGGGGCCCAAACCTGGCCAGCCCAGAGTCACTATGTGTTTCCCGCGAGTGAAGCGCATTAGCTTTACTAGTGGGGTTTGTGGGCATGCCCCCCCCCCCCAAGAACAGTTTGTTGATCTAGAATTGAAATGGTGCATTCTCATGCATTTTAGGACACAATATACTGAGCCCCCTCCCCCCCCCCCCCTATCCAGATCAGAGGCTCAGTCAAGGCCCTATGAATAATACTCCAAAATCTCTTCATCTTTTTCACTCTTTTCTTCTCCCTTCTTTTCTCCTCTTCCTCTTTATAATTTTTTTTGGGGTGGGGGGGGGGGGGGGGCAAGGCCCGTTGGGCCATCCCCCTGGATCCGCCAATGCACTGATAAAGCGCCCAGTGCTGCACTGGTGCATCATGCCTCACCCCGTGGTCACAGAAATAGATGTATTCACCCTGTCCAGAGTTCGACCAAAAAGAGACCAAATTGCAGCCAACCCATGATAAACCCACCACCATATCTGATTCATTTATGAATGGTGTATTATCATCATATCTGATACAAATACCTATATTGGGCATCTGTACGGTAAGCTTGCCTCTTCAGCGGTCGTACAACACTTTATGGATCGTGTACATTCATGTACATTCGTTACTAAGATGCTATGGTTGTTGTTGCTAATTCGTTTATTTTTATCCCGAGGAAATACTTAACCTTATGGATTGCATTCCATACATAAATAGATTCCGTTAGGCGGTGAGTTATCCACTAACCCAGATTGGGTGTGGTAATAGGATGGGGGGGGGGGGGATTGATCAGTCCCTCTACCTGATGTTAGATTTATAACAATTCACTGCTATGAGATCGATGCATATAGAGTAAAGGCACCCAAAGCCGGACAGACCCTAATTCCGGACACCTTGCAATCATGTGATGATTGTTTAACTAAGTATACACATAATTGACCTGTTACCATACCTAGTAAAGGCCATATATATTACCTTCCCACAACTAAAGAAACTAGAACCTACCACACAGGAAAATGTGATTATAATCCTATTCATTTTTGGTATGTACCAGCATAAGTCTATACACAATGTTCCTTAGCAGGGATGCTAAGTACAAGGACAAAGTTTACTGGGTTATATTATGGGGCAAAACATATGATATATGCATAATTCCACCACATTTGGACACATATGATATTGACTTTTTATGGTGTCCAGTGGCTTTCAAATAAATTATCCCCTTGATGGAATTTTAGATTGTCCGGAATTAGGTGCCTATGTCCGGAATTAGGTGCCAAATTGACATCCAATTAATCAAGCCTGGCCCATATTGCTGAAGAGATAATTATTTGAGACACAATGTATCTTAATGACAACATGCCAGGAGAGTCCAGCATTGCCAGACTCAGGGAGGAGAGTCCAGCATTGTCAGACTCTGCCAGGAGAGTCCAGCATTGCCAGACTCTGGGAGGAGAGTCCAGCATTGTCAGACTCCAGGAGGAGAGTCCAGCATTGTCAGACTCTGGGAGAAGAGTCCAGAATTGTCAGACTCTGCCAGGAGAGTCCAGCATTGCCAGACTCTGGGAGGAGAGTCCAGCATTGTCAGACTCTGGGAGAAGAGTCCAGCATTGTCAGACTCCGGGAGGAGAGTCCAGCATTGCCAGACTCTGGGAGGAGAGTCCAGCATTGTCGGACTCTGAGAGGAGAGTCCAGCATTGTCAGACTCTGAGAGGAGAGTCCAGCATTGTTGGACTCTGAGAGCAGAGTCCAGCATTGTCGGACTCTGAGAGCAGAGTCCAGCATTGCCAGACTCTGGGAGGAGAGTCCAGCATTGCCAGACTCTGGGAGGAGAGTCCAGTATTGCCAGACTCTGGGAGGAGAGTCCAGTATTGCCAGACTCTGGGAGGAGAGTCCAGAATTGTCAGACTCTGTCAGGAGAGTCCAGCATTGTCAGACTCTGAGAGCAGAGTCCAGCATTGTCGGACTCGTAGAACCGTAGAAGGGTGGCATCAATGCAGTAAAGGCTTCCTGCCTGTACAGACCACCCACTACAAAGTTTTCTAATGTATAGAAACTAGTAATAAATTGAAAATTCTGAAAACATAGCAAGGTAGAAGAAAGATATGAGATGCTCCCTGTGTAATTTCAGCCCAGAAAACCGTTAATTAGGCCCAGGGGAGTGTGAATCAAACAAACCTCGCATTTGGGCTGAATTTCCAGTGATTTCTGGACACTAAACTTCTATACCCACAGCAGTGAGCTGCGGCCGTGGGTATTGCAGGCTATACTGTGTGAGGTGCTGCTGGTTAGGAACCACTGGTCCTCCTGTGATGTGGCTATACATGAGGGGAGGCAGGCCTGGGTGGCGGATTAGCCACAGACCATGCACAATGTGGGATAATGCTGTGAGGTCTGGTAAAGCCGTCATGCCCTGCATACCACACCATAGCATCCTATACTGTACACCAACATGGGGTTGGCTTTACATGAAAATAGTGCATTTCTGTTAGTTTTAGCAGAATGCTCCTACATGTACAGGGACCTCCCTCCTAACGTGTGTGACTCCCTGTAGTACAGATACTCTATCAATGCGGTCAATGGAGAGTCTTACTCCCCGAACCCCCCTATTCTGTCTTTCAACATCTTCCAACTTACTGTGTGAAACATCGCTGGTGGGATAAGGGCAAATAAAAAAAGGGTGTGTTTCAGGTTACCCGGCCCTACCTAGCAAAACAGGGCCAACCCTAGAAATTTTTATGCAATTTTGAAAAAAAAAAAAATTTGGGTCATTTTTGGGCTATTTAAGGGTCGATCTGATAGTTTATGAGTCGAGGCGGTCGTCGGCGAGTCGGCATTGTAGTTTGTGAGTCGATTTCTGGCTACTTTTCAGGCAAAAGTAAAAAACTTTTTTTTTTTTAAATCTAAAAAGTCCGACCTACCTACCCTAGATTTTCAGAACATGTAACCTGAAACTCACCTCTTTTTTTTTGCCTAATAAGGGAGTGATCATTTTTTAACAACAGGGGGGGGGTGGTGGGTTTCCACGTGGAGCGTGCAAAATTCGAGGGGTCAACATTTTTTACCCCCCCCTTATGGCCGAAAATCGGCTCGCGCGCGCGCCCTTTGAAGCATGTTAATGCGCGGACTTTTTGGCTCAAAACAGGTTAAATTATTTTGATCCCCCCCAAGAGGGGTCCAAATTTTTTTGCCCCCCCCCGTTCAAGGGGTCCAAATTTTTTTGCCCCCCCTCCAAACCCACCAGCCCCCCCCCCCCCCCCCCCGTTGTTAAAAAATGATCACTCCCTAACAGGCCATGAATTGCAATGAACATGAAGCCTTGAGGCATCATCAGTCTATACGAAAAGCGTTTTGCCTTGCAGGACATTCGGTCCTGCCCATTTGTTATTCTGCAGGCCCGGATAAATGTTTGCAGGCCCGGATACCAAGAGGAAATGATTGAATTAAAAAGAAAATTTTAAAGCTAAAATTTACAGAGGAAATGATGATGAATAGAGGTTACTGGTATATTCGAATGATTTTGATAATTACAATTGTATAATTTTGGGTAACTTTCTACAAAATATCCAAGCTTTCTAGTTTACTCTCTAGAAACCTTAATAATGGTCCGATTTACAAGCCGTAAAAACTGACATGTAGACAAAGATCATAGCCAGCCATTGGACCAGACACAGAGTTTCTGCCAGACCAGCATGCTTGTAGGCAGCTATAGCCGGTGTCCGGCAGGTTTTCATATAGACTGCATCATGCAGTCCTTACAGGTTTAGGTACTGGCTGGTACTGGCTGGTGTATACTCAGTGTCCATAATGAGTCTTTGTGTGGTGGCCTGCCATGTGCACAGTCTCCCATACACACCCTGCATACATGCATGTATCTCCCTCCTTCTTTACCCTTTAAGAACAACAGAGTGCTTTAATGTACCGTGCCCTTCCTCATCATGGGTCCATGAATGCAGCCCAGAGATGCCTTCTTGTCTTGAGCTGACCCTTCGGGGGGAGTGAATCAAAGTCATGATGCTTGAATGCAGCGCCGACTGAGTTATTTGCCAGGGCTGCATCCATGCATCATGTCAAATAATTCCCTGTTTCATAAAGCTATTTGGAGTCCTTAAGGGGTTAATCACATATTCCCAAGAACATAAGGACAGAGGTCCATGATGATCTGTCTGAATGACAGGTTTCTCCGTGAGTGGTGCCTTGGATCATTTCACAAAAACCGGAGCCGATTATGATGCAATCCAAGGTACTGCTCGAGAAGAAAGCAGGAGTTCATACTAATTACACTGAAAAAATAAACGAGTCAAAAGTTGTCTAACCTATCAAGTTACCATCCCACAAATAGAATCTGGAGCTGGCAAATGTCGTGTTTTGGGCTGGCACATTCCAAGTGGGTCTTCTATTTCCAGCTAGAAGACTCACATCCTTGTCACTTAGACGAATTTTTGACTCGTTTATTTTATGACAGTCACTTGGAAGAGTCTGGAGGCAAGTTTACTTTTTGAGTGTATACCCTACTCAAATTTATTACACGACCTAACAATACTGGTACGATCCTGTGTTTGTTTATTCAATAAAAGCGTACCACCCGGGGGTGTGGTACGTTTTTGCGTACCACCCGGGTGTGTGGTACGCTTTTTGCTGCTCTAGACCAATCAGAGGGCAGCATTTTGGTCACGTGATACAACAATGGCGGCGATGTAAACAAAGCAGACGACGATGTGAACGATGTAAATTAACGATATAAACAACTAAATTGGCGATATAAACAACAACTAAAAGGTAGGGGGGCTCAAAAATTGTCTTTTGGTCGTGTAATAAAGCTTGTATTGCATGATAAGGTCACGTATGGGCCGCACCAGCCCTCGGTGCATCTGCCTTATAAAGGCAGATGCACCTCGGGCTGGTACGGCCCATACGTGACCTTATCATGCAATACTAGCTATATATTAAATTCAGTCCCAAAAGCTGAATTGACTGAACCAGTGAGTTGAGTGGCCTCATTACGTGTCACCCCGGGGGGGCTGTATGTCATGTTTAGTGTCTGTGGGGCAGGAGGGTGTGAGGTGGGACACACTGTAGGAGGTACAGGGTGTTAAACACGGTTAATGTCTGGTACTGTCTGCTCACCCACCGGGGGCTGACTGCAGTCTGTCACAGCATACGGCTTAAACCCGCAGATCTTACTACACATCCAGTAACAGTGAGAGTGCAGTTGGGACAGGTACTCAGCCGTATATATAGGGGCACTGGGGCTTTAAAGTGGCATTCTCACCGAGCGTTTCCCACTCACAATTTTAGTACTGTTCTAGTCTGCTATGTGGTAAGTGCGAGTGGTGAGAATGCCCCTTTAAGTCCAGGTCACACTAGTCATAGAATCTGAGAGAGGGAACGGGAAAATTGCTTCTTGTCCCAATGAATCACTACCACCGACTGGCCTTGACAGGGCCTGCTGCTGTGTATGGTACCATGGTTACCCATTTCTCTGGCCAATCAGAGGGCAGGGGTTTCAGATTGTGACCTCATATCCTGTGTCAACAAGGGCTCACTCTCACATCAGAGTCTTTGTAGGTCATTGTTGACTTATTATCTCCAATCAGATATTTAGACAGGGAAGCAGGGGAGGTCAAAGGTTGACACCTGTAGCTGATGCTCAATGCATTTTGCTAGTGTGTACACAGATGTGTGAAATTAAATGTGTGTAATTAGGTGTGGGTACTGGTAAGTGGTTTCAACTTAAATGTATCATCAGGTGTGAATTTTTGGAAAAACTTAGAGAGTGCAAATAATGCCTTATCTAGTCATAGAATCTGGAAAACTATCACCAGATTTAATAAACTAAAAATCGGGTTGTAGTTTTCCTGATAAGACTGCTGGTCAGGAGGGTGTGAGGTGGGGCACACTGTAGGAGTTACAGGGTGTTAAACACGGTTAATGCTGATCCTGCCTGCAGCCATGTGGGGGTTGAATCAAGTCTGTCACAGGCCACACTATAGACCAATGCGGCAAGAAAGGGTGACTTTTCAGAAAAGTTGTTGATAAAATTTTGGAACATTGCTGGTGCGTGACCATCAAATCCAGGAATATAACCTGAAAATCCTGCATTTTGATGTATACTATTTGAGAGATAATTGTCCTGTGAATCTCCCGATATGAGATGTTTGGGAATATAAACATTATAGACAACCTTGCATGCATTTTGCTGAAACTAATGTAAACACAACTATATTTTGAAAAGGTCACCCTTTCCTGGCGCATTGGTCTATAGAAACGGGAAAACTACCACCAGTTTTAATAAACTAAAAATCGGGTCGCAGGATAATCGGGTTGTTGGAACAGCGGGTCATAAAAATATCTGGTCGTAGATTGGTTGATCCCATTTGAAGTGAAAATAAAAGTACTAAAGTTAAAGGGGTGGGATGGGGAGGAGGGTAAATATATTTCTTGTATACCCAAGTATTAGAACAGGTTGGGGTATAATTTCTTTTGTCAAGTATTAGGCAGCAACATGCGACAAAGCAAACTCCCAGAGCCACCCGATGGCTAGTCTCTGGCAATAGCAGAGTCTGGGCAGACGTTGACCAATCAAATCCTGGTGAAAACGGAAAAAGGACTACATGTACTAGTCCCTACCTTGCACAACCACTGAATGCCTTGTTGACAAGGCTCACTATGCTTGTGTGTACCATGGTTACCCAGTGGCTCTGACCAATCAGAGTCCAGGGATTTAGTCTATGACCTCACGTCCTGTAAGCAATCTCCTAGCAGAGTGTTGCTTGACTTCCTAATATGGCAAACTATCTTACAGCAGATGTTTAGGACTTAGGAGAATCTATGTGAGAATCATCTGGACCCAGTGAATGATAGGGGATGCCCCTCCCTGACACTGCAGTTAGTGCAGTGTGGGTGGTACAGTTAGTGGTTTTGACTTGAATGTCTCATCAGGTGTGAATCATTTGGAGAATGTTGAGATTCAAATCCTGTAGACTAGTACCTGTGCACAGCCTGGTAGGAAGCTACAGTTTATATACAGCAGTTTGCCCAGTCCCTTTTGTAGCCCTTGTGGCGGGAAATGGAACTGAAACCGAGGCTGCCTCACTGCCTGTTACGGCGAGGCTATAATTTAATGGTGGTCATCAGAATGCCCGGATGAGGTGCGGGTATTTCCCATCATCCCTCTCACCGGAAGTCACACCCTCCCAGGGTGCACTGGGCCCTAATGACGTCAGAGTGACACCAGGCATGCGCAGTTAGACTGGAAGGTGGCATCACGTGACCTGCAGCTGGACGTAGTGTGTGGCTGTGACGTAGGTACGTCATGACGTCACTCACACTCTGAGACAAATGTCGACGGATGAGTCCCTCTCTGTACTAGAGGCGTCACTCTCCCAGCACAGCATTAGTTAATGTTAATCCAGGTACATACATTATCCTACCTGAGCCGTGGGCAGCTACAGATGGCTGTGTACGTACAGAGAGGTGGTGAGCAGAGGTGGCGCCATCTGGCGTTATAGGATAGTGCGGCACTGAGGGGGCGGCAGAGTTTACTCAGTCCCCTCAGTGCCAAAAAACAGTCCAACAACAAGGGTAGGTTGGTCTTACCTTATTTATAGCTGAATCTATATTTATTCATCTATTCATTCATCTATTTATTTATTTATCTGATAATTTTGAAATAGGAGTGAGTCGTTATAATAGTCACATCAATTCGTGGCTGACCACCAAGATGACTCACGTGTGCTAACCAGTGGCGGATCCAGGATTTTCCAGAGGAATTGATAAATGGGCCAAATGAATTTTTTTCTTTCAAAGTGTAGATTTTTTTTTTGAGGGGGGGGGGCAAGGCCCGTCGCCCCCCCCCCTTGGATTTGCTAAAGATCTCCCAATGCATCGTTCCAAACCATCCCCTTACATACGTCTCTTCAAATCGTCATTTTATCCCAGCAAACTGGGGTGATCCCTGGCCATGACTGGTGATGCATGGTGACTATTATTTGAGTGATCACACACTGAGTGACAATGCGCCACTCCTGGTGAGTCTCACTCAGCATGGCGACTTATCACTCATCTCGCCACTGTGGTGATCACACGCTGAGTGACAATGCGCCACTCCTGGTGAGTCTCACTCAGCATGGCGAGATATCACTCATCTCGCCACTGTGGTGATCACACGCTGAGTGACAACGCGCCACTCCTGGTGGGTCTCACTCAGCATGGTGACTTTTCACTCATTTCGCAACTGTGGTGAGCTCACTCAGCATCACCAGGATATTAGCATTGGAGGTATACTGCTTGTATTTTGCAGAGGGGGAATAGAAGTTGATGTTGATTTCATTAATATTATCGCACATATGGACCAGATTTTTACATAATTATAATCATTATGAAAATGTGCACATAATGATAGCCAACAATATGATTTTAGATTAAGATTTAAGACAGAAAATACAATTTTCCTTTGTCTATGGGACTTGACACTAAAATGAAATTGTCTACATTTTACATAGTATATAGACATTGATCAGCCTTGCTCTAACAGGAATAGAAAAGTATGATATCCAGTGACCATCATGGTATCATATAATCATGAGTAACAAGTAAGGATTTACAACAGTATGGTAAAACATTCTTGCATTGAGTGATAAAAGGGGAACTTTCTTTGTCTGACCAGCATGGGAGCTCTCACTCAGCATGGCACATCATCACTCACAGTCGCCAACATGGTTCTCACTCACTGAGTGACTAGGCGCCACTCGTGGTGAGTCTCACTCAGGATGGCGCATGATCACTCACGGTCACACACATCCTGGTTTCCTGAGTTCTGATTGGTCCATTTCAAATTTCCCGCCCTTTCTTTGTTCTCAGTGGAAACTTCTAGCATTCACAACAGATAGGCAGAGACTGGCAAGGAGAACAGATGTGAGGTGGGTTGTCCTGTATAAGTCATGGTGAAATCTCAGCCATCAGCTGATTGTGAATTCTACAGTAACTGTTCTTGCCTATTTGATGTCTCTATTTTTCTCTAATATATTCTATTTTGCTCTTTTTATAATTATAGGTAGGAAGTATATTCACTGACTGGAATGACACATTTATTGGTAAGTTCTATGGTAGTTTTTGGCACTTTCTTTATTTACCTTACTTGTATTGTTATATTCTTATATATGTATAACATAATTGATTAATGATAAAAGGGGAATTTCACTTTCAAAGTAACATTTAAACAGTTTTATTACCTTGCCATGTACACTGTGTTCCTCCATAATAATCCATTATGTTTGCTTATATTTAAACAGACACTCCCACAAGGACTTCAAGTATTCATCATTGCCAAGAGAAGAAGAGATCCTGGATGAACAGCTTAAATGATGTTGTCAATGTTATGAATAAAATACCCCCCCCCCCCTGCCTCAGTGCTAATTGGTCAATGTGCCATCCCTGGTGATGCTGAGTGATCACCAGCGTGGCCATCCCTGGTGATGCTGAGTGATCACCAGCGTGGTCATCCCTGGTGATGCTGAGTGATCACCAACGTGGCCATCCCTGGTGATGCTGAGTGATCACCAACATGGCCATCCCTGGTGATGCTGAGTGATTGATGGCGACACATCACTCAGTTTTATTTCATCTAGCACATTGAGTGAGGACCTCACTCAGGATGGCCACGAGTCACCCCAGTTTGCTGGGATGTCTTGTTTATTTCCTTTCCTTTCCTCTACTCAGCTCTCTTTACTGTGTATTTTTGAGGACTGGTCTCTCCAGCAAAGCTGGATATATGGGCTGAGGACACTGTGTCAAACATATCGTCATTCATCACAATGAGAACCGGTTTCCATTCTCAATGAGACACTCGTACATCAACACAATTACGACATGTCCTCCATGCCATTTTCACATTCTTCAATCACATGTAAATTCGTAACTATATCCAGCGTTTCACGTGGGATTCTTCAGTGTAGAATATATACAGCCACGTCTTTGTCTGTCCTTCATCTTCTTTCTTTTCAGATTTTACAATTCATATGTTTGATGTTTATCTTTTACTAGATCCGGTTGGGTTACTGGGGAAAAAAACACCGTTTTAATCTTATTCCTTACTACCTGAAGTAACTTAGCCTCACTCGCCCAGAGTTGGACCTTTTAGTCGGACCCTTTAGTTGGACCATCATTTAGTTGGACTATTCAGTAGGACCATTTAGTTGGGGCCATCTGGTTAGACCATTTATTTAGCCATTGCTCCCATTGTTCCATGCCTCCATTTGTCACTGCCATACCGACATCCACAGAGAGCTCCACACCACGCGGGGAACCTGCCGGGGGGGGGGGGCGGGGGGGGGATACTTGGTGTATTTTGTATACACAGGTGTACTGCTGGGAAGGGTACTTTTTGAGCAAAATCCCCCTCACTAAGGGTCTGCTTTTCACCAAAATCCCCCTCACCGAGGGTCAATTTTCACAAAAATCCCCCTCACCAAGGGTCAGTTTTCGGAGATTTCAACCAAATCTCCCAAAAAGGGTCACATTTTGCGAAAATTCTTTGTCACAAGGGGCACTTTTGACCAAAATTCTTACACCAAAGCCGACTCCTCGGGGAAAATTGCTAAAACCTAGGCACTTTTGTCCAAAATCCCCCTCACCAAGGGTCACATCTGACCAAAATCCCCCTCACTAAGGGTAAGGGTTGTCAAAGGGCCAGCCACACACCCGTGTCAAAAAATATTGAGTACCCCCCGGGGAGGGGGAGGGGGGTTGTAGGGGGCTAACTGCAGCCTCAGCTGCTCCCCTTCCCCTGGGAGCAGGAACCTGGGGGTAAAGAGGTCCTGTGTGTATTGTACTGGTCATGATATGTTCATCATTATGTGGCATACCTTATTGGGGTAGGTCTAACAGGAATATATAGACAAATGCCAACGCCCATTGATACCGTCTCTGTTGTATTTCACGAGTGGGGGCTGGGGAAATATCTAACCCTAACCCCCACAAGTGAAATACATCAGAGCGGTATCAATGTAGTTAGCATTTGTGTTTATTTTTTATTTGAAGCCGTTTGACTTTTAATTAGCCCATTGAATACGGCATAGGAGACCTTGTCTTTCCAAAAAACAAGGTGCTTTACTTCACTGTGCTGTTGGATATGTTGTTCATGTGGATACATTGGCATGAAGATGGGTCCAAGTATATTTGGGTCGAAGAATATTTAGCTTTTCAAATTTTGAATTTGCGCGTGGTCAATGAAGTTGAATTTTGTTACCCCCCCCCATTCCCTCAAGAGGGGTCAAAAGTCTTCCCCCTCCTCCAAATCCACGACCCCCCTCCCCTGTAGTTACAAATTGACCCCTCCCTACTACCGTAAAACCTCCCGTATAAGCCTAACTTGCGCATAAGCCGCACCCCGACTTTGGGCCGATCCTATAAGCCACACAAGGGGTGTGAATATGGCGACTTTAGTACTGTACCATAGTAGCAAAAACTCTGTATAAGCCGCACCCCGACTCTGTGCCGATCCTATAAGCAGCACCAGCAATCTGACTCGCGTACTAGCCGCGGCTTATACGCGAGGTTTTACGGTAATAGTGTTCATGCAGGCAGGATACTATGGGAGTAGATGCGGACAGGCAGAGACTACTCAGCTCAGTAACTGTCAATAACAGACATCCTACATACAGCGGGCAGCACCTCACGTACACCACAACAACGTGAACACCTTAGTATAGTCACTCAACTCTACTTACACTACAATGGGGCCCTTGATGGGGGGTCCCCATGTCGCATGTCAGACTTAAGAAATGCCTTATGTCCCATGTCACTAGAGAAAACCACATGTCGCTAGTGTCACTAACTAACTGACTATTAAGGCTATTGAATATTCATATTATTGAGAAAATCGTACTGGGCCAGTTGGCAGCCCTGGTCATGCCCACATGGAGAATTTTTGAAATTCTTCAGAATAAAATTCTGCATTTTGGTAAGTTTTGAGAGCATTATAACATATGTTGCAAGCTATGAGGCTATTCTCATTCATGTCACTAAGGGCAATGTCGCATGTCGGACTTAAGAAATGCCCCATGTCCCACGTCACTAGTATGGCCATGTCCCATGTCGATTTTAATAAATGGCCATGTCACCATATCAAATTTAGGGGTCTAGGGCCATTACAGTTGGCTGAGAGAACAAAAGAAATGACCTGACTGCATTTTACAATACATGGCTGTATGTGGATGCGGTCCACTCAGTTACACAGGGGCGTGGCAGACAGTTTCAAAGTAGGGGGGGTGGGGGCTATTTTGACCCTTTTTGACCCCTTTTTACAACTCGCCAGGGCTGCATTACAGCTGTGTCTGAATCCATGTTAAGTCATGCAGACTTAGGCCCACACAAAGTTGGACTTTTCACTTGTCACGTGATCGAATTTATGAAATGAGGACATAGAGCAATGGACAGTTATAGTGTTGGGCAGCCACGGGCTCTGCAGCTGTGGCGTCTCTGTTACATAGGGATGTTAAGAAAGTTGTGATATCCTAACCATTGTAACAGGCAGCGGAAAACGTGACAGCCCCACGGGGAATCGAACCCCGGCCCTCCGCTCCGGAGTTGAGAATGCTACCGCTACACCACAGGGCCAGCTGCTTCTCCACCGCTCTGCTACGGTACTTGAGCTACCAAAGGCGGGCAATGGGCTCTCCACGCATGCTCGGGCTGCCCCAAGCGATACGTGCCCGCTACACCATGTATACTTGTAGAGTGTAACTTTGTAGTTTATTGATTCTTAACAGAGGACCAACAGGCACCGTGCATGAAGGCCACTGCACAGGGGGAACAGTTGTGGCAAACTTTTTCAATTCGGTCGGATAATAATCGACATTCTTTGTTTATAAACTGCAAGGCAGTACGAGATTGAGAGGAAGAAAAGTGAATTTAAACCACCGGGGTCTTCACATGGTCAATTTCTCTGCTTAAAGGTGTTTTATACAATGTATGTATAAGGCACCTGGTGGGAAAAACGAAACTACCTACAGCCATGATTTTGGCAGATTTGCCTTACTTAGATTAAATGTGTAGCAATCTACCTCTTAACTTGGCATTCTACATATCATAATCAGTATATTTTCTGTTTGCCATGCCCATAGGCTCATAATTTTAGTAAATGGATTAAAAATAATTTTGATTAATTCATAATTTCCCCCTACTTTCTTGTTTTGAATATATATGTTTCTAGTGATCATATAAAGGCATGCCTGCATTTTCCTTTTGATACTATAGGGGGATTTAGTTCTGTGAGGAAAACTGTACAATTATGATTTCTCATGAGGGCTTATATACGTCGTGCACCCAAATGTGAATGTCCTCCGAAAGATACCTGATGACATAGGATTTTATTTCTTTTCTTTTTGTTCCATAACTATCAGGCTAATATCCCTCAGAGCTATTAAGGTAAATTGTTGGTCGATCTGCAATCATCTAGATTGTATGAAGTGCCTTAAACAGAACTTAGGCCACTCAAAGAATAAAATGGTTTCTCATCACTGCGGGCGTCATATAAATAAGCATTTAAGTCTCACCTGCATAGTCATTGGGACGTTAAACTACACAAACAAACGAACAAATTTGAGGAAAACTTTTTTTTTAAAAGGATTTTGATGAAAAACTTATTGGCATATTTGGTATCAAATTAAAAATAATACTGCCAGTAATGCAGAAGAATAGAGATAACTTACAGTTTCCTCACATATAAAGATCAATAAATTTTCAACTACCGAAATGTGAATTTTGGTCATAAAAAATATATGAAAAATACATTTTTCTATGCATTTATAGCCCACGAGAATGAAATAAAATTCCCTCGTCACATCTTCCAATCCTTGGTGATGAGAAACTGCTTTCCTTTTTGAATGACCTAATTACATATCATCAGACAACGGCTGGAACTGATTAAAGATGTGTTAATAGTCCAACTGCCTCTCCATCATACGTAAAGGAAATTGCAGTACAGGTGTCGGGTTGGGTTTCACTGTAATATTACTCTGTTCTTGTGTACCATGAACTCTCATATAGAAGCCGTGGCTGGTATACAAGAGTCATATGGCCAGTGCGGCTTATAGGGGTGTGGATGCAGCATATATGAGGAGTTTGTCATTATAGTACAGTACTAAAGTGGCCATAATCAGACTCCCTGTGAGGCTTATAGGAGTATGGATGCAGCTTATATGGCTCAGTCTCATGAGTTTGTAACAGTTGAAACGTCTTTGACCGGGTGTCGTCTTTGACCGGTGTCGTCTTTGACCGGGTGTCGTCTTTGACCAGGCGGCATTAAAATGGCAGAAATAAGGCCTATGTAATAGGAAAAGCGGGGAAATAGTGCATCCATATGTTGATACACGTTTTTAGAAAACATAAGTGAATTTTGTTATATTCATATACTGACCATACTATGCATAATAGAACATTATATTATTATTTTCCTTTGCCCGGTCAAAGACGTCACTTTATATATAACTTTGAGTTTAAATTGCTGTACTGTGCAAAGCAATCTTAGTATATGAATATGTAAGATTTTACTTATGTTTCCAATTAACATATTATTGCAGTATTTCACCGATTTCCTTACAGTTTAGGCCTCATTTATCCCATCTTATCACTCCCCGGTCAAAGACTACACCCGCTCAAAGACGACACCCGGTCAAAGACAACACCTGGTCAAAGACGTTTGAATTGTTACACACTCATGAGACAGTACAGTACTAAAGTGGCCATAATCAGACTCCCTGTGAGGCTTATAAGATTCTCCCAAAGTCTGGGTATGGCTTCTATGTGAGTGTGGCTTATATGCGAGAATTTACGGTACTGGCTGCTTGTGGTCTCCAGAACTTAGTCAATAGCAACAAACCTACCTAGTCATTTTTTGGATCCCTATATAACCAACCATGGTTAATGAATACTATCAGGTGTAGTTAGTAGTGATCAGGCCACCTTAGTCATGCCATTCCCATGAGTATTAGGCCTTAGTCATATTTAGTTTTGCCTTAATCATTTTTGAATATGAGTTTGTCATTCTGACCGATACTCCTATGAGTAACCTGGGATAGCCACTACAGGCTAAGGCAGTCTTTGTGAAAACTTTTTCATCCCACAGGACATTCAGTCCTGCAAATTTTCAATATTGCAGGACCGGCCATGTTTTTGAAGGACCGGATGGCCAGATATCTGACAATTTACACATTTTTTGTATTAAATCGTTTTGTCCATTAAAAATGTGTTTTTTTAATCATTTATGGCCAAATGATGATAGCTATATAATAGTTTTACACAGTATATTGACAAACATATTTCAACTTAAGTTCAAAATAGCCCAACATGTGACTGGACATCCGGTCCTGCTGCACTTGTCAATCTGCTGTACCAGTGGCATTTTAGGTGGACATTGCTACTGTCCTGCATGTTTTCGCATAGACTGCTAAGGCCTGGAGCATTTATTAGATTCTCAGTGTGAGGCGCAGGGATCTGCTAGCAGGCAACAACATGGTCTCTCTATGTCACATCCACCTGGCAGTCTCGTCATGCATAGAAAGAGACGTACAGCTTAGGGCTTTAAGGTGGTTGCCTATCTTGAGTAAAAAGTAACTAGATTCATTCCTTATATACATATACCTTACATAATTTGTAACCAAACAGTTAAAAGAAAAGTAGGGGGTCCAGAGCTACTTTTTTTTATATCAAATTTTGAAAAAGTATCATCATGTTTCTCAAACCCGCAGATCTCGGTACCCCTCTACCGACAGTCAGGGCGCAGTCGGGACAGGTACTCAGCCCTATTTATAGGAGAGCTGGGGCTTTAAACTCCCCATCAATATTCTTCAGGTCATTTCTGAATTGATAATATCAATTTAGACATGTGGTCCCGGGCATAATTCAGTGGTTTTGGGCAATTTAAAATAAAAAAATAATGATATTCTACAAATCGAAAGGTAGTGTAGAGAAGGTTACATTGCAGACCAGCCTCTGTGACCTAATAGGATCAGCACAGAACTTACACACTGGGGTTGTGAGTTCGCCCCTAGCTTAGGCCTTTCTCTATTTAACATACTGCTACATATGAGAGCTAGACACATCAGCTGCGCAGAAATTGTCGCAATGAACGTATTCATGACGGTAGGCAACCACTTTAACGCTCAGCCGGCAGTGTGTCTTAGGCCCGTGTGCTGAACACCCGGGGGGGCCACTCCCTATCTTTTCTATAGTCACTATGTGCGAGCATCATCCTAAATTTGGTACCCTTATCAAGGGGCAAAACCTTTAAAAAGCATAACCTTTTCAAGGTAAACTTACTCGAAAAACGGACCCTAATCATGAATGACCCTGAAGAATATACCCTAATCACAGGGTGACCCTGAGAAAATAGGGTGACCAAGAAATATTGTAGAAAAATAAAGTAAAAAATACCTTGTAAAAAGCCATGAAGGTCTCAAAAGGTACCCCTTTCTCCCCAAATTTGCTTAAAAAGCACCCCTTATCAAGGACCCTCGCGGGTCCGTGCCTAGGGCCCAAAAACAGACCCTTTCCCTTGGAATCATGTTCACACATAGTCAGTAAAGCTGAGGGAGTGCCCCCCCCCCGGGGCTGAACATGCTACCTCTGAGCCTTGCTCGGATCGTGAGAACACTCCATTACTCGCCTCCTTGGAGTTATTGACTTGTGTCTGTGATTATATGAACATAAACTGATTCAGAACTGAGCATCCGCCGATTCCATACATATGTCAGAACTCTACCGGCTTATTCAGTACACTTTGTTACATGCAACTACAAAATAAAAGCAGCTTTATTTTCACTTCTCGCATGAACTCAAGCTAGACTGAGTTTGTTGTCTGACCAATGATGGTAGATCACAGATGAGTGCCACCCACACTGTACTAAAAACCTACATCAGACCCCCGGGGGGTCGACTCAGGTCCAACCATACTGGGATGTGTGATCATGATTTGGAGGGAAATGGGTCCCTTTTCAGCCCCTAGGGAGGGAAGTGGTGTACGCCTATATGGGTATGTTTTTTCAGGGGTAAGCTACACTAAGGCTATTAAGGAGGGGCAGTTATTCCCTATGTGAAGTTTCTCTTGAGTTTACACAGCATTTTTGGGTTAATTGGTAAGTTTGCCCTTTTTGATTGGCTTTTCTGATAAATAGAAAGTGCCAATCGGTAAGTTAGCCATTGTTATGTCTGGAACTTAGAGGGTGGTGGTGGGGGGCAGTTGTAACCTACCTTCAAAGAGTCCCTTGGGGTGACATAAATACTATCCTTGTTATGTCATACGCCAATATGGGTATGTTTTCTGCAGAGACCATACCAATGAGCCTACGCCAATATGGGTCATATATTCAGACCAATAACCACACATCTTGGTAAAAATAATTCAAGTTGATCCCCCAGGATCAGACCCCAGCAGGCCTACCTACCACTAGCCCTGTACTCTGAATTATAGGTGCAGGCATTGGGTTTCACCCGTAAGACAACTCAAAAGAAAGTTGTTTCTCATCACCAAGCATTGAAAAATATGATGAAGGCGTTTGTTTAAAAAAAAAGAAATTTGCTTGGGGCTAAATACATATAGAGATTTAGACTTTTTGCGATAAATTTTCACATTTTAGGAATTCAGACTTTATTGATCAGCAAAGGTTGTTATGATGTAAGTTATTCCTAGCTGAATGCATTATTGACAACATAAGCTTTAATTTGATACCAAATTTGCCAATATTTATCAACTTTTAGCATATTTTTTATCAAAAATGAAAAAAAAGTATGATGCGCCTGGTGATGAGAAACAATTTTTTTTGAGTGGTTATCGTGTTGTTGTGTGCTGTTTGTCTGCTGCTTGGTGAGCAGACATCGCTCGTGTCAGTCAATGACTCCACGAAGCAATGGAGTATCCTCACAGATCAAGCGAGGTCCAGAGGAAGCCAAAGAGCAAAGAATACTATTAAGGTTGATCGCTACTCATTGAATATGGACTACTGCGCAGCTCTCTGCGCATATAGCTTAAAATTGTCAGATTAGGCTAATATTGGCAAACTGGATCCATATACATGTACACTAAGCCATTTCCAGAAATTGGAGAATTCCATGCAAATTTGTGCATTCTATTCCACTTTAAATATTTGATATTTTTGGAGCCCGTGATATTTGCTATTTTCAACATAAATTAGAATATTGGAATTATTTACCAATAAATCATTTTCTAGATTGATATAGATCTCATCACTGTACTTCAAACAACCAAGAGTACAAAATATATACATTTTTTACCCCCATTCTTGGCCTTTAACCCATTATTTTGGCCTTTAAATATGACCTTTAGACAGTTTTTGACCTATTTTTTTAATTTTAAAGGCCCAAAACCCTAAATTTTATTTTTTTAAATTTTCACTTTGGCCTGAAAAGTACAAAAAATATTCCTTAGGTAGGTAGCTATAGTAACCCCTCTTATTTTTTGCTGAAAAGGGGTCAATAAAAGGGATCCCTGCAGGGGCCAGGAATGGTACCCAAAAATTGACTCGCAAACTTCAGCACCGACTTGCCGACAACAGTGTTGACTCATGGACTATGACTCTCTGAAATAGCTCCAAAATCACTTTAAATATAAATATTTTCTCAAAATTGGATAAAAATGTCTAAGTTCGGCCTTGTTTTGCTGGTTACTGACGGGTAACCTGAAACACACCTTTTTTTTTTAATTTGGCCTTATCAATGATGGTAATGTCTTATGTGGGCGGTCTTGTATATCACAAATGTCAAACCATCTGTGATGAGATCTCAGGTTTCTCTTTCAATTATGCAAATCTCTTACTCTAATGGGGTTGATATTTCAAGTCCTGCTTTCAGATGGATGTCAATGGTAACGTTAAATACACACACACAACTATAATAGGGCCCAAAATACAATACTAGATGATAGGTAAATGCCGAGCTCCGCCCCCCCCCCCATCGCCCAAAATAACGATTCTATCTGCGAGAAGCAGGGGTAGACGGTGCTGCTGGCCCGGGAAGCTATTTCCCAGACTCCATTCAGGCGACACAGCTACCTGCAGAACAGTGTGTTCTTCTAGGAAGATTTCGCCCTGTTTCGCTCTGTTTCGCTCTGAATGTCACCTTGAATGTCCAGGAACATTACAGGCGAAACAAAGCGAAACCTGGCAGAACAAAGGACCTAAAAGAACGCCCTGTTTCGCAGGTAGCTGTGTCGCCCTAGTGGAGTCCGAGCTATTGTTGGAAGGCCGACACTTTTCTAAAGATTTAGCTTTTCATGGACTTAGGTGGCCCGCAGGAGTGGATGAAGAAGAACTCTGAGAGAATATATAGACATAAGTCATAATAGTATTGGTATATTTCAATGGAAAGAAAAAATCAAGAGGAAGATAGCAAATGTGGTTATGTCTTGATATTTCGAGATTTCAACAGTGATCACTCTTATTTCATCTATAAAATACATCATTTACGCGGGGCCTACCGTTTCTCTTGGAGCACACCAATATTTGACTCAGTCTGACCAAATCAATACAGGTTCAAAATCCATGATTGGCTGACGTCTACTAAAGGGTAACTGGGATCACTGGCTGATTTATTCTATATGGTCTACAATAATTATGAATGGTGTCCCACTAGGGTTGATCCAGGTAAAGGGGGACACCTAAGCCATATTCAGACTTACTGTACTATTCACAAATTTAATAAGGATTGTCAAAATTCAAATTCACATATCAAATAGGTTCAGTATTTATTCCTTTAAATGAAAAAATCAAGAAAATCTAAAATCCCTAATTGTAATGAAAGGCTTGTAGATTGGAAAACCCATCTATGAGAAATCAAATGAATAAGCATTTGTTATGAACCACTATGCACCCCACTGTTGACTGTCATGCCTGAGTGACCACTCATAGCCCACCTGAGAGGGGCCAGCAGCTAAACTACAATGTACTAGGCAGATTGGGGTTTTGAAAATCCACCTTCAAACTGCTTTTGCTCTTTACAGGGATAATGAAATTATTTCTGGGTTCTGGCAATGGACTTCTCGGAGTCTCCTTCACGGATTCTGAGATTATATTTTGTATTTTCTTGTAAAACAAAAACCACCGGACGTCCCCAGCTATAGACAAGGCTTCTCAAACGTCAGGTTTGAGTCTACCTGAAGTGCCCCTCACAGTGCACGAGTTTCTGTCAGCTACAAATACACATTCAAAGACAGCACTCAAAATTTCCAAAATGGTTAGTTACACCTCTATCATAAAATATCACTCATGGGCATACGGCTCCTGTTATGCCCACGAGTTATGTTTTTGCTTTATTATACCTAGCATATGATAGTCCTATCACTTAACCATTGGATTATCAATATCATGAATATTTACAGAGACAGTGGTCGATATGCGCCGATCGCCGATAGTTGCTACATTAAGTTTCCCCGATGGCCGACAGGTGTCTCCCGATTTTTCTCAGAAACAAAATTCTCTTTAAAACCTTTATTTCTGCTCCGATTTACACGCTGTTAAGTTCTGTATGCATGTCATTAGGTACTATCTATCGTTTCCCATCGTTAAACCATCAGAAATATGCTTATTATTTGGAAGAATTGCGATTGGGATCGGGAATCGGCGATTGTTTTGATAAAAACAAAGTTCACCAAAGCTACTCTCATTGGTCAAGAGGTGATCACGTTACCCTCTCAATACGCACGAGAGATAGGACTATCGTATGCTAGGTATAATAAACATTGATAGACAGCACTCAAAATTTCCACAATGGTTAGTTACACACCTATCATAAAATCGTTAGGAAATAAGTAGCTACAGTACCGTATTCTGTATCGGAAGGGAGATACAAGGGACTAAACACACCGGCTAGAGACGGTATTTAGGGACGCCATCACCATGGTGATATAAGTAGGGGCTAACTGGGGCAGAGGAACGCTGATACATAAGGGCCGATAAATCTACAAGGGCATGTCGCCTCGGTGGTACACCCACAAGGGCATATCACTCAGGTAATCACGCTCCCCTCTGTACCATACCGATCCAGTAAGGTGAGACACGGTCTATCTGATGTGACAGGGGATGTAGCTCAGTGGTAGTCACCGACTTCGGAGTGGGAGGCCCTTGGTTTGAGTCCCGGTGTCTCTGAGAAACATAATTTTCGGAGAAACCGTGTCCACACATAAACACATTTCATGAGTTATGTCAATTAAATTTCTTAGAATTTAAAAAAAGGAAAGGAAAAAAATACACAAGACAATGATGGCCATATTGGTTGTGTTTACTACAAACTAAATGCTTTATTATGTCGGTTACATAACCTTGATGTGACCTTGATATGTTGTTTGTCCTATTCCTGTACAAGGTGTGCTGTATAGCGCACATACACGTGTCATGGAGGTTAAGGCCAAAAAAAAGGTTTGTTTCAGGTCACCCGACCGACCCAATCAAAACAGGGCCAACCCTAAGTTTTTTTATGCAATTTTGTATAAATTTTCGAATTTTTACCCTTTTTTGGTCAATTTTAGGGTCTTCAGAGAGGCCCGCTAGTACTTTCATGTTTAATAAAAGAAGTTAAAAAATTTCCCACCTACCGACCCTACATTTTCTTGCCATGTTACCTGAAACAAACCTCTTTTTTTTGGCCTAAAGGTAATACTGATGTCTTTGGTAAATAGGACTAAAGGCGCAGTCAGACTAGTTGTAAAATCGAGAACACTATAAACCGATTTTATAAACTACAAATCGGGACAAAACAGGGGAGTCTGGCACAGAGCTTTGACTAGAAAAATAACAAAATTGTGCAATTTTCAAAATCGAAGGCGGAAAATTGTGCGGTAGCTGTCCATTTCTACAACTAGTCTGACCGGGTGTTTAGCGAGGTAATACTTGTGGTTGAAGGTCAAATACTGGTGACCTTTACTGTGTTGCGTTAGCCCATTAATGAGGGCATTAGTGCTTCAATGTACTATGCCTTTGTCATCATGATGCATGGATGCAGCACTGGCGATTGCCTCGCCAGAGCTGCATTCATGCATCCTGCCGACTCTATGGGGCTGATACACTCCCGAAGGGTCCGCATGATGCTCCAATGCAGCACCTGCAAGTTACTCACCGGGGCTGCATTGGTGCATCGTGACGACAAATGTCACTTTTTAGTGACATGCTGTCCTTAAAAGGTTAAAGGGTTTCATCTTATATCATGCTTTACACCTCCCACACATGTGTAACGCTGTCATGAAAAGACTCAGATTATAAAACTACCGTAAATTCCCGCGTACTACCCACGGGTTGTACGCGAACCAAACTCAGTTTTCATTTGATACCAGACATGCCTATATAGGGTGCGGGTTATACGAGGGTTTTTATCACTATAGAATAGTATTAAAATTAAAATTTTCAGATCCCAAAACGGGTTGGGGGTGCAGGTTATACGCGAGTTGGGGGTGCGGGTTATACGCGAGATGCGGGTAGTACGCGGGAATTTACGGTATATAAACATTGACCTTACATCTACCTGACCGTTATACATGTATGTGTTCTTGTATTCATTTACACATTTCAGAGATCAATAAGAATAACGTTTGTTCATCTGTGTATAAAACTAGTATATAAGGCCAAAAAAAGAAAAAAAAAGGTTTGTTTCAGGTCACCCGACCGACCCTATCCAAACAGGGCCGACCCTACGTTTTTTTATGCAATTTTGAGGAAATTTTTATATTTTTACACTTTTTTGGGGGTAAATTTCAGGTTAACAAAAATTTTGAAAAAATCTTCCCATTTTTACACTTTTTTGGGGTCAATTTTAGAGAGGAAGTAAACAAATAAAAAGTTTAAAAAAATAAAAAATCCGACCTACCCACCCTAGAGTTTCTTCCCATGTTACCTGAAACAAAACCTTTTTTTTATTTGGCCTAACTAGCTCAACTTGCCACATCCTGACATGCTCTCACCCTTTTATTTCTATACAGTTTCATTTCTAGAACAAGTACATGCAACTGTCATTAATCTGAATACTATACATTAATTATAATATAATGTGTTTTTACATTCATGTCCTCAATGTGATGAATGAATTGAGTGATTCTTACTTTAAAGTTGTACATTCTCAATGAGTTGCTAATCACACCAGGCGGAATCACACTCTTCCACTCACAGACATACATAATTATTAAGCAGATGCTGGCTATTCACGATATAAACATCCTGTACAGATTCACAACTTAATTCATCAGTTCTACGGCCACAGCATGTTACAGTACTGTACTAGGCCTATACTCTAAACATACTTTATTTCGCGCTGTACTTATTTTCGCCATTTTCGCGGATATTAAAATTCGGGAAAATATGTACAGAGTGAAAATTTATCAAGTATA
This sequence comes from Harmothoe impar, assembly GCA_947462335.1. Classification (NCBI taxonomy): domain Eukaryota; kingdom Metazoa; phylum Annelida; class Polychaeta; order Phyllodocida; family Polynoidae; genus Harmothoe; species Harmothoe impar. Next base: position 63,820,835 of record OX381716.1, on the reverse strand, counting down.
GTCATACTACTACCATATTCCAAAATCCGCGAATTCAAATACATATGAAACTGTATTTTGTTGTAGTCAATTCGCAAAATTATATATGAGCGAAAATATATATGTTTACAGTACTACCTGTCTCCAAGGCTCTCTCACACACATATAATACACTTCTACCTATACAGCACATTTGGCGGACAAAGGAAATGGCCTGACTGACTGTATATTTCATACAGGGCTGTATGTGGATGTGGTCCATTGAGCGCACTCTCCTACTGTGAGTCTTACTTAGGCCTTGACAGTGGTAATTATCCACGGCTGGCACCTTGGACAATTACCCTGTCCTTGGCTTATAATACTTATACGGCAACTCACTTGTATTATATCTACTACATATAATGTAATTCTAGCTATACCTTTTCTCTGTTAAGGGTGTACTCTCTATAGGTTATATGATATGGTTGTCTCTAAATGGCTCCATGGAGAAAGATGGCCGACAAAATGGGGCGCTTATAGGATTGCACCATTCTTGTCACAAAAACAGACGTGCTACTAGAATATCCGGACAATGCGGCCTCACTCCACCGCAGCCTTTTATGTTTAGATTTTATCAACAGTGAAGTCCCTTACTCCGAAGTGATGACGGTGGGATATTCCCTCTCGACAAGTTTCTCGGTTTTCATGATAAAGTCATCCAAATCTACTCTAACAGTTCATAGATTGTCTGTGTCAAGAGCGTTTGTGTATAGTGGGGTACTGCCGCTCTAGTGCCTGATATGACACCATGTGTTTATAAGTGACCGTCTCTAACTGAAGCTCTCTGACATGTAGCGTTTGCGTATAGCAGGGTATTCTCCTTCTAGTGGCTGGTACGACACCATGTGTTTCTTGAAGCACTGGATACAGAAGAAGATGAAACCCCCGAGCGTCTCGAGTGCCCCGACCACCATGAACGGGGCCTCGTAACTCTTGGTCTGCTCGATGATATAACCTGGGGAACAAGAAGGACAAGCAGTTAGCTTCAAGTTACTATAGTAATGTTAATACATTATGTAGACTGAGACTGAGAGGACCGTTAATTTGTAGAATGTTCCGTTCAGTATAATAAATAATTACATTGAAATTCAGTTAAATTATTGACGTTATGATGTTATCGCAATTTGGAATTGCATATCTTTATTGATTTAGTTATAAAAAGTTCTCTATTTATGAATTCCACATGCTACTGATGAAATAGGTCGCTACCCAGCGATGCACCGTGACACTATTTGCGATATGCTAAGGCATTCCCACAATGCAATATTCACATATATCCAACACCACTGCTTTTCCCGTGCTGTTTTTGGCCACTATTGCTGGCAAGCGAAGGTGCTGGTTTCCCTTAAAATACCCAATATTTATTTTTTTATTTTTCAAATATTGTTTTATGCAAGGACTAAAGAGTGTTTAAAGTCAGCACCGACCTGACATGGGGGAGGCGACCAGGAAGGCTATGGACCCGGCCGCTAGACACTGCCCTAACGACTTCTCTATCACCTCGATACCCAGAAGGTCAACGAGAATAACGGGGAACAGCGAGGCCCAGCACCCTGAAATACACACAGGAGGTCAGCACAAGGTCAGCACAAGGTCAACACAAGGTCAACACAAGGTCAACGAGAATAACGGGGAACAGCGACGCCCAGCACCCTGAAACACACACAGTAGGTCAGCACAAGGTCAGTACAAGGTCAACACAAGGTCAACGAGAAACACAGGAAGGTCAATGACCATAACATTCAACTTACAGGTTTATTATCTCGGGCCATATCAAGGTCATGTCAAGGGGAATATATATGTCACACGAAGGTTATATGAAGGTTATAAGAAGGTTATATCAAGGTTACATGAAGGTTATAAGAAGGTTACATAAAAGCTATATGAAGGTCAACATGATGCAGTACCTATAAAAGCACCAAACAGTACCAATCCCACATCATGTCATACCAAGGTCATCTGAAGGTCATATACAGGTCAGAATTAGATATGGTAGATCCTATTAAGGTCACATGAAGGTTGCATGAAGGTCACATGTATCTTACCTGTGAAGGCACCAAAGAGTATGCTGTAGAGTATCATGAGGGGGTGCGTCCTGAAGAGGGAGATCATGATGCTGACCACGCCGCCCAGGGTGAGCACCATGCCGCCCAGGTAGAAGCGGATCTTGGGGCTCCGGTCTCCCACCCAGCCAAAGAACAACCTGCAAGGTCACATACAGGTCACATAGAGGTCATGTAAAGGTCACATGAAGGTCACATAAAGTTCACAGTAAGGTCACATGAAGGTCACATTAAGTTCCCATTAAGGTCACATGAAGATCACATTAAGGTCACATAAAGGTCATATCAAGTTCCCATTAAGGTTACATGAAGGTCAAATTATGAACACACAAATAACAACCTGCAAGGTCACGGACAAGTCAAGGTTACATGCACCTCCCATAAAGACCACAAACAACAATATGTGAGTAGCGGGATCTGACATCTTAACTATCACGGCATGGAAGGGCAGTCATTCGTGCCATCCTGAATTCAATATAATAACAAACTGAATAATTCTCAGGAATTTGGATAAAGGTCGCCTAAAGTTCATAAGATGTACATGTACAGTCAGCTAAAGCTTATCTAAATGTCACAGAATTACTAAAGGCAACAGGAAGCACAGAATCATGAATAAGATAACTTTCAGGCATAGGTCATGTAGATCTATATGAAGTTCATTTAATACCCATATGCTGTACTTTTTTAATGCCAACATCATACGTGGATACCCCAGGTGTGACCTGCACTGACGGAAGGCGCTGTAGATGAGGGCAGAATGCACCCTTTGTACTTGTTCAGCGTTGAGGTCTGTGAGGGTCGTGTTCTGTGCTGGTCAGATATCTGGTTACTGTACTGCGGGTCAGCATCACTGAGGTCTTGATGTATGTTTAATGTAAAGATGTTGTACAGTTTGTTCTGTTTGCCGTCTTGTACCTCTCTCTCTCTGAATATGTGTGTATCTGTCTGTCTGCCTGTCTCTGACTGTGTGTGTCTGTACAAGTCTGTCTGAAGGGTTAAAGTGGCATGGTCCGATTTTTTCTTATCTTTTAATTTCTACTTATAAATATGTGTTCAAAATTGCATTATAAAATCATATTTGGAGATGGGGCACAATTGGATATCATTGATGGACAATAAGAGGTAAGTAAGGGGGTCCCATGAACACAGGTATGGCCTCATACAGTGTATTTTCAATGGGTGGACTTATTGTGTGCACTCCAAATATCTTAAATTGTACAAAAAACTGACAATTAGCTGAATTCCGGGAAATAATGTTTAATAAAGTAGGTGGCCATATTGAACATTTTTAGCAAAATCAATTTTTTAGCCCTAATCACTGGACTATGCCACTTTATTAAGGGTGTGATCATTTTTTAACAGGGGGGGATGGTGAGTTTGGGGGGGGCAAAAAAATCTGGACCCCTTGACCGGGGGGGGGGCAAGAAAATTCGGACCCCTCTTGGGGGGGAGTCAAAATAATTTAACCTGTTTTGAGCCAACTCAAAAGCTTTACTATGCTTCAAAGGGTCGCGCGCGAGCCGATTTTCGGCCGTAAGGGGGGGGGGGGGTAAAAAATGTTGACCCCTCGACCGGGGGGGGGGGGTGTAAATACTGTTACATACTGTGCTATATATACCCCCAACCTTGTGGGGGAGCAGGGGGGGACATGGGTCGATGCACAGGGATTCAGTGTAGCAGCCAGAGTGACGCACGCTGTCCTACCTACACAGGACTAGGACTAGGAGGTAAGTTGTTGTGCTTAAACGTACCTGCTGACAACGTTGGAGATATGGACACCAGGAAGGACTTAGAGGTCACATAGAGGTCACACAGGGGTCACACAGGGGTCACACAGGGGTCACAAAGAGGTCACACAGAGGTCACACAGGGGTCACACAGAGGTCACATAGAGGTCACACAGAGGTCACAAAGAGGTCACACAGAGGTCACACAGGGGTCACACAGAGGTCACAGGGGTCACACAGGGGTCACACAGAGGTCACACAGGGGTCACACAGAGGTCATACAGGGGTCACACAGGGGTCACACAGGGGTCACACAGGGGTCACACAGAGGTCACACAGAGGTCACACAGAGGTCCCACAGGGGTCACACAGAGGTCACACAGGGGTCACACAGGGGTCACACAGAGGTCACACAAAGGTCACACAGGGGTCACACAGAGGTCCCATAGAGGTCACAGAAAGGTCACACAGGGGTCACATAGAGACCACACAAAGGTCACACAGGGGTCACACAGAGGTCCCATAGAGGTCACAGAAAGGTCACATAGAGGTCATACAGGGGTCACACAGAGGTCACATAGAGGTCACACAGGGGTCACTTAGAGGTCACACAGGGGTCACATAGAGGTCACAGAGGTCACACAGAGGTCACATAGAGGTCACACAGGGGTCACATAGAGATCACACAGGGGTCACACAGAGGTCACACAGAGGTCACAGAATGGTCACATAGAGGTCACACAGAGGTCACATAGAGGTCACACAGAGGTCACAGAGGTTAGAACGGTTATGAGGTACCTGCTGACGACGTTGGAGATGCCCATGATGGAGACGAGGAAGGAGGATGAGGCGGCGTCTATCCCGAGCTGCTTCATGGCCCGGTCAGGGGTGTAGGTGTACGGCACGTGGTAGCCGAAGCAGAACAGGATGATGGACGTGCAGTAGATGCAGAATATAGGGTTCTGTGTGTAACAAACAGTAGATGCAGAATATAGGGTTCTGTGTGTAACAAACAGTAGATGCAGAATATAGGGTTCTGTCAAGGGATTCAGGACAATCAGTCAAACGAAATAAACAAATATGTAGACAAAACTTTCTGATTATGCTCGTGAATATGGTTATTTTGAGGCATTAAACGGCTATTTCCATGGATTGATGAGGATTTTACAGCAAAAAAGAGAGAACATGAGAACACTATTGGGTTCTATGTTTAAACAAATAGGACAAACTTGCATACCAAGTTGATTGACTCTCTTGTCTTTAGAGGGATTATAAAAAGCAAAATGTGCCTGTAGTCTGGACTTGTTGCATTTACCTTGAAGAGGCTGAAGTCGAAGGTCTCCCTACAGACGTTACAGAATCCCTCCATGCAGGAAGACTGGCAGCAGCAGCCGGACCGCGAGTCTACCTGTACACGGGGGGAGAGACATGTATTAGATAACCTACATGCAGCACAGTCTACCTGTACACGGGGGGAGAGGGACATGTATTAGATAACCTACATGCAGCACAGTCTACCTGTACACGGGGGGAGAGGGACATGTATTAGATAACCTACATGCAGCACAGTCTACCTGTACACGGGGGGAGAGGGACATGTATTAGATAACCTACATGCAGCACAGTCTACCTGTACACGGGGGGAGAGGGACATGTATTAGATAACCTACATGCAGCACAGTCTACCTGTACACGGGGGGAGAGGGACATGTATTAGATAACCTACATGCAGCACAGTCTACCTGTACACGGCGGGAGAGGGACATGTATTACATGGTGATACAGCCTTACTATGCTAAGCCTACACAGACAGATACACACACAGTAAGCTTATTTTCCATAAAGTGGCATATAGGTAAGTATAGTTATCGAGCTGCTTTGTTTTTTTCCTGACAAAACATGTCTACCTAATATATGGGTCAGGTGTTTTTTATTCTGTTTCTTTTTTTCTTCTTTTTTTTTTAGAGTGGCCTTACCTGTTTGACAATGACCCCAGACGCGTCACTCTTCTCGCTGACTGAGCCGTACGCCCGTGCCCTCTGTGACTCGGTCAGGTTCAGGGACTCTTCCTTCTCGTCATCCACTGCAGGTACCATGTCCGGGCTGATGGGGCGGAACATGGCCCCTGCTACAGCTCCAAGCAGAATGATCAGGGCCTGGCAGAGGTAAGACATAGACATTAATACAAGATGCTACAGCAGGATGATCAGGGCCTGGCAGATATAAGACATAGACATTAATACAAGATGCTACAGCAGGATGATCAGGGCCTGGCAGATATAAGACATAGACATTAATACAAGATGCTACAGCAGGATGATCAGGACCTGGCAGAGGTAAGACACAGACATTAATACAAGATGCTACAGCAGGATGATCAGGGCCTGGCAGATATAAGACATAGACATTAATACAAGATGCTACAGCAGGATGATCAGGGCCTGGCAGATATAAGACATAGACATTAATACAAGATGCTACAGCAGGATGATCAGGGCCTGACAGATATAAGACATAGACATTAATACAAGATGCTACAGCAGGATGATCAGGGCCTGGCAGATATAAGACATAGACATTAATACAAGATACTACAGCAGGATGATCAGGGCCTGGCAGATATAAGACATAGACATTAATACAAGATGCTACAGCAGGATGATCAGGGCCTGGCAGATATAAGACATAGACATTAATACAAGATACTACAGCAGGATGATCAGGGCCTGACACAGGTAAAGTACACATATATTTTATAGTAGATACAATGATCACTATGCTTAAGCACTAGAAATCCTGTATCCCATGCCCTCCATGGGATACAGTGTTCCCGTATCCCATGGCCTGACAGATGTAAAGTATACACATTTATTTTTTTGGAAATACAAGATTTACTATGCTCAAGTACTGGAATGGCCTTATTGAATGCCCCCAATTGAATACAATGTGGCCGTTTCCAATGGGCTAAGAAAAGGTAGTTTTTCCTTTCTTAAATGGCTTCAAATAAAAAAAATAAACACAAATGCCAACAGCTCGTGGGGGCTGGGGCAGTATCCCACTCAGCCTGCGGCTTTGTGGGATACTGCCCCAACCCCCACTCATGACATACAGCAGAGACGCTATCAATGGGTGTTGGCATTTCTCTATTTATTTCATGGTGGACACCATGACCACTATGCTTAAGTACTAGAAATTCTGTATCCCATGCCCCCCATGAGATACGGTGTTCCCGTATCCCATGGCCAGTGACGTCATCATTTGTTCAAATTATTAAGGCCATTCATATGCAATTAAACATATTTTGAAGAGTAAAAACCATGAAATAAAGCCAAAGGCGCATAGCCTGAGCACATTTTGGGGCCCCAACCTCACCTTGGGGGGAACGGTATCAAAATATGCTCTGGCCATGGGCCTTTGTCTATTTGTTTTTTTGAAATACAAGATTTACTGTGCTTAAGTACTGGAAGTTCCATATCCCCCCACCCCATTGAATACAATGTGGCCGTATGAAATGTGTTGAAAATATGCCGACCTTTTGAGAATATATCAACCCTACATGGTCAGTATTAAGCTTGAAATAGGGTCAGCATGAAAGTTTGAATGCAGAACATCCCATGGCTAGATTAATGCATGATGCTAACCCATCCATCCATACTGTAGGGGCTAGGGTTATACGGGGTTTATATGACGGGGTCTGTTGGATGCTGTGTTGCGAACTCCGTCCGAACCCTTCAGCCCGACGGCAGGTGGCAGCATCTGCTCCGGGCTTGGGGTATGGACAGAGGTCGCTATAGGCTTCCGGTCTGCGTGTGCGCACGCAGGCTGGCTGCCTATATATACCCAGCATCCGATGGGACTCGTCAGTCACTCTGGATCCACGCTAGGACAGAGGCCCTGCGATCGTATCGGCTACAAGCCTACTGACCCGCCCCGAACTCTATAGGCAGTTCGCACCGATATACCTTTGCCTGTCTAGGTTACTGAATAAACCTGTGATTCGCAACCTGTACACTTGATCCGAACTGTGTTGACTTTGGTTCTTTACTTAATACTCTAACAGTTTTATAAAGGACAAAGTATCGTTTATTACACATACCCCCCAACACCCACTGCCTCCCTATATCGGGGTTTTCAGTCCTGTACAGTCTGCCTGGCTTCCACAGAGTGATTATTTGCCTTACAGGCTGTAACTGAGTCCTGCTGCCATTGTATTGTGTATGTATGGTATTTGTAAAGGTCTGACACTCCTAGTCCCCGTTCATCTATCCACTTGAGGTGGCAGCACTGTACATGGGATTGTAGGTAGACTGTGGCACTATCTAGTAGAAAGCTAGGAACTACAAATCTCTGTACTTCAGATGGTGCCACTGTCTACCGTAAAACCTCGCGTAGAAGCCGCGGCTAGTACGCGAGTCAGATCGTCAGTGCGGCTTATAGGATCGGCACAAACTCGGGGTGCGGCTTATACGCGAGTTTTTCCAAAGTAGAATAACCATAATATAACCCTAGTCCTAGTACCGGTAGCTACATGGACTGTCGGGGTGTGGGAGGCAGGGGGGGGGGGGGTAAGCCAATAACAAAGGTGAGTGCTCAAAGTCTTCACACCTCAGCCCTAAGACAATGCAGACCGCTAATCCCTGCCAGCATCCTAACAATAATAACCGTGTATTGGTCCACATCGGAGCATTTTCTTGTTACCCCCCCCCCCCCCCCATCTCCACCTCACTACCAAGCCTGCCGATATCACAGCTTGCTAAGCGATTGTCTGAAGTGTAGAGGGGAGGGGGGGGGCTGTTGCAACTCCCGTTTGCGTTTGCTGCGGCCCTCACTGTACATGTAGGCCTAGGCCTACAAGGGAGGGGAGGTGGAGGGCAGGGGGGGGGGGGGTGGGATTCCGGGCCGGCCGTGTCTGTGGGGCAACAACACGGCTCTTAGACGTAGCTAGAGTTTGGGGTGCGGCTAATACGCGAGTTTTTCCCAGGGGTGGTTCAGAAGGCTTCTGCGGCTTATAGGATTAGGCCAAAGTCGGGGTGCGGCTTATACGCGAGTTAGGCTTATACGCGAGGTTTTACGGTACCTACAATCCCATGTACAGTGCTGCCGCCTCAATTTGATAGATGACCAGGGACTAGGAGTGTCAGACCTTTACATATACTATACATACACAATACAATGGCAGCAGGACTCAGTTACAGCCTGTGATTTGCCCAGAACTTCTCCAGATATTGAGTGTTTCAGTCATACTGTAACTTCATGGTCTGGGGCCCTTGATGGGGGGTCCCCGTGTCGCATGTCGGATTTAAGAAATGACCATGTCGCATGTCTATGTCACTTAAAATGCTCATGTCCCATATCAATTTAAGAAATGTCCATGTCCCCTGTCACTAAGCCTCATGTCGCATGTCACTAGGCCTCATGTCGCATGTCGATTTTAAGAAATGCCCATGTTCCCATATCGAATTTAGGGGTCTAGAGCCATTGGTCTGTCTCGTTTTTTTCAGAATCTTTATGTGTTTTCTTTAAATACTGAACGTTTTAGATATACTGCCACAGTCTGGTCAAATGTACCAGCGTCTACATCTGATCTTCTCCAGATATTGAGTATTTCAGTTGTGTACTGCCTGACAGTCTGACCAGTTTCTGCATAAGTTACCTTGATTGTGTCTAGTGGAGACCAGCCTTTTCCATGCAGTAACACTGGAGCTGATCCCCGGTGACCAATCACTAAAGCCCATTACTACAAGTGGGTACCAGCGTAAGGTGAGAAGGGACACTTGAGGGAACCAGCTACAGCCATTACCGGGGACTCAACCCGCCTCAGAAACCCGCGACGTAAACAAACATCGGGAGCTGCGCCACTCGGCTGCCGCTACAAGCATAGAGCCTGTAAGGGGGCCCTTGATGGGGGAGGGGGGTCCTCATGTCACATGTCGATCTTAAGATATGCCCATGTCCCATGTTGCTAAGGAAAACCCCATGTCGCATTCAGAGTGGTTTGAAACAGGTTAGAATCCATATCTTCAGAAAATTTAGGAATTTAGGCCTATACTTAAATTGAGGTGAGTTTGAGCTTGTCATTCCAGAAAATTTAAGGAATTTTATCGTGAGATTAGTGTATTTTAGGGCTTCCCAAGGTTCTGATGCCATTCACATCCATGTCACTAAGGCCAATGTCGCATGTCAGACTTAAGAAATGCTCCATGTCACTAGTATGGCCATGTCACTAGTATGGCCATGTCCCATGTCGATTTTAAGAAATGGCCATGTCACCATATCGGATTTAAGAAATGACCATGTCGCCATATCGGATTTAGGGGTCTAGGGCCATTATAAGGGGGACATGGATACGCAGAGACGAGTGGATATTGGGGTAGCGGCTCTAAATTTAGCAGCTAATTTTCTTTTCTAGGTTATCAAATCAAAAGAGGAAAAATCCTCTATATCTTTTTTTCATTGCATCCCTGTTTGCGTGTTCTACCTTGCCAGTCTCCCTGTTCCTCCTTCCTTACCTCTTTTAGGGCCTTACTCTACCCTTCCCTGCCTACTCCTGTCTCCTGGTCTTCCTCCTTTATGGCCTTAGACCCCTAAATGCGACAAGAGGCCTGGTGACATGCGACATGAGACTTTAAAAAGATAGTAACAGGACACATGGGGGTAGAGGGTCTAAGTTTAGCAGCTACTAATTGTAAGGGGCACGTGGTCCGGATAAGGGCAGAGAGGAGGTGAGGAGACGGGGGGGGGGGATAAATTTAGCAGCTACTGAATAATATTATACAATATTTAGGATTTTCAAGATGATACAAATATACATGTTTCATTGCCTGTCTGTTTCCCCTTCCTTCCTTGCCTATCCCTCTGTCCCCCTGCCTGCCTGTACATTTCCACTGCTTCCCAAGGCCAAAAGAAAAAAAGTTTGTTTCAGGTAACATGGGAGGAAAATCAAGGGTCGGTAGGTCAGTTTTTTTTGTTTTAAAAAAAAAATTTTAAACATAAAAGTACTAACCAACTTTTTTAAATACCCCAAAATTGACCAAAAGAAGGGTAAAAATTCGAAAATGTCTTCAAAATTGCATAAAATAAGTAGGGTCGGCCCTGTTTTGATAGGGTCGGTCGGATGACCTGAAACAAACTTCTTTTTTTTAGGCCTAACTTTCCCTGCCTGCCCCATCTCCTTGCCTCGTACCTCTTCGGCTCTTCCCCTTCTTCTCATCTCTCCCCATTCTGCACGGCTGGCGCCTTGGACACTTACCCTGTCATTGGCTTGTAACACTCATACAGCAAGTCCCTTGTATGATATCTACCACTTACGGAGTGTCCCCTCCCCCAGCCCTTACCTGTATACGGAGTGTCCCCTCCCCCAGCCCTTACCTGTATACGGAGTGTCCCCTCCCCCAGTCCTTACCTGTATACGGAGCGTCCCCTCCCCCAGCCCTTACCTGTATACGGAGTGTCCCCTCCCCCAGCCCTTACCTGTATACGGAGTGTCCCCTCCCCCAGCCCTTACCTGTATACGGAGCGTCCCCTCCCCCAGTCCTTACCTGTATACGGAGTGTCCCCTCCCCCAGCCCTTACCTGTATACGGAGCGTCCCCTCCCCCAGCCCTTACCTGTATACGGAGCGTCCCCTCCCCCAGCCCTTACCTGTATACGGAGTGTCCCCTCCCCCAGCCCTTACCTGTATACGGAGTGTCCCCTCCCCCAGCCCTTACCTGTATACGGAGCGTCCCCTCCCCCAGCCCTTACCTGTATACGGAGCGTCCCCTCCCCCAGCCCTTACCTGTATACGGAGCGTCCCCTCCCCCAGTCCTTACCTGTGTAATAAACGATACTTTGTATCTTTATGATATTGGTAGAGTATCAATTAAAGAACAAAGTCGACACAGTTCGGATCAAGTGTTACAGGTTGCAATATCAGGTTTATTCAGAAAACCTAGACAAGCAGTCACTAAGTGTGCGAACTCCCTATAGAGTTCGGAACGGGTCAGTAGGCTAAGCAGCCGATATGATCACAGGGTCTCCTCTGCCAGCGTGGCTCAGAGTAACCGACGAGTACCGTCAGATGCCGGGTATATATAGGCGGCCAGCCTGCGTGCGCACACGCAGACCGGAAGCCTATAGCGACCTCTGTCCATACCCCAAGCCCGGGGTAGGTGTCGCCACCTACCGTCGGACTGAAGGGTTCGGACTGAGCTCGCAACACAGCATCCAACAGCACTCGCCATATAACAACCCCGTATAACCCTAGCCCCTACACTACCCCCTACCAGATAATAACCGGGAGGTAAATAATTAAGGTTATAGTCCGAAAACACTTCGGACTGGCATTATCTTATAAATACCACCTTAGGGGTTTATTAAAGTTATACCTTACAAACAATATGACGTTACTGTTGAACACAAAAAGGTATTAATTACACACATATCTACATATATAGACCGTAATTAAAATTACGCCCCATTCCCTAGGATAGATGGAGTTAATCTATACATATAGTATACACAACACTTGAACAAGTACAATATCACAGTAAAAAAATTTCGTCCCTTCAGGACCCCGAGCTAATTACACTCGTAATGAATAATACTTATAAGTGATAAACAGTATCACTTCTTTTAAGGTTTTAGAAACATATTAAAGTATTATTACAAAAAGACATCATACGTGATTTTATAGCGTAGATCCGGATCCTCTGTTGATGATGTTGCATTCCGCCCGGCTTTCAGAACCTACTTCATTCAGCTCCTACTCACCGGAACGAGAAAGTTCATAGCTCATGCTCGGGAGCTTATAGTAGTATATAAAAAAAATTCCAAGTCCTGCCTCCAGGCGATCTTCGGACTTATAACTAGGAGCACTCGGTCCTGATATATATAGTTTATATAAAAAAACATCTCGTATCGGATCCATGGTGGTAGCGTACTCCTGTCCCGAGCTTTGATCTCTCTCCGGATCTCCTCGTCCTCCTCCGTCCGTTCTGCCTGGCAGACTGCCTCCTTGCGTAGCCAGCCTGCCGCTTCTTTTCGTCCGGATACTTGTACACCCTATAGCAGGGTGTTTTTAGCCTGTAGGGGTGGTATATTTAAAATACCCCCCCCATTTTCTTGATCGGATCCGAAGATAGGATAATCCTATCCGGATTCCGAGTCGTCTTTAGGGCTCGATTTGGCCGCAGCCTCCTCGTCCTCAGAGTCTGAATCAGCTTCCGCCAGAGTCAGCTCCTGGAGCCAGAGCTCGATTTGAGCCCGAGTCCCATCCCATTCGTGCATCTCGTGCGCGAAACAGTCTCTGAACCTCCGACGTTCGTGGTCCAGTTTTTCCTCGGCGTTCTTGACTGCCAGCTTCTGCTTTTTCCTTTCGGATTTAGCAGCAACTCGCTCAGTCCGAGCATTTTCACGCTCCTCCTGAACCGACTCCATGGCCGCTGCTTTCTGAGTAGCGACTTCACTCCGGTGGAGATGATGCACCGTGTCCAGGGACAACATCGCCACCTCCTGACTTAGGCCAGTAAGCAATCGGTGGAAGTTATCCTGCCACCGGTCGAAGGCCTCCTGTCCGGCTTCGTAGGACTTGAAGTCGGCGGGAGGAAACGTTGGAGGGCCCCTTAGTCGCAAGACTAAGTGCCCCTCCTCCGGAGTCTCCTGTGGGGGATCCGGAGTCTGTTTTGGCTTCGGCTTTTGCTTCACCGAAGCCTTGTCCTTCCCGGTCTGGGTGAGAGTCTGTGACTCCCCTCCCGGAACCAAATCCAGATTGGGGAATTCGTCAACGAACGACCCTCCCGTACTGGAGTTCGGATCCTCCAGACTAGGCCGAGGTGGCCTGCCCTGGGGGCCCGACTTCCAGTCGGTCGTGCGAGAGGTAAATGCCGGTCCTTTGTACCCCGGATCTGCCTTCTCCATAACGGATTGCCTTTCATCCGTTTTCTGTTTCTTCGGGTCGGTGGGCTCCGAGGACCCATCGGATCGTTTCGGAGCTCGCCGCTTCCGCGTACTGGTACGCTGCTGGTACTCTTCGAATTCATCGTAGAGTTCGCCCTCCGGAATATGGAGATACGTGCGATCCGGGTTCACCTTGTAGAAGACCCGCACCTTCCCTTTCTCGTTGGAGCCAAAATCCACCTCGAGGTTGTCATTCTTGTCTACTATGGTCCCAAAATGGGAGTAGACTTCTGCGTGAGCGGTCTGAATGCGTTCCGCTGCAGTCTCCAGAGCCAAGCTATGGAACTTGGCAAGGTGTCGAATGATGTCTGCTCTGGTGTAGAACAGACCACCATTCGGACAACCCTTGCTCTGCTTCGAACCCACACTCAGGCAGTCATATCGCATGAAATGACGTACATGATGGCGGGTAACATGCCTTGCATACCGAACCTTGGTAGGCCAAGTTCGGGGTTTCTCCAGGGTCTCATCGATGTCTCGACAAGCTTTGAATGGGCACTTACTAAATGAATGCCATCTAGACATTGCCCATGCCAACTTCGTCTTTTGAAGGAGCGAATGGTATTTGGTGCTACCAGTTCGGACCTTCTCCAGCAATTCGTAGTGGTACAGCTGTACCGACTTGTCTAGAGGATCAGGTTTGATCCATTCTTCGTCGTCCGAGAGACCGTCAGGACCCACTTCCTCCGGAAGCTTGGATGACCGCTTATCTTTAACACAGTCATTTACACACATGGGTTTAAAGAACTGAAACCCACTAGCGGCATTGGCTCGGAGTGCAGTCCGGACCAATTCCTGCAGTTCGTTGTCCGGGATTGTGTTCTTGTCCAATCCCTTCAGAACTTCATCTACCTCTTCAGGGGACTGACCCGCATTCAGAGATGTCAACCGGATGGTCTCCCGTAGGTATTGATGCCTACGACTGGCCTTCTCCATCCGACTAGTGTCAGCAGACCTAGTCGCAGCTGTGCTCTGTTGGACAATCTCTTCCTCCCGAGTATCATTAAGAATAGACTCGTTAGTCTTTTTCTCCATGTTCCGGGCCAGCCTCATGGCGGGCGTCAGCTGCCGCCTTTTCTCCCTCCTATTATGCACGACCTTGAATTCGTCTGCGAGTAGCATTTCGTATTCAAGGGCCGCGATAAGTTCGGGGCGTCCTTCTGTCTCAGCAACCAAGCGAGCTGTAGCCGCCGATTCACTGAGGCCTTGCATTGCAGCCGTCACGTAGGCCGGGAACCAGGTCGGAAACCGGTCGGACAGAATGTCCAGGCCCCGGAAGGTTCTCATCTGGACCAAGTCAAACGACCTGATCTCCTCCTTGCTCATCTGTGCGATGATGGCTCCTCGTAGCAGGGATGGGACGTCGGCGTCCTCCTTATCCCATACTTCATGTTGGACTGGGGGGATTATCGGTACCCCCGATCCACCTGAACCACCGCCTGCAGCTTGGTCCAGTTTACCGGCCTCATCCGAAGTATCCATATGGGATGGCTCCAGACGGGGCTCGGCAGGCTGGTGAGGAGTCTCCACTCGGACGGGGGTTGCTCCTGGAGGAGGCCTCTCCACCCGAACGGGTACTTCTCTTCTTGGCTCCACTGGAGCCGGTAGCTGGAAGGTGATGCCGGACAGCACCTCCTGCACAACTTTGACCGTATGAGCTGCGGATGATGTATCCATAGTCTCCTCGGTCCTAGTTTCAGTTGGGTGAGTTGTCGTTTTCGGACGAGCTCCCCCGTGCCCGGACGTACCAGCCATGGCTGCGGCCGTAGCGGCCACTGCAGAGCTGTTGTCCAACTCTCGCGAGAAGGACAACACATCCACGGCTGACGTCGGAGCAGCTGACGTTCCAGCTGCTTTACTGGCATCCTTTTCCTTGCTAGGGATCGGGATGTTTGACTTGGTAGGGCCCGGAGTCTTGACAGCCTGAGTGCTGCCGGACGTCTGTCCCTTCTTCTTCTGGTCCTTAGCCGCTGGCTTCGGATCAGTTTTCTTTTGATCCTTTGGCACCTTTGGAGTCTGAGCCTTGGGAGTGACCGTCTTCGGATCCTTGGTTACCGTGGCAGTGGCAACCTTCGGATCCGCTTTCTTAGTACCCTGGGTACTAGGCTTCTTCGGATCGGGCTTTTTAGGCTCGTCCTTTCCCGGAGGCTTCTTTCCAACACCTACGTGTTTAAGAGCCTTGGTACTAACCTTACCATCGGCCGACCGGGACCGATCTCGGGTAGCACCCTTACCACCGCGCGTCCTCGGACGTGAAGTGTCGGAGTCGCTGTCGCCTCCCATAGACAGTTTCCGTGTAACTGTCTTCTTGAGGCTGGGCGAAATGCTCAGACTGCACATCCGAGACAGATGTCCAGTCGACTCGGAGGGGTTCGACTCTACTGCACTGTAGGCGATCCCTCGCAACATTCCGGAGTCCTCGCTGCCATCGGGTGACGGAGACTTCCGAATCGGTGACACGATCGGATCCACACGTAGTTCCGACAGAGTCTGGCTAAGCTCATCACCACTGGGGCTCTGAGCATCCATGTGCTCCTCGGTGGCGGATGCCACCTCGGAGTGACCGGAGAGTTCGGACTGGCGGAGCTGCTGCTCGGCCATCCTCACTTCTTCAAGTGTCTTGCGACGGACCAGCAAAGAGTACTCACAGTTCCTACTCTTTGTATGCCTCTTCTACTCCTCTAGCTGCCCAAAAACACCGACTTCTCCGCTGCCGACACACGCACGATTGATCCGGGAGAGCCCCAAAATCAATATGGCGGTTCCCTCGCTTTTGTTTTTAAAACAAAGCGCATGCGCAGCGTCTCGCGTGATTGGACGCGATCCCGTTACCCGGTGTGACCCAATTATCGCTTAATCAGGTCACGACCTTTCCCGCCCGCAGCTCGGGCTCGGGGGATCACACTGCCACGTAGGCGGCTCGCAAAAGTCAAAATATACTTCGAATAAAGAGTTCGTCAGGAGTATTAGTGGATTAATATGGGAAATCGAAGATTACCCCACCGGATTATCCGTCCACCACCCTCGGGAGCACTCCAACATTCTTTTCTATTTGACTCTGAGCGCCCCTGTTGGTAGCACACATATAACATATAAAACAACACAGGACCCCACACTCGTTGTGTAAACAAGCTAGGTTACCGCCCCTCTGGCCACCAGCCTTGGGCTTCGCCGAACGGGTTTCCCGTTCACCTCTCGTAACCTGGCCGAAGGACTCTCGTTCTTAACTAAAACTCCAGCCTTGATTTTAGTTTTCCGTGCCCTTCTTCCTTCGCCTGCCGAGACTTTCTTTTTCACGGTCTTCTGGGGCTTCTTTCGTACCACTCTCTTAGGGGTATCCGCTGACACCCCTTACAAAGGTACAAATTTAGCCTCCGAAGTTCCCTTTTCCACCTCCGTTTCCGGGGTGAGCTCCCTTCCAGCCCAAGCACGCAACCGAGCCACATGGCTCGTCCGGATGCGCCCTGCTTCGGACTGAATCAACACAGTCGTCTGACTGATACATTTAACCACGGTGTGTGGTCCATCCCAGTTATTTGCCAGCTTGACGTTGCAGAGCGGTTCGTGCAGGCGGATCACTCTATCCCCTACTACGAAGCGTCGCAACTTCAATCCGGTGTCATAACCTACCTTCTGCCAATTCGCAGCTTTGAGCAAATGCGCCCTAACTGTTTCGTAGGCAAATTTGAACCTCTCTCGTAGAGATTCTACAAATAGCACCGTACATGGTGCTTCCGGACTGATCCCTACCACCCCGAATACTAAATCCGCCGGCATGATCAAGTCCTCTCCGAACACCAAGAGGTTTGGTGTGCAATTTGTCGAAGTGTGGACCGTATTGTTATACGCATGTACCACAAATTCGCACTGATCATCCCAATCATCCATATGGGAGTTCACTAATGGCTTCAAAACCTGGATCAAGGTCCGATTGAACCGTTCCACCTGCCCGTCGGACTGTGGTCGGTACGGATTGGTCCGAGTTTTGCATATAGCCAACTGATGACACATAGCTGCCCAAAGCTTGGACTCAAATTCTCTCCCTTGATCGCTATGTAACATCAAGGGAGCCCCCAGATGGAGGATCCACCCCTTTGCTAGTGCTTCCGCACAAGTAGCAGCAGTATGATCCTCTAGTGGGTACACTCGGGTGTATTTCGTATAGTAGTCCGAGACCACCATCATACACGTATTACCCTTAGGAGTGGGTTTCACTCCACTGATAATATCCACGGCTATTCGAGCAAATCTCACCCCGAATAGTTCCTGCTGCAGTGGCAATTTTCCTAATCCAGGACCAGGTTTGCCTAAACAACATGCCGGACATGTCTCGATCCACCTCAAAAGGTCGCCAGACATTCCGGGCCAGTAATACCTCCGACTCAGCCGTTCCAAAGAGCGTTTCTTGCCGAAATGCCCACTAGTGGAATGGCCGTGGCAGTAGTACAGGATGTCTTTCCTCATAGCAGCAGGGATTACCATTTGTAATACCCTCCGCTTTCCTGGACAAGTCTTCCACCTGCACAACAACGAGTCTCGGACCTCCAGTTCATGGAACTGTGCCAAGAAACGTCGCATTTCACGGTTTTCCAGCGATATTTCGGGTCTCACTGGACAGACCCCAGTAGGGACAAGCTCCCTCAGTCGTGCTATGGTAGGATCGGCCATCTGGTACGTCCTTATAGTGTCGGTGGACCAATCCAACAGGTTTTGCAACAACCCATCATAAGGCAAACGCACACTCGCTACCACAGCATTGTGAGCACCACAATCCCCACATTCCGGACGCACACAACGGCGTACCGGACGTCTACTCAGGCAGTCAGCATTAATATGCTTTGTGCCCGCTCGGTGCTGGATATGAGAGTTCTCCAGTCCGAACTCGCTGAGGTGATTCAACCATCGACCAATCATTCCCTCCGCATCCTTAAAGTTAAGGAGCCACCTGAGGGCCGAATGATCAGTGCGAAGTGTGAAATTCCCTCCATATAAGAAGTGCCGAAACTTCTTCGTGTATACCACCACTGCGAGCAACTCTCGCTTGGTAGTACAATAATTTCTCTGTGCCTTGTTCATACTGTTACTAGCGAACGCCAACGGGACCTCTACTCCGTCCTGGATTTGGGACAATGCGGCCCCGATGCTCTCATTGCTCGCATCAGTGTCAAGGATGAAATGCCCCTTCTCCGTAGGGTATCTCAGCACTGGGGTGGTCCGGAACAACGCCTTAATCTCTTTGAAGGCTTCATTCTGTTCCATCCCCCATGGGAAGGGTTCCTTTTTCCTCCCCGGAGTCCAATGGCTCAACCGTTGGAGTGGCTGAGACACCCTAGAGAATCCGGGGATGAAGTCCCTGTAATAGGAACAGAACCCTAGAAAGGATCTGATATCCTTTGGTCCTTTTGGAACTTCCCAAGTCTCCACAGTCTCCAGTTTAGTCGGATCAGCCTGCACACCCTCGGTGGAGATGATCCGGCCCAAATAGACCATGGACTTCCGAAAAAGTTCACACTTCTTTGGCTTTAATGTCAAGCCATTGGACCGAATTCGTTCCAACACCTCTCCGAGGTTCAACGCACACTCTTCAAACGTCTTGCCGAAAACAATGACATCATCCAAGTATACCAAGCACTTGCGCCACAGTAGATCACTCAACAGAGTTTCCATCATAGCTTCAAATGTGGCCGGGGCGTTGCATAACCCGAAAGGCATCAGTTCAAACTGATACAGTCCAATGTGACTCGTAAAAGCCGTTTTCTCTTTATCCTCCTCCTTCATCCCGATCTGCCAATACCCGGACTGCAGATCAAGGGTGCAGAACCATTGGTTCCCACCAAACGAGTCCAGAGTCTCATCAATTCGGGGGAGAGGATATGCATTCTTCTTGGTTACTCCATTCAGGCGCCTATAATCGATACAAAATCGGATAGACCCATCCTTTTTAGTAACCATCTGAACCGGACTGGACCAGGGACTAGTGCTAGGCACTATCACCTTCTGTTCCAGCATGGTTTTCACTTGTTCTTCAACAACAGCTTTCTTACCCAACGGCAAACGTCGGTAAGGCATTTTGAAAGGCTGTGCATCTCCAGTATTGATAGAATGCAACACTTTGTCGGTTCGGCCTAACGGCTCCCCCTCCACTTGCCATGCATCCTGATACTTCACTACCAGCCTCCTTAGGGAATCGAGATCCATCCGATCCGTCAGATCCGTTTCGGATATCATTTTCTCGAGTCCCTCACTCAACGGGGTCGGAGAAGGGTCACCCTTCATGCTCACCTGTCCAGCGGACACTACGGCCTCACTGGTGAACACCTTCCCCAACACTGTATCTTTCTTAAGATACTGTGGTTCCAACCCGGGGTTGGAAACCGGCACTACGGTCCAAGCACCATCCCCCACCAGGGTATCCATGCCTGTCAGACCGATGCTTCCCAACATGGCCACATCCGGTTCCACAACTGCTTCTTCCTCTCTCCTAAGCCCCTTGCTTCGGACCAGCACGTCACACGTCTGTCCGGGAGGAATCTTAACAGTTTGGACCACCGTTGCCACTGTCGATACTTGTCGGAGCACACATTGCTCCACCGCACGGTACGGGTGCTCTATTCGGAGTACCCCTGTACCAGGATTCAGGACCGCGTCATACAACGCCGAAAAATCCAACCCCAGTATACCGTCGTCTGCAATATCCGCAATTGTGGGAGAAGCCACATACTCCTTCCCTCCAATTCGGACCGGTATGAACGCGCGCCCATACGTCTGCATACTTGACCCATCGGCTGAACAGGCGTTTACCCTCGTTTTGAAGTTATCACGACTGTCCGGCATAAGAGCATAGAATTTGGAGGAGATAAAGGAGTGGCTGGCTCCCGTATCTACTAAAAATTCGCCCGCCCTACCGGCCACAGTAACAGACACATACCACCGCCTCCCCCCCAGCGGAGACGGGTTTACAGTGAAGCGTTTGAAATCCTTCGGAGCAGCCAGATCAAGACCATGTTTCTTCAAATGGTCGAAACATGGATGATCCGGGGAAAGCTGGGTACTCCCTACCCACACGGTGTCTGTGACAGCCGCAACTTCCTCGTTCCTATCCGTAATGGGCCTCCCTGCCTCATTGCCGGGCAACTGATGGACTGGAATGTTAATCAGGCCGGCATCCGAGCCCCTCAAGCTCGAAGCCACCCCTGATTCCCTTCCTGTCTTCTGAATTTCACTAGGCTCTACCTCTCTGGTATGTTGGCGTACTTCATCTCCAGGGGTTGTCCGCTCGCCTTCTCGGACTACCCCCTCTAGTTTCCCTCCTTTCCGGGAACTTTCGGACTCGGAGCTGTACACTCCGCGGCAAAGTGACCGATCTCTAAGCACCTATAGCACTTAGCGGTCCTCCGATTGATCTTCCTTCTGTTAGGCTGTGTAGCCCCCTGAATGGAAGTCGTCATCTTCTCAAACAGCGCTGTGAAAAACGCTGCGTCCATCACCGGAGCCTTCGGCTCTGATGACTCCCTTTTCGGAGGGGGGTTTCCACCCCCTTCCGGCTTCTTACTCTTCCACGGCGGTTTAGAGGAATTTCCATTCCTCTTGAACTGGGCCGCTGAAGCTATCGCCCCCTCCTCATCACTGCCCGAACCATCAGACTGTTCCGGAGAACATTCTATAATGGCCGAGGCCCGGGTAGGCATCCGGTCCCCTAACAGTGACTTTTTGAGAGCATGTATGTCGATGGCCTTAAAAAGGTCATCTAGTGACGTATCTGCTCTCCACGTGTCATACACCGTTTGTTGTATGTCTGGGTCTCTCAGTCCGGCAACGAACTGAGAGAACAATTCCTTAGAAAATAAGGCATCATGGATTCCTGAAGCAGGGTGTACCTTCTTCAGGAGTCTCATCAATGCAAGTCCGAAAACCCTTGGAGCTTCGTTCTTGCCTTGCACACGCTTCTTAAAAGCGACCATCGGATCGATCCGTGCGGAATCTCCGTACAGGATGGTTCCGATTTCAACGAGCTGTTTGAAAGTTCCGCGGGGTCCGCATTCCTCTTTCCACTGCTCAACTGCCATGAGACCATCTCCCATGCGTAATCCCTTACAAACGTACGGGATTGCATCCTGTTGGTCCCACCCGCTGAGGTTTATATCCTCAACGGTGGCTCCCAACCAATCTTCCCAAGAATTCTTCTGCCAGTAGGGAAATGGCTCGCTAGCTATGCGTCTAGCAGCATTGGACGAACCTCTAATTTTAGAGGTTATCGCCAGACATTTAGAAATGGATGCTGACGCGTCCTTTTCCGCACCTACATTGTGCAATCCGATCCCCGCTATTGCGGGATTCGTATCGTACAATTCTTGCAATTCTGTACTCAGCATTGTTCTCCTGGGAGCCTTCCTCGGACTCTTCGTACCAGGAGTCGCCCCCGGAGTAGCGCCCGTGGTTGGCACACTATTCTGTCTGTCCAGAAAAGCCTGGTAGGTCCCATACGACACTATGTCCGTAGTGGGGTCTACGCCCTGTCCGAACCACCAGTTCTTCTCCTGATCAGTCATATACTGACACTGCTGGGCCAGAGCAAGCAATCGTTGATGTTCTGACTTCTCTTTCTCCAACTCCTTGGCCTGCTTCTCAGCCTCCTCCTCCTGCTGAGCTTTTTCCAGTTTAGCTTTAGCAGCCTCTCCGGCAGCTCGGAGCCCTTCCTTTCGAGCCCTCAGAACCGCCGCTTCCTGCTCCGCTAACTCCTCTGCGAGAGCAGCGTTTTCCTTCATTCGTTTCTGTTGCTGCTCTAAAGCAGCCTGCTGTTTGCGATACACGTCTCGCCTTTCTATTTCCAAGTTTTTCTGCTCCTGGAACAATATGTTTGCTTGGCATTCGCGCCATTGCAACAAACTTGAAGGAGTCAGGTCGGTTTTCGCCGCCTTATCCTGTTCGGCCGCTTTTTTCAAGCGTACCGCGTCTAGTTCTTGCTCGTCCACTCTCAACTGCGATCGTGGACTCCGAACCAACTCCGACAATGGTCTTCCCCTGCCTACTGAGGCTAGACCGGTCGGGGCTGCAAATACCTGCTTTGGTATCGGACGGATACCACTGATCCCTACCCTCGGTGAGGAATCACCCCCCCTGCCTCTGCCCCTGGATCGTCCCACTCGGAGTGGTCGTCCCGGTGTCGAGGTTGACAAGGCAGGTTCAATGGTTACTCCACGTCCCATAGGCTGATTGGGAGTGTCTGTAAAGCTCATGTAATGGAGGCCTTCCGGACTACCATTGTCCGCAGATGCGAATGAGGTACTGCTGTCGTGCATACTTTCTCGCGTCTCTGATAAAAACTGTTGTAAAGCAGCTCTTTTTGCTTTCAGAATGTCGCACTCCGTCACTAGACTTCGGCGGACCTCCTGTAAGTCCTCTGTGTCCCGAACAATGGCTGATCGGGCCCCTTCTGCTTCATGCATTACAGCGTCTCGAGCTCATTATGGTAGGACCCCTGGGTCCTCGTGCTGCGTCTGTTCCGGATGGAACATTCGCCCTACTGTGGGTATCTGCCTCATAACTGGCATCTAGCCCCTCCGGTGACAAGGCTGCTGCCTCATCAGGAGACCTCGCTGCTCCGTCCAGAGCCCGAGGTCTGTGCTACTGCACAGGCTAACCTGCGTTTCACTCAGAACTGGTCACGGCACCAGTGTAATAAACGATACTTTGTATCTTTATGATATTGGTAGAGTATCAATTAAAGAACAAAGTCGACACAGTTCGGATCAAGTGTTACAGGTTGCAATATCAGGTTTATTCAGAAAACCTAGACAAGCAGTCACTAAGTGTGCGAACTCCCTATAGAGTTCGGAACGGGTCAGTAGGCTAAGCAGCCGATATGATCACAGGGTCTCCTCTGCCAGCGTGGCTCAGAGTAACCGACGAGTACCGTCAGATGCCGGGTATATATAGGCGGCCAGCCTGCGTGCGCACACGCAGACCGGAAGCCTATAGCGACCTCTGTCCATACCCCAAGCCCGGGGTAGGTGTCGCCACCTACCGTCGGACTGAAGGGTTCGGACTGAGCTCGCAACACAGCATCCAACAGCACTCGCCATATAACAACCCCGTATAACCCTAGCCCCTACACCTGTATACGGAGTGTCCCCTCCCCCAGCCCTTACCTGTATACGGAGTGTCCCCTCCCCCAACCCTTACCTGTATACGGAGTGTCCCCTCCCCCAACCCTTACCTGTATACGTAGCGTCCACTCCCCCAGTCCTTACCTGTATACGGAGCGTCCCCTCCCCCAGCCCTTACCTGTATACGGAGCGTCCCCTCCCCCAGCCCTTACCTGTATACGGAGTGTCCCCTCCCCCAACCCTTACCTGTATACGGAGTGTCCCCTCCCCCAACCCTTACCTGTATACGGAGCGTCCACTCCCCCAGCCCTTACCTGTATACGGAGTGTCCCCTCCCCCAGTCCTTACCTGTATACGGAGTGTCCCCTCCCCCAGCCCTTACCTGTATACGGAGTGTCCCCTCCCCCAGCCCTTACCTGTATACGGAGTGTCCCCTCCCCCAGCCCTTACCTGTATACGGAGTGTCCCCTCCCCCAGCCCTTACCTGTATACGGAGTGTCCCCTCCCCCAGCCCTTACCTGTATACGGAGCGTCCACTGCCAGCCGAAGGCGTCTAGCAGTTTCTGAGTGAGGATCCCAAACACCAGGGTGCCCACCCCCGACCCGGACACGGCCAGCCCGGTCGCCATGGCGCGCTTCTTGTCGAAGTAGTGTTGGACGGCCACCATGGATGTGACGTACATGAGGCCGTTACCGATACCTGCAACAAGCCATGTTGTGTCAATGTTAAGTAACAGGCCATGTTGTATCAATGTGAAGTAACACGCCATGTTGTATCAATGTGAAGTAACAGGCCATGTTGTATCAATGTGAAGTAACAAGCCATGTTGTATCAATGTGAAGTAACAAGCCATGTTGTATCAATGTGAAGTAACACGCCATGTTGTATCAATGTGAAGTAACACGCCATGTTGTATCAATGTGAAGTAACAAGCCATGTTGTATCAATGTGAAGTAACAGGCCATGTTGTATCAATGTGAAGTAACAGGCCATGTTGTATCAATGTAACAAGCCATGTTGTATCAATGTGAAGTAACACGCCATGTTGTATCAATGTGAAGTAACAGGCCATATTGTATCAATGTAACAAGCCATGTTGTATCAATGTGAAGTAACAGGCCATGTTGTATCAATGTGAAGTAACACGCCATGTTGTATCAATGTAACAAGCCATGTTGTATCAATGTAACACGCCATGTTGTATCAATGTAACAAGCCATGTTGTATCAATGTGAAGTAACAGGCCATGTTGTATCAATGTGAAGTAACACGCCATGTTGTATCAATGTAACAAGCCATGTTGTATCAATGTAACACGCCATGTTGTATCAATGTGAAGTAACAAGCCATGTTGTATCAATGTGAAGTAACAGGCCATGTTGTATCAATGTGAAGTAACAAGCCATGTTGTATCAATGTGAAGTAACAGGCCATGTTGTATCAATGTGAAGTAACAAGCCATGTTGTATCAATGTGAAGTAACAGGCCATGTTGTATCAATGTGAAGTAACAAGCCATGTTGTATCAATGTGAAGTAACACGCCATGTTGTATCAATGTAACAAGCCATGTTGTATCAATGTGAAGTAACAAGCCATGTTGTATCAATGTGAAGTAACAGGCCATGTTGTATCAATGTGAAGTAACAAGCCATGTTGTATCAATGTGAAGTAACAAGCCATGTTGTATCAATGTGAAGTAACAGGCCATGTTGTATCAATGTGAAGTAACAGGCCATGTTGTATCAATGTGAAGTAACAAGCCATGTTGTATCAATGTGAAGTAACAAGCCATATTGTATCAATGTGAAGTAACAGGCCATGTTGTATCAATGTGAAGTAACAGGCCATGTTGTATCAATGTGAAGTAACAAGCCATGTTGTATCAATGTGAAGTAACAGGACATATTGTATCAATGTGAAGTAACAGGCCATGTTGTATTAATGTGAAGTAACAAGCCATGTTGTATCAATGTGAAGTAACAGGCCATGTTGTATCAATGTGAAGTAACAAGCCATGTTGTATCAATGTGAAGTAACAAGCCATGTTGTATCAATGTGAAGTAACAGGCCATGTTGTATCAATGTGAAGTAACAGGCCATGTTGTATCAATGTGAAGTAACAAGCCATGTTGTATCAATGTGAAGTAACAGGACATATTGTATCAATGTGAAGTAACAGGCCATGTTGTATCAATGTGAAGTAACAGGACATATTGTATCAATGTGAAGTAACAGGCCATGTTGTATCAATGTGAAGTAACAGGACATATTGTATCAATGTGAAGTAACACGCCATGTTGTATCAATGTGAAGTAACAGGCCATGTGTTATCAATAATTCATCAGTTTTTACATATCCAGACAAAAACAACTTGCTTCCTCTCAAATAATGTTTTTTCTATTTTTAAGTAACGTGGTCCGATTTTTTTCATATTCTAAATCCTGTTTAAATGTGTTTCATATGTTAGTACAATAACATATTTAGAGGATAGGGCCAAAAGAAAAGTCATCTATGGGCAATATGAGGTCAATAAGTGGTTTAGATGTGGCCCAAGTATAGTATTTTTCAGTGTATTTTCAGTGTATTTTTCAGTATATTTCTCAATGGGGCAATTACAGCGTGCACTCCATAATTAGAAAATTGAGCCATAATCTGATAATTAGCTGGATTCTGAAGCTGAATCCCAGGGAATGAGATTAAATAAAGTAGGTAGCACATGAAATATGGCCATAGAGAACATCCTGGTTCATTTTTAACGAAATCGATTTTTGTGCCCTAATCATCGGATCATGTCACTTTAAGTAAAATCATTATCTGTGGACAAACTACGTTAAAAAAATATATATATTCCTGAAGAAAAGGAAGTGCAAATAGATTTTCATTCAATATAATTCTAAGAACAATTAAGATACTTTTAAATGTGAGGGAGAATGCATGTCTGAGGATGTCGATCCTTTTAATATGTACCAAAAGGGCCGGCCGTTTATATCCAAATTGGTTAAGATTCGTTGGAAGTACAAGCCAAACATTCACTTTATGTCATGGGCCGCAACTGATGCTATTTATAGCAGTACCGTGACCCACTTATTAGTAGGATGAGGGTACATCACTATGTGCATTACACTGGCGACCTGTGCATGGTTCTCGGTCATATTTTGCTCCCCCACAATGCTGTGGCTATGGAGGCTAGTCCCGCAGCAAGGTTGGTGCAAGGCAGAGGGGGGACTTTTCTTAAAGGGGCTATATCATTAGTTAAAAAATTATTTGCAAATTCTGGATACCAGGAAATTTCTTGATTATGCCTTATGATAATTATTCCACCTTTCAATGCATTTGAATACATGTATTTTCATCAGAATGGGATGCTCAAAGGAGATGGGGGACTTCTAGTGGCGGACCCTTATTCTATAATACCCATCCAACCACCAAGACTGTGCTTGGAGATGTAGGTTCATGCCCTTGCTTTATGTGTACTGGTAGAACACCGTTCGGTTGACCTATTATTTGACCTAGAACTGCTGCGATTTAACAATGGACAACAATGTCGGAAACAGTGAACAAAAACCTAATTCCCATGATTGAATATCAAATGGTAATTGATTTAAAACCTTCTCACTTGTTTTATATTCGTCGTTCTGTTTAATATCCGAAATATAAATACTAACCCAACCGTTAAATTCCTTGTATCACTGAACCACCTCATTTTGCCAGAGTTTGCCAAACCTTGTTGTGATAGTGGGATTAACAACTGAGGCCACTTGGACAACATTCACTAATATGAGTTAAAACCTGGTAGATTCTACTGTAAAACCTTACTGAGTCAGTTACATTTATTCTTTTGAAATACAAGATTCCCTATGCTTTAGCACTGAAGGGCCGTATTCAATGCCCCCATTGAATACAACATGCCCGTATTCAATGGGCTAAGAAAAAGTTGGTTTTCATTCATTAAATGGCTTCAAGTAAAAAGAATAAACACAAATGCCAACTACATTGATACTGCTCTGATGTATTTCACTCGTGGGGGCTGGGGTGCATCCCACTCAGCCTGCGGCTTCGTGGGATACTGCCCCAGCCCCCACTCGTGAAATACAACAGAGACGGTATCAATGGGCGTTGGCATTTGTCTATATTAGACGCACCTAGAATATAAGGCTCACAGGGGGTGTCATTATGGCTACTTCGGTACTGCAATATATACATTTACAAAATCACGTATTATAAACTGCATATCATATCATTCTACCAGAGTTTACCAAGCACTGTTAGAGCGGGACTTAAGAACTGAACAGCCCATATTGACAACATTCACCTCACTCTACTATGAGTTAAAACCTTGTAAATTCTACCGTAAAACCTTACATATTACAAACTTGTGTATAAGCCGCCCCCTGACTTTGCCCTGATCCTATGAGCCACACTAGTGATCTGACTTGCACACTAGCTGTGGCCTCTAGCTGAGGTTTTAGAGTAACACAAATTCAAACCCGGTAAATCTAATTGTTTTCAGTCAGACTTCCTCATGCACGGCACACTCTAATCGTGTTAAGGAGTGGTCATTTTTTAACAACAGGGGGGGTTGGTGGATTTGGGGGGGGGACCAACATAATTTGGACCCCTTGAAGGTGGGGGGACAAAAAAAATTTGGACCCCTCTTGAGGGGGGACCAAAAGAATTATACCCCTTTTTAGCGAAAAGCCTGCACGTTACTATAGCTCAAAGGGTTCGGCTGAGCTCAATTTCAAGCTGCCTGGAGGGGAGACCAAAATAATTTCGACCCGCTTGCGCGAAAATCCACCGACCCCCCCCCCCCTCTGTTGTTAAAAAATGACCACTCCCTTACATTGCCGCTGACACGGGTCACCCATATTACCACGTTCTGCATGAGGGATTAGCCTCTGTCATCTCCCCTCATGGCTCTCATTTAATCACTGTTTGATGCACACATGGCATGTTGATCCACTATTCTGACATTTATTTCATGTAATTCCCTCCTTTGTCTGGCTTATTAACAAACTAGTGAGATTAGCATGATGCATGAATTTAACATAATGTCGTCCTTGAAAGTTTAAAATGATTTAATCAATGTTTACACGTTTGCACGTACGAGATATTTCCAGAGAGATCAGCTCAAAACAGGACATTGTATTTAACAGGAGCAGATTGCTCTTCTCCCTCCATAGTAACCATGGTAACATATGGTAAAATGACATGGTAAGATGACATGGTAACCATGGTAACATATAGTAACCATGGTAAGATGACATGGTAACCATGGCAAGATGACATGGTAACCATGGCAAGATGACATGGTAACCATGGTAAGATGACATGGTTACCATGGTAACATGACATGGTTACCATGGTAACATGACATGGTAACCATGATAACATGACATGGTAACCATGATAACATGACATGGTAACCATGATAACATGACATGGTAACCATGATAACATGATATGGTAACCATGATAACATGACATGGTCACCATGGTAACGTGACTCACCTGTGAGGACGCCATAGGTGAAGTAGAGGAGGTAGATGCTGTTAGCAAGGTAACCATGGTAACATGACATGGTAACCATGGTAACATGACTCACCTGTGAGGACGCCAAAGGTGAAGTAGAGGAGGTAGATGCTGTTGGCAAGGTTACCATGGTAACATGACATGGTAACCATGATAACATGACATGGTAACCATGATAACATGACATGGTAACCATGATAACATGACATGGTTACCATGGTATAAACATGACATGGTAACCATGGTGACATGACATGGTTACCATGGTAACATGACATGGTAAACATGATAACATGACATGGTAACCATGATAACATGATATGGTAACCATGATAACATGACATGGTCACCATGGTAACGTGACTCACCTGTGAGGACGCCATAGGTGATGTAGAGGAGGTAGATGCTGTTGGCAAGGTAACCATGGTAACATGACATGGTAACCATGATAACATGACATGGTTACCATGGTATAAACATGACATGGTAACCATGGTGACATGACATGGTTACCATGGTAACATGACATGGTAACCATGATAACATGACATGGTAACCATGATAACATGACATGGTAACCATGGTAACATGACATGGTAACCATGATAACATGACATGGTCACCAAGGTAACATGACTCACCTGTGAGGACGCCATAAGTGAAGTAGAGGAGGTAGATGCTGTTGGCAAAGGACGACGTGAAGAAGCCGACGGCACTGAGTAAGGATCCCACGATGGTCACCATGCGCCACCCGAACCGCTTAATGAGGGGCCCTGCCACGATACCTACAACAACAACACATAGTGTACCAAACCACTTAATGAGGGGCCATGATACCTACAACAACAACACATAGTGTACCAAACCGCTTAATGAGGGGCCACGATACCTGCAACAACAACACATAGTGTACCAAACCGCTTAATGAGGGGCCACGATACCTGCAACAACAACACATAGTGTACCAAACCGCTTAATGAGGGGCCCTGCCACGATACCTACAACAATAACACATAGTGTACCAAACCGCTTAATGAGGGGCCCAGCCACGATACCTGCAACAATAACACATGATGTACCAACCTGATTAACAATGCGAATATCATATCTTAATTGGATTCGGAATTAATCAACAGCTCCAACCAGTCTGAGAGATACTGATTAAACGTATTCTGACAGGACAGTCCTGTTTTTGGTACATGCTATACACACTAGGTGGCCATACTAGCTTACTCATACTTCGTGAGGTGACCATTGAAGAGAGTCAATGGTATCCTTACACTGACGACCCTCTGTGCCCGCCCTGGTGTCAAATTTGCCCAGTTTAGGAGCAAAATAGGGTAGCTTAACCTAGAGTCGACCAGTAACATATGTCCGCATTTTTGCATGAAATGTGGGCTTTTCATGCATTGCAGTACATTTCAAGTATTCCTCTTTCCAGCCAAGGGATAATAGAGATGATATCCTGCATGAATACCTACATAATTGAGGGGGACATCTTTTGGTTGACTCTAGGTCAAGCTATGCTAGAGGCCCCCTTGGTGAGAGAGCTTATTTAGTCTACCTGCTATCTTTATGAGCTGTGGTCCAATAGAACGGGTTGGTGTATCATCTTATTGTACCACTACCAACCTGTTGACACCTGGCCAAAGTCCACTCATACAGTGAACCCTCTACTACATACACGTAGTACTACTGTAAATTCTCACTTATCTCATTTATATGAATGATTGCCAACAACAGACATACGTAAGAGATGACAAGGAAGTCAAGGATTATGTGGAATAGAAGGATAGTTTTTTATTGTGTAGCATAATATGGTTGCTAATGCTAGCTGGCCACATTCTCGATATTGATTGGGCACAGCGCCATGGTGGCGGAATATGGAACAAGTAGTAATGCACAATATATACATGTAATACAGGACTTAAGGTCTTCATTTTAGCAGACAAGTGGTTTCCCGAAGGATTTACTTTCCAGCTCCTCTGACCTCCGCTGACCTCTCCTGACCTGACAGTTATTTCACTGAAAACTCCGGGGGTTAGTCAATGCTAATATCTCTTAGTCAAAACCATTAACTTATCAGCATTATTAAATCGAACTAAAAGTTTGCTAAACTATGACTGACTTTTCACTAACCAGCTCACCACAGGAATTCCACACCATATGACAGCACAAGCAAATTATGAGATATTTATCTATGTTACAAGATTGTAATTGCACTTGTTATCATGCTTAAAGGTAACCTTTTCTAATATTGAATATGATATGGGGTGTAACTTAATGTATGTATGTATCTACTTAGCCAGATCTTTTTTAAAGACAGATTACCCTATTCCAATGAGGTCTTCTGAATGAGACACCTTTTTTGTGTTTTTGAAAAAATGCATATATCAAAGACAGCCTAAAGTCTCTATATGGACAAATCTAGAGAGCAGTAACTGTTATGTGTTATGGATGGAGTTACCAGTGACTGCACAGGTACACAGAGGCAAATATCAGAGTCACCCAATGTCGCCAATACTACTCTCAGACAAGGGTCAGGCACTGCTGGACTATAATAGATGGGTCAAGGGCCATTCTAGTGAGGGTCAGGCTAGGCTGGACATTCAATAACAGGCTGGACCTTGGCAAACTTGCTTGAAAGTCTGGCCATGCTGGATCCTCATGCCATAGTCTGGCAATGCTGGACTCTTGGGAGAGTCTCTATCAGCCTGCAAGAGTCCAGCATTGCCAGACTATGGCATGAGGATCCAGCATGGCCAGACTTTCAAGCAAGTTTGCCAAGGTCCAGCCTGTTATTGAATGTCCAGCCTAGCCTGACCCTCACTAGAATGGCCCTTGACCCATCTATTATAGTCCAGCAGTGCCTGACCCTTGTCTGAGAGTAGTATTGGCGACATTGGGTGACTCTGATATTTGCCTCTGTGTAGCACATGCTGTGGTTGATGCCAGGGCCATGTGCTGCTGCCACTGATTGATAATAGATGTACACTGTAAGACCATTACTAACTAGTTACTAATAAATAGCTAATAATTTCAGGCAATCCAAGGCAACGCTAACTTTTAGCTAAGCGTTAGCAGCAAAACACTAAGATAGGATAGGAATTTTGGGCACGTAATTTTCGCTAATGATTGTACAAAAGTTAGTAAAAAGTTAGTGACACCTACTAACATTTGACTAACATTTGAGATTCAATATTTTCAGTGTTGTTTTACTATTGTTCAGAACAATATAATACAGTTCTTTAAAGCTTATTGGCAAGTTCAGAATACAGATATTCATCATTCTGAGGCGGGAAGGTAAGACCTCAGTGGGCGGTATTGGGGGCACTGCTAATGTGACGTCTAGTGTTAGAAGTAGAAATTACACTAGTGTCCATGAGGGTAATCCCACAGAAATGTGAGAGTCATATCATGTCTGGTCAGAAGTGAATACTGCAGGAGCACTGAATGGTCCATGATTAAGTTGGAAATGATGCCAATATTATGAAAACTTGTACACATGCTGCTGAATGTCAACTTCAATCAAATAATAGGAAAGCGATTCTCAGTGACTTTACATTTTTTCAAAGGCTAGATTGGGAATCAGTGAAAATGCAATTTATTCAGTGCAAATTCAGGGCAAATTCAGGTTGTTTTAAGCTACAGACCAGTGTTCAAATTTTCTGTGGTCAGTAGCTAATTTTGGTTGAAAATATTTTGAAGAAAGGGTGTAGCTTTTAGGTCAAGGTGATTTTCAGAAGTTGTAAATGTCCTGGTGGCTGTCATCACGTTTTCAGGTATATTAAAGTATATAGTAGAAGCATTTCCTTCACTGAGAGCTAGAACCAGTGTCTAATAGGACACTGCTTTGCACAGAGTAAGTGCCTAGTATGAGTAGCTCCCGTTAGGAATGGTTCATGTCCTCCACACCAGGGGGCAGCACTGCTAGAGGCTGCCAGGACGGTTCTGGTCAGAGAGTGGTGTCCCAAAGTGCTCTCTGATTGGTTCATAACAGACGCATCAATCTCCTAATACATTCTTTGGTGCAGACACAAACTCAGTTGACTAAGTAGTCATTAAACCACAGCTATCGCTCTATATGCATTATATGGGCGACAGTCTAGGCTGAACACGAGTCGCAGATGAATGTACTCAGCCTTGACTAAGCATGACTAAGCATGTCAACAAAGGCAGTATATAGAAATATTCATGCTCCTGTCAGCGGGAAACGACGAATACTTTCTTACATTCTAAAATAGCGGTGCCAATAAGATGATACCTAATGTGAATTCATGCGTAAAATCTGCATCACGTGTGTAAGTTGCACCTTTAAGAAAACCTTTAACCCGCACCTGCAGTCTGGTCTTGGTTACTTTGGTACTGTAGCATACTTCTAAAACCCGTCCTATAGTCCACATCCAGACTTTGGGCACATCCTATAACCCGCACACAGACTTTGGGCGGATCCTACAACCCGCACACAGACTTTGGGCGGATCCTATAACCCGCACACAGACTTTGGGCGGATCCTGTAACCCGCACACAGACTTTTGGTACACCTTATAACCCGCACCCAGACTTTGGGTACACCCTATTACCCGCACACATAATTTTGGTACCCTATAACCCGCATACATACTTTGGGCACACCGTATAACCCGCACCCAAACTACAACCTATACTGGATGATTGTTTTGCATGCTTACTGTAAACGTAGATATTTTCACCCTGTACATATTTTCACAGATTTTGAAATTATATCCAGCACACATATTTATCGTGTATAGTCATATTTATCGTGTATACCATATGTATTTCCCGAGTGAGAGCTGAGAATGTATATTATGAAGCTTGTGTTCACTTTTTTTGAATTTGAAGCCATTTCATGAAGTTTAGACCTTTTCCCTCGCCCAATACGGCCACACCATGTTCAGTGGGTCCTATTGAATATGGCCCTCTCGACGGCACTTACCCATTTTAGGAGTTAAGAATCTATTGCTATTTAAAAGTGGGGGAAATGTAAGTTATTTCTATCCCACCGCATTATTGGCAGTATTAGCTTTAATTTGATACCAAATATGCCAAAATCTGTTCATTGTTATCAAATTTCTCATCAAAATGACTGCAAAAAAAGGTTTTCCCTAATTTCTATGATACACACGGTGATGAGAAAGCATTTTATCTTTTTGAGTGACCTAACACACTGAACTATAGATCAATGCAGCACGAAAGGGTGACTCTTTCATGATAAAGTTTGTTTATGTTGGTTTGAGAGAAATCCTCATAGCATTGTCAGTAATGGCTATGTATGCAAACATCTGATATCAGCAGATTCACAGGATAATTATCTTTGAGATAGTGTATATTAGAATGTTGGATTTTGAGGTTATATTTGTGTATTTGTTTGTCACACTTCAGAAATGTTCAAAAACTTTATCAATAACTTTTCTGAAAAGCCACATTTTCTTGCTCTATAGAGAGGTTTTCGGGAGGGAGTTCACTTACATAAGGCCTACCTGAGTCTATATACTATAGGGAAAGTAGGGCTTCAGCTCTGGTTGTGTAACTCCTGTACAAGGTAGCATGATAACCACGCTTATATACCCTGTAAGGGCAGCAGGTGGCTTTAATGCATCATGCCCATGCAACACCATGATGCATTAATACAGCCCTTACTACTAACTAGGGCTGCCATACCTGCATCACACCGACCATACAAGGTTGAAACACTCATAAATGGTTGGCATGATGCAGCAATGATATACCGAAGCTCGTCAGGGCTGCGTTTGGTGCATCATGATGGCATGATGCGGTCCTTAACGGGTTTGTCATAATAACGCGTATCGCCTCCTTCACCGCAGGGCCCTCTCCTACTGTTGCCTTATCAGCCTCTATCAGTCTGCCTGCAGGCACAGTATCAGCATTATCTACAGGCCGATTAACCCTCTAGGGGAGTGGTCATTTTTTAACAACATATGGGGGGGGGGGGGGGTTTGGAGTCACGTTTTGTCCACATGCTACAAAGTGTCCACATCCATTATCAAACTCTTTGCAAGGTTTATTATTAGTTCTAGTAAGTTCATTGACAGAGATATCATTAGATGACTGAATCCCCCAGCCTGGTGATACATAGTACATAATAGAATAAGATGTAGCCTACAATTATACCATAATATAAACTCTAACTGATAATTCTTGTCTAGGTGGGTCCTAAAGTTGCCTGTATGGTGAACACATCCATGGAGCAAAGAAATTATACTCCAAGTGGAAACACAATTCATTTTAACAGCACCAACTTGTGTCTTTCCTTGACCTGTGGACACTTTGTGGCCTGTGGACAAAACGTGACACCACAGGGGGGGAACAAAAAAAAGTGCACCCCTTTTTTAGCGAAAAAGCCAGCGCATTACTATAGCTCAAAGGGGTCGGCCACGCTAAATTTCAGCATGCGTGAGGGGGGGGGACCAAAATAATTTCGACCCTCTGGTGGGGGGGACCAAAAAGATTTCGACCCACTCGCTCGAGGATCCACCAACCCCCCTGTTGTTACCACTCCCTAAGGGCGGCATGTCGCTAAAAGATGACATTTATTGTCATAATGCACCAATGCAGCCCGGGCGAGCAACTCGGCGTTGCTGTATTGGTGAATCATGATGGGAGTGTCTTAACCCCATAGGGTCAGCATTATGCTTGAGTGCAGCCCTGGCGAGTTACTCACCAGGGCTGCACTCATGCATTATGGCAACCAAGGGCATGATGCATTAATGCATCATGCTGTCCTTAAATGGTTGAGACCCGCATAGTACATTAATGTGTGTTGGTCCCATGGTCATCATGATGCATGAATACAGCCCTAGTGAGTATTTCCCAAGGACTGCATTCATCCATTATGATGACCAAGGTCATGATGCATTTAGGCATGATGCCGTCCTTGAAGGGTTGAGCGTTACCCTGCCCCTGAAAACTCCAGATCTCCTCCACTGCACCTATATTGTATTACTGTAAAACCTCGCGTATAAGCCGCGGCTTGTACGCAAATCAGATTGCCTGTGCGACTTACAGGATCTGCCCAAACTCTAGGTGCGGCTTATACGTGAGCTAATATGCAAGGTTTTACGGTAGGACTGTATCAACACTGGAGGATTGGCATGATGCCATGCAACGTATGATGCAGGAATACTACCCCGGCGAGTTACTCGCCAGGTTGCGGGACTCTGTGGGTGTCTATTTAGAGACTGAACGCTTTTGGTGAACAGATCTACGCTATGAGTCTACACACTTACTGGGTCGAGTCACTCCCGATGGGTCGGTATGATGCATCAGTGCATCACTGGTGAGATCCTTGCCGGTGTTGCATCATGACAACAAATGTCATCTTTTAGAGACATGCCACCCTTAAAGGGTTAACACACTGGTAGAGGTATTCTATCTGTGAGACTCCATTATCAGTCTGGTCAGGGACCTTATCCATAATCTACAATAATTATGTGCGTTATCTTTATATTCCCCATATCGTAAACTCATAGCATTAACCCACGGGTTATATTGTTCTTCTAAGCTGGGGGTCTTGGTCTTACAAGGTAAATTTTGAAGTGCATTTTATGCACTGCCCTGTGGGTTATATGGTTTTCTATTGGTCTGAATGTTGTCATGCGAGAGATGCGGGTTATATCATGAATTTATAGTGCCCACTATAGAAATGCCCACTATAGAAATGCACAGGGGCCCCTGTGAGAGGTTGGCACCACTGGAGTGGGCCTATACTAGGCCATACACACCTGTAGTTGGTGTGTGACCATGCAGCCACTATACCAGTTCTCTACTTGTATGGATCTCTTTAAGATGTGTTATTATATTTGATATTAAGTGTAATACATTGTTTGAAAGAAACAATATTCCCCTTTAGATATTGCTACAATTTATTCTTTAATCTGTACAAGTTTGATATAAAATGCCCCCGGGGGGGTACTCAAATCTTTTTTGACACGGGTGTGCGGCTGGCACTTTGACAACCCTTACCCTTGGTGAGGGGGATTTTGGTCAGAAGTAACCCTTGCTGAGGGGGATTTTGGACAAAAGTGCCTTGGTTTTAGCAATTTTCCCTGGGGAGTTGGCCTTGGTGTAAGAATTCTGGTCCAAAGTGACCCTTGCTGCAAAGAGTTTTGGCAAAATGTGACCCTTTTTGGTGGGATTTTGTTGAAATCTCCAAAAAGTGACCCTTGGTGAGGGGGATTTTGGTGAAAAGTGATCCTTGATGAGGGGGATTTTGGTGAAAAGCAGACCCTTGGTGAGGGGGATTTTGCTCAAAAAGTGCCCTTCCCAGCCGCACATACAAAATATATGAAGTGCCCCCCCCCCCCCCCGGGAAAATGCCCTATTCACGCTGTAAATTGGTACACACTATCTTCTGACCGAGCTGATTTGTTTTTATGGATGGCTGGCTAATATTTCAATATTATCTATTGGGTAGAAAAAGACCATCACTTTTAACAAACTGTCATTTCCCCCCTTTTGGTTATGAACCTGTGTTAAATGCACACTATGATATTGTACTCCTCGAGGGCTTTTCATCGTGCTATTTCATGTTGTCATAGGCTGATCAGATAACCCTGAGGCTCATCTAAGCGAGACGGCTCAAGGCAGAGCCAATTTTAGTGTTCT
Source organism: Harmothoe impar (assembly GCA_947462335.1). Classification (NCBI taxonomy): domain Eukaryota; kingdom Metazoa; phylum Annelida; class Polychaeta; order Phyllodocida; family Polynoidae; genus Harmothoe; species Harmothoe impar. The sequence continues at coordinate 63,782,806 of OX381716.1, read as the reverse complement.
GCCCTGGGGGTGCAGAAGGCCCCCCCCCCCCCCCGAGGTCGGAAAGACGCCGAAATTAATGGGTCTAGGTCGAAAAGTCGGTTCATTGGACCCTTTAATCTATTGTATTTTTGTACTAGAATTGTGAGTGGGAAATGCTCGGTGATTATGACACTTTAAGGCCAGTGCACAGAGAATACTCCAGCCCTTAGTCCCTAGTGGCTATACCACATTGGTCAGGCATGACCAAGTGCTACTCAAGAATGACTAGGACAAAAAAAAACATAATGTCTAATGCCTTACTCAAAAGGACTTAGCCTAAAATGGAAAGACTAAGGTGAGTTGGTCAATACTGACCAACCGGACAATATTAACCAGCCTATGTTGGTCATATACAGAGCCAAAAAATGACTAACTTGGTTAGGTACTAGTGATTGAAAGATTTGTCGTATAAGGAGCCAAAGAATATCAGAGTGCACTGCGTGTTTCAGAGTGCCTACCCATGGCCACTGGCATCACCAGGGCTACCACAGGTTATAACTGAGTCCTGCGGCTGCCATTGTATTGTGTATGTATAGTATGTATGTAAAGGTCTGACACTCCTAGTCCCCGGTCATCTATCCACTTGAGGCGGCAGCACTGTACATGGGATTGTAGGTAGACAGTGGCACCATCTGAATTACAGAGATTTGTAGTTCCTACCTTTCTACTAGATTGTGCCACGGTCTGTCTACAATCCCATGTACAGTGCTGCCGCCTCATGTGGATAGATGACCGGGGACTAGGAGTGTCAGACCTTTACATAATAGTATACATACACAATACAATGGCAGCAGGACTCAGTTACTGCCTGTGAGGGCTACAGTCATCCATGATTACTTGCGGCACAACACTTTTCAGCACTTGATGTTGATGGACCCCGATTTTTCAAATTTCTGGGTACCTGCCTGGCTTTTTTCTGAATTTGAACCTAACAATTAACATGAGGCTTAAAGGCCCAGTGCCCCTATATATACCTGTCCCGACTCCACTCCGACTGCCGCTGGAGGGGTACCGAGACCTGCGGGTTTAAAACGATAGTCACAGAGGAAATGGACATCTCTTAAAATCGACATGCGACCCCCCTGTCTATGCCCCCATTTATTGGTATTTTAGAGCTGTTTAGCGTGGGAGGGGGGGGGTATACATATATAGTATCATGTGTCTGTTAAGGCTTGATTGTAGGCTAGAATGACATGCTGCAGGCTGACAATGTTGAGGGTCAGTTTACTATGATTAATCTGCTATAAAACATGGACTTTCCTCCCCTTGATGTACACCACTGATACACCAACAATGCACCAGTCAGGCCCTCACCACTCCACCACCACTCAGCGTGCAGCTATTGGACAGATGTAATGAAGTGCTTATTATTTAAGAACTGGGGGGATTTTTGTGCAAGTGCGGAGAAGTTTTCTCACAGGGGTCGACATTTTTCTGACCTCTCTGAACTATAGTAACATTCTTTTTTTTTTGTGTTGAAAAGGTTGATATTTTTTTCACCCCCCCCCCCCTCTCATGAATTGTGAGGCCCCCAAATCCACCACCGCCCCCCCCCCCCCTCATTAAATAATGACCACTCCCTAAGTTGAATGTGAATGTTCCCTGAGTTGTAAGCTGAGTGTGAACATGTTGCTCTCTGCACTCGTGGCACCACCCGCGTTACAAAAAGTAGATCCTCAGACTGGTGTTAGGCTGGCCTTCAAGGGTAGACATCAATGGCCCGTATGTGTGGGTCCGGTCAGAAAAGCACCAGCAACAAGCTCACTGCTCATTTTTACTCAAAGGAATACTTCCAGAATTAGAATGAGAGGTAAAATGTCTTCACACACAAAATTAAGGCCCATTTTAGAGGTCCAAAGAAATTAATACTTTCAAAAAAAGGGGCTACTTTGGTTAACATCATATATGCATTTATCACAAAAAATCTCAAAATGGTGTTTTAAAAGAAAATTTGGCAATTTCTTTCCATCGTTATGCAGTATACAGAGCAGTGTTTCCTAAAGAGGCCCCCCTAGGATGGTGTCAGTCTGCACGCTGAGTGCAGGACCCTCCCTAGGATGGTGTCAGTCTGCATGCTGAGTGCAGGACCCTCCCTAGGATGGTGTCAGTCTGCACGCTGAGTGCAGGACCCTCCCTAGGATGGTGTCAGTCTGCACGCTGAGTGCAGGACCCTCCCTAGGATGGTGTCAGTCTGCACGCTGAGTGCAGGACCCTCCCTAGGATGGTGTCAGTCTGCATGCTGAGTGCAGGACCCTCCCTAGGATGGTGTCAGTCTGCATGCTGAGTGCAGGACCCTCCCTAGGATGGTGTCAGTCTGCATGCTGAGTGCAGGACCGGGTATTAAGTCGATACCTCGGCACTTAGGCACGACTCAGATAATTGATGTGATACGGCGTAGTAATATCTGTAGGTAGGGGACTACATTGTGTGTCAAGTAGCAATATGTGGGAGCCGTTATCTTAATAACCAGATTATATAAAGTAGGACTTTGTAAACTCTTTAACTCTTTAAGGATGGCACAATACATTCATGCATCATGCCTTGGTCGTCATGATGCATGAATGCAGCCCTGGCGAGTAACTCGCCAGGGCTGCATTCATGCATCATGCTGACCCTATGGGGTTGAGACACTCCCAGAGGGTCGGCATGATGCGCCAATGCAGAACCAGCAAGTTACTCGCCAGGGCTGCATTGGTGCATCATGATGACAAATGTGATCTTTTTGCGACATCCGTCCTTAAAGTGTTAATGGCCTCAAGTTTGCAAGTCATCTCTTGTCATGATGCACCAACGCAGCGACGGCGAGTTAGATGTCGATGTTACATTGTGGCATCAAGCCGACCCTTCGGGAATACAGAAACCACACAAAAGTCAGCATGATGCATGAATGCAGCCCTGACAAGCCACTACCAGCTGGGTACTCAGCAGGGCTTCATTCATGCATCATGACACAGTCTTTGCGAAAACATGCAGGACAGTGGCAATGTCCTTCTAATATGCCGACGGTCCAGCAGATTGACAAGTGTAGCAGGACCAAATGTCCAGTTGCATGTTGGGTTTTTCTGAACTAGAAGAATTCAGTTGGGCTTCTAAAGCTGAAATATTTATGTCAATATACTGTGTAAAACTAAATCTATCTATCCTGATTTGACCATAAATTTTTACAAATAAATTGTATTTTTAATGGACAAAGCTCTTTATAATCAAAATGCAGAAATCATCACATATGTGGCAAAGACTGATGACAACAATGATCCTCATGTGTCAATATATTATCAGTGAAGGGTTAGAACCAGATAAGGCGTCAGGAACTGAAGGACTGCTGTTTTACGACTCATAAAACAATGTCCAGACGCACACCGAGCAGCCTCTTGACAACTTTTTAATAATGGTTGTAGTGCACCTCCTCCATCTCTGTGTCTCTACATGGGTAAAAATCGACACGTGCGACACGGCCCCTTTAAAAATCGACGGACATGGCACATGAAGTAGAATGTATACTAATGGTATAGAATAAAAATCGACACGGCGACACAGACCTTTTGCTAAAACTCGACACGGCGACATGGTAAAAAATACGGGTACCCATGTAGAGGCACATCTCTGTGCCTCTACATGGGTACCCGAACTTTTGACCATGTCGCCGTGTCAATTTTTAGCCAAAGGGGGCATGTCGCTGGGTCGATTTTTAGCTATATAAAAACTTACAGAAAAAGCCCTGTGGATCGATTTTTATCAATTATTTCCCCATGTCCGTCAATTTTTAAAAGGGCTGCGTCGCCGTGTTGCCTGTGCCTTTTTTTTCCCATGTAGAGGCACACGGAATGCGCACAAACCTAAAGCACGCTGTGCTAGAGCACTTAAACTTAATCATCATTCACAAGTAAATAGATTAGAAAGTTTTGTGTCTGACTCAAGGTGGATCTACCCCGGGGAATCTACCCCCTTAGTATTGTCGTTTCACCTACCCAGTCTGCCCCAGGCCCGTAACTAGCCCTCTTCGCGGGGCGGTTCGTTTTTTGATAAGGTGGAACTAGACAAACTCAATGGTGGAACTTGCTATTTTTTCATTTAAAAATATGTAAATAATGACTTGATTTGTACACAAAACTCTAATTCGAATGAGCCATGTAATGAAATGAACCATGCTTTCACGGTTTACTCCCTAGAGACCTTAATAATTGTCCGATTTACAAGCTGCGAATACTGGCATGGAGCTAATTATCTCCGCTTTCAGGCCAGCTAGGGTGGAACTTTTTTGGTCCATCAGGCCTGTGGGGAGGTTCGTTCGAACCGACGAACCCCCCCTAGTTATGGGCCTGTGCCCGTTTCAGGAGTGCACGCGCATTTCTGACTGCTTTCTAGTATTTTTCTCTTACCCTCAAATTCCCGCACGGTATCTATCTACCAGTGGGACAGACTCACTTATCCCTCTTTATACTCTCATTTTCTGGCACCATATGATTAGGCCAAATAAAAAAAAGTTTTGTTTCAGGTAACATGGGAAGAAACTCCAGGGTCGGTAGGTCAGATTTTTTGATTTTTTTTACTTTTATTTTTTTTACTTCCCCTTTAAAATTAACCCAAAAAAGTGTAAAAATGGAGAGATTATTTTCCTAAATTTTGTAAACCTATAATTGACCCCAAAAAAGTCTAAGAATATAAAAATTTCTTCAAAATTGCATAAAAAAACGTAGGGTCGGCCCTGTTTAGATAGGGTCGGTCGGGTGACCTGAAACAAACCTTTCCTTTTTTTTGGCCTTAGCTACATATGTAGCTAAGTCCTGTAAGTTCTCCCGTATTAGCCTAACGCCCGTATTAGCCGCACCCCCAACGTTGACAGATCCTTTAAGCCTAACAGGGGTTCTAGAATTTTTCAATTTAGTACTGTAGTATACATATAAAAAAATCAAGTATCTGGAGTATTCCAGTGACATCGGTCGGCCTTAATTCAGTCATCCAATGAAAGTTTATCATGTTAAACTCTCATCCACTGACGGAATCTTGGCCGATTTACGTAAGTGGAATACACGCTTATCCTATAAAATGCATTTGAGAACTTACTCGCGTACTGCGGCTTCTACATGAGAATGTACGGTAACTGGTTATCTGTGGGGATTAGCTCAAGTAGGCTGACACACAGATACAGTTAATGATACAGTGGAACCAAAGGTCAGCATCAGCATGGTGGACACTCTCACTGGCTACAGTTTATGTTGTACCCTATGGCAACACTATATTAAGGGTCACACACACACACATACAGTTCATCCTACGTTCAAACCCTGGGTCAGCATCACTATGTTGGATACCCTCATTGATGCTGTACCCTATGGCAACATTGTATTAAGGGCCTAAGACCATCTACCTGTCAGAAAAGGTCTCAATATGCTGAATATGAAATTATTTTTTTTTCGGACCCCTGTGACCCCCCCCCCGTACGTGGGGTCCGAAGATCGGCCAAATAGTGAGAAAACAGCCAAAATTCAGGCTTTCAGATTCGTACTCAAACCTCACCATGCCTTCATGAAAATGGTCAGAAACCTTCATTTGGGACCCAAAGAGAGCATTTAAAGTCATATTGTTGTGATTACAGGGGTGTTTCCCCCTCTCGGGAGCGGGTCCGTCCATGGTAAAATACCAATAAATCAGCTTTTTTGAAGGCATTTGCTCCTATACAATCAGGTCCCTATACTGCCATAAAACATCATCATGAACCATTCTGGAGGGCCCCCTGTTTCTGTTAACTTCATTCATGCCCCAGCAGCATGGCACCATTTCAAGTCTAGACATTCAAAATCTCTAGAAATGCACCACTTCGGCCTTAAAAATTAAAACCCCCCACCCCCCCCCCCATCAAGGCCCCTTTAATGCACCATTGTCAGACACACTAGGAGACAGTTTCAGGGCTGCGTCTCTTACCAAATTAGGATATTCTAGATCCAAGTTGGATGTAAAGTCAATACAGAAGGAAAAAAAGAGAAACAGAAAGTGCATCATCTGGTTTTAGTGCCTCCTCCGTTTGTGAATTCTGCATGCACCGCTGTATCACTGGTGTGATAACACATAGTGGGGATTAACCCTGTTAGGGCAGCATGCTGCTTTAACCCTTCACGGACGGCATGTCGCTAAAAGCTGACATTTGTCCTCATGATGCACCAATGCAGCCTTGGTGAGTTACTTGCTGGGGCTGACCCATCCGAGTGTCTCAACCTCATTAGGTGGGCATACTGCTTGAATGCAGCACTGGAAAGTTACTGGCTAGGGCTGCATTCATGCATCATGACGTCCAAGGTAATGATGCATTATAGTATCATGCCGTCCTTAAAGGGCTAATGCACTGTGCATGTTTGTCATAATCCATGAATGTAGCCCTTGGGAATGGCTCGCCAGTGTTGCATTGATACCTGGCACTATGGTGTTGATGCACTCCTGAAGTGTAGGCATAATGCAAAAATGCATTGTTACCCTTCAGTATAGTGCATTGCTGCATCATGATGATGCATTAAAATGTACCATAATGCATCATGCCGTCCCTAGATGGATAACCCTTTAAGGGCAGCATTAATGCATCATACCTGAAGGGTCGGCATGATGCACCAACGCAGACCCGGTGTGTAACGCCCCGGTGCTGTCATGTTTCAGCGACATTCCAGTCTATGGGAAAACATGCAGGACAGTTTTCACCTAAAATGCCACCCGTCCAGCAGATTTAAAAGTGTAGCAGGACCGAATGTCCAGTCACATGTTGGGCTATTTTGAACTAAAGTTGAAATATGTTTATCAATATATTGTGTAAAACTATATATATATCATCATTTGGCCGTAAATGATTACAAAAAAACAAAAACATTTTTAATGGACAAAACTATTGTATACAAAAAATGCATAAATTGTCAGATATCTGGCCATCCGGTCCTTCAAAAACATGGCCGGTCCTGCAATATTGAAAATTTGCAGGACGGAATGGGAACATGTCGGTCCTGTGGGATGAAAAAGTTTTTGCAAAGACTGACATTCCGTTCCTAGATAGTTAACAGATTCACACAGCGTTATCTAAGGCTGGCGGCTATCAGTGCACAGAGCCTACTTGAGATAAGCCGTCAATGGTTTCATTGAGCCCCGATAGGGGGACTTTACTCCTGAGTACACCCCACTGTGTGTCTGCGTGCACAACGGGCTAAGGCCTTAATAAAGGTTTGTTTGAGGTCACCCGTCCGACCCTACCTAAACAGGGCCGACCCTACGTTTTTATGCAATTTTGAAGAAATTTCAGTATTACCCTTTTTTAGGGTATGCAGAGAGGCTGGCTAGTACATTCATGTTTTTATAAAAAAAGGATGAAATAAAAAATAATTCCGACCTACCGACCCTACGTTTTTGTCCCATGTTACCTGAAACAAACCTTTTTTTCTTTTTTGGCCTAACTCACAGGACAGAGTGTTCTGTCCCGTTCTCCGTCGTCATTCCCTCTCAGAGAAATACGTATATCTATTTATTCCATGTGGAGAAACAAAGTTACTATGCTGAAGTACTAGAATGGCCAACTGGTGCTCATTCTCCATGGGCTGTTTCGCCACTATGTGGTCACCAAAATAGCTATGAAACCAATCTTTAATTGTATGTTTTGATGAATTTAATCAAGAATTACATGAAATAAATACAGAGATCCACTCTAATCAGTCTGAACTCCTCGTTCAGACAGATTATCGTGGACCTCTGTCTATGTATTTGATATCTATAAAGAAGATCAGGACCCCCCACCCCCGCCCCTTTTTTTTCTAGTCACTTTTTGTTCTCAAATGATGTAAGGTGTGTTTTGTAGAGGTTTGAAGTATAAAGTAATATCTTTTCTCCCTTGGACCTTTGACAGCTTTAGCAAAAGGGTCGTGTCGATGTATCGATTTTTACATATATATAGGAATTAATAGAAAAACCTCTGTAGGTCGATTATTATCCCTATTTTGCTGTGTCTGTCGGTTTTTAAAAGGGCCTAAAAGGGCCGTGTCGCCTGTGTCGAATTCTACCCATGTAGAGGCACAAAGCTGTAATAACGTTGGGGTTTTGTTGGGTATGATTTGAAATAAGATATTATGATGCATGGTGGTTCGCTGCTATCTAAGTCTAGTCTTCTCTCTCAGGGTAGCCTTGTACAAGGGACTTTGGGACTATATAATATTATATCCCAGTGGGTACCTCACAAAAGCAGCACTCAATAAGCGCTTAATAAGCCCTACAGGGAATATGCAGAGCTAAATAAGCGCTTGATAAGTGGTCTGTGCCCACTGTTAATAGCAACTTCTCAAAAACTTGTTCTGGTCGCCAACAGATATACGGGACTAGCGCATTAGGCTATGGGGGCAGCCATCTTGGCTCAGAGCAATGCATTGTGGTTAGGCCCCCGACTCCAGAGCAGTGCATCATGGGAGAATTTCTCATCATCCCCTTTGTTCAAGGTGTGAGGAGAGGGGACTAGCCTGATAAGGAGATGGAGTTTAGCCCCCGACTACCTCAGGTACCAGGATGTGCTAGTCCCGTATACCTCGGGCATCAAGATGTTTAGCAGGGTTATTGACTCACCAGTGAGGTAGAGCAGGCAGGGTTATTGACTCACCAGTGAGGTAGAGCAGGCAGGGCTGGATGGAGCCGATCCAGGACGTGATGGCCTCTGTAGACTTAAAGGCTTCAATGAGGGGCACGAAGATGACGCCGAACGTGTAGGTGATGCCGATAGTAAGGGCCTGGGGGAACACAAACCAGTATCAATTAGTTGTAACTTAAGGAATTCATTTTTATCATACCTAGCATATGACATTGCTATTCCTACAACATAGAATCGCCGGACTAGCTACGTGTGTGATACACTCCTTTGTATTGCGACGTGTGCGATACGGGAAAACAGGTGCGCAAACACATGGGGTGGTGCGTAAAGGGCCTGTTACACTGGCGGCACTTGCCGTGCGGCATCTGCCGCACAGCTTGCCTCAAGCCCGGGCCTCAGGGAAAGCTAACACTGGTAGCTTTTGCTGCAGCAAGTAATTGCGGCAAACTGCAGCAAGTTTTGGGCCTGTTACACTAGCTGCATCTGCCGCACAGCAAGTTATGTGGCACATGCAGTGCGGCAGTGTAACAGGCCCTCAACTTGCAAATGTGTATTCCGGGATATCTATCGTAATACCTATCGTAATCTATCGTAATCTTCCCAATGTCATATGCTAGGTATAATAAAACAAAAAAAGAACTCGTAAAGATACAACTGGATGTACGACAACTTGTTTGGGTTGCCGCATCGCACGGTGCGCACTCCTGCTGCACAGTCGTGCGCACCGTGCGATACGGCAACCCAAACTCGTCGTCGTGCTGTCACGCCACAAAACCCCTTATTATACCTTCATCAATTGTATTACGTCATATTACGTCATATTACGTCATAATTATGATTTATGATTATTAATATTCATATTTATTATTATTTGTAATACGCACAATACTTTATGCATATTTTCAATCCATATGTCCATCAAAGTACACCTAGACGTCAGACATACCTTTTACTCATAAAGCCAAGCATAACTGACCCCCATACATAACTAATCCATAGATCACAAGCAGACCCTTATCCCAGGAACAATAGGTAACGGTCAGCCCCTCCAGACGACAAGGCACTGACCGGTCACCTATACACAATATGTTGACCCCAAGGATTAACTGTCTACACATAAACAAAGCTATAAAGCTGGACACCCTTAATCAGTGTGGCACCGCCAAAGCCACTTGAGCCGGCTGGAGGCCACCTGGAGGCAGGCGACAAAGCCCCCATGTGTGCATGCTACTTATTATGTAATCCATTACCCATAATGCACTGGACCCAGGCTCCCCACCCGCGGTCCAGCGCACACCACATGTTAAAGCCATGAATATATAATTATCCAATCAAATGTCAAATGTATATTATCCAATGAAAACCACTGTTACATCTACTTCCGGTCACATGGGTACCCCCTCCACCGGCCGGGCACCTGTACTTATACCCCGGTCAGATGGAGGAGGAAATCACTTATCATCTTGCAACCATCAGTAACTTATATACTGAGCCCTAGTGACTGGTACTCTGATATTAATATTATTATTAATAAAAGATACCAAGTACTCAAACTGACGTCTCATCTCTCATCTTTACGCCCTCATTGATGTGGAAGGGTTTTCCCTAGCCACAGAGTGGTAGAGAACCGGGCAACCTTCAGCTACCTGCGACCATGAAGAAATTTTTTAATGCAGAGACACCAGTCCCTCAGTGACCTATCATCACGGAGGCACACTAGGAGCCAGGGACCAGCACCAACATCAGGTCTACAACCCACCAGGAGGAAAGGACCAAGCAACAACAAGCACATCACCAAGTCCACCTCCTGCATCTACAAGGACACAGTAAGACATTCTAAAACAACACTTATAGACACTGTACCTATTATACCTATAGACATAGCTACCCCACCCACCTCTCCCATTCGTGTTGAACCCACTGTCAACATGGCCGGAGACGATCAGGTAGAGGTACAAAGACAACGAGAACTAGACGATAGGATATCAAGAAAATTAGACGAACAATTAGCGGCCCACAAGGCAGAGCTAGAAAGACTCAAATCTGATATCGCAGAATATAGAAATAACAAGTCCATTAGCAACCTGGCTAGCGCCATATCGAAAGCCAACAAATACACCATCCGGGAACCAATCAGATTCTCGAAACCAGACATTAAAATGAGCACCAGCAAGTGGTTCACAGACCTAGAACGATTTGTTAGACTTAAATATCCCCAAGAAGATCACCCCATCCACGTCACTTGCGCAGTCTATTTAACTGGACCAGCATACGAGTGGTACAGTATGCAGCCCACTAGTATACAGGACGATTACGATCTTATAAAGAAGGGACTCATTCACCACTTCAAGGATGTCGAGAACGACATCAAACTATTGACACTGTCCCCATTTGACCCCACCCTACACACCATGGAAGAATGGCTAAAGGACGCCAACACCCACTTCCAAAACAAGGGGGTGGACATAGAAGCTGCCATCATCCAGGTAGCCACCGTGCTAAACGAGGACTACCGAGAAGCAATCAGGGCGGAAAGTCCTACTACATGGGCCTCCCTCTGCAGAGCACTCAGGTGTGCGTACCTTTATAAGAAGACCTCCACACATAAGGTATCATCCCTATCAAACAACACCCTAGACCCAGTCATAGCTGCTCAGTTAAGGGAGAAGGATAGGGAGAACGAAAGACTGAGAGACCTTCTTCAGAAGCAACAGGAAGTAATGGAGACCGAACATACCGTAGCTGCTATGGGAGGTGGTAAACCAAAACCCACCTACCACAAACAAGCAGCTGCACCAACACACCAATCTCCACCCACCGACTTCGCATTGCCACCCAACTATAGGGGGAGGAGAGAGGACTTTGACATCAACTACGTTGACAACATAAGGAAGGCACGTTCAATGGGCCTCATCCCTCCCACCCACCGATTTAAAGGGGGACCCAAAGACATTATAACCCTTCTTCAAACGGGTTCCCTACCTCCACATCACTTCAAACTCATCCAGAGCCAACAACAACAACAAAGGTGGCAGCCACAACAGCAATCATGGCAGCCACCACAACAACAACAACGATGGCCACAACAACAACAACAACAACAATGGCCACAACAACAACAACAACTTCAACTTCAACCAACGCCACAAAACCCCACTCCACAGTACACCATGGCACAGCTCGTCAGCATGATGAACGACCTCACCAAGACGACGGGAAACTAGATTGTCATCCTATGGATAGGCCTCATCAGGATGACAAAACAGTCCCCAACACAGAAGACAAAGCATCGCCCATCGACACCACGCCACATGACCCACAGACAATTCACAACGCTGCACCAGTGCGCGGGAAACCTGCCGACGTCCAAGCTACCCTGGAAGTCCTCCCCCCACCACTCCCCGACCTACACATGGAAGAAGGTGAGCAGAGTGTTTTGTTTATCAACATGGTCAATGGCAATATAGATCTACAATTCAGAGATACCAACATCCCCAGTCTAGTAGACACAGGAGCCACCGTCTCTTGCATGAGAGAGGGTCTAGCCTCCACTCTATCGAAACTAGTTCCTCATGAGTTTTCACGAATCAGGTCCAAAGTTTATCTTGCCGATGGAGCATTGTGTCACATCAAAAGAGCTATCAAAATCAAATTCAAAATTCAAGGCAAAACATTCAGTCATCAATTTGCAATTCTTCCAAATTGTTCCTCACCAATCATACTGGGAACAGATTTCCTATCAAAGACTAAAAGCAAAATCAATTACTCCACTGACCCAACTCCAAAATCTCAACCAATCAGGGCAGTGAGAGCCATTTCGATACCTCCATTTTCCGAAATGGCCATAACAGGCCAAGTCACATGCTACCACTCAGTCAATCAAATCAATGGTATAACAGACAATTTTGACAGATCAGACAAACTTCCAAATTACATTGTACAACGTTCAGTCGTGACACCTGACCAAAGAGACAGACACCCACTGATATTATTGAATATCACATCTAGAATCTGTAAAATCCAGAAGGGTGAAATCGTAGCCTTATATACAAAAACAGACATAGACAAAGAAAATCATATATTATCGACAGGCTACGACGACACACAACCCGAGGAGACAGACATAGACATAGACATAGACAACAACTCTACTACCAGTGACAGTGCATCATCAACAGGGTCAGACAAAACATTCTATGTACCTACACCAACATATTCTGAGTATTCTGATTCTGACATGGATCAATCCATGTCAGACGACGAAGATCATATAAATATGGTGCAAGAGACGACAGGTCACGACGAACAGGACATAGACAAAGACATGTACATAGGGAAGGACATAGACATAGAACCAGAAAAAGAAAAATCACACATCTTCCAAAAACCAGACTGCCTCACAGAAGATCAATTCACAACATTTTGCCAATTAATTGAAGAATACGACGACATATTCGTGGGAAAAGACAATATGATTGGAAGAACCCATCTGTACACCCATAAAATCAACCTGATCCCAGACGCCAAACCCTTACAGTTCTACCCATTCAGAATGGCCCCGCACAAAGCTGAACGACTTGAAATTGAATGTCAGAAGCTGGTAAAGCAGGACATTCTGGAGGAAACCAAAACGGGTCCTTGGTCATCCAGAAGTTTTCTTGTAGAGAAAAAGAACGGGCAGGGTTACAGATTAGTGACAGATCTAAGATATGTGAATTCCCAATCCATCAACCAAGCACTTACATCACCACGAGCAGACGACAGCCTAGAAATGATTGGTGAGATGCGACCTGCCGTGTTCTCTAAAATGGATGCCCAACAAGGGTACTTCCAGATACCAATTAGAGAGGACGACAGGGACATCACAGCTTTTCTCACTAGGACCAAAAAGTATAGATACAAGACCATGCCCATGGGACTCGCCAGCAGTGCTCAGGCTTTCCAAGCTGTAGTCAACTTGATCCTACAGAACCTGCAGTACAAATGTGCAATCCCATACCTAGACGACATCTTGTGTTTATCACCTACCATAGATCAACATTTTATCGATTTAAGAAACATATTCGAAGCACTCAGAAATGGCAAACTAAAGTTGAAGAAAACCAAGTGCGAATTCTTCCTAGAGGAACTAGACTTCCTAGGAATGAAAGTCACCACTGAAGGTATCAAACCATCCCCAGACAAAGTCCACAAGATCCAGACATTCCCCACACCGAAGACCACAAAAGAGGTGCGGTCATTCACTGGACTCGCCCAATTCTATAGAAAATTCATCAAAGGGTTCAGTGAAATTGGTCGACCTCTATTCAACCTACTCAAAAATGGGAACAAATTTGTCTGGACCAAAGAATGTGAGACTGCATTTCAGACCCTGAAGGACTCTATATGCAATGACGTCATCTTGCTGTACCCAGACTACAACAAACAGTTCCATCTTACAACAGATGCATCCGGTACAGCCCTGGGAGCTACCCTTTCCCAGGAAAAAGACGGCGTTCTACGACCAGTAGCCTTTGCGGGCAGAGCACTCCATGACCACGAAAGGAATTATGGTGCCACCCAAAGAGAACTATTGGGAGTAGTATTTGCAATAGAGTACTTCAGACACTACCTAGAAGGAAGACCATTCGAGTTATATACCGATCACCAAGCCCTCATCAGCATGTTGACAAAATCAGATAACAAAAACATGTGGGCAAGGTGGGCACTCAAAATTCAACAATTTCAATTTAATATCAGACACATAAGAGGCAAATTAAATATACCATCAGACGTTATGTCAAGACGAGACTACCCACTAGACAAGACACCAATGACAGATCCTCCACCAAAATCCAAAGCCATAAGGGTGCAACATAGAATTATGTTTGAGGATGACATACACACACAGAAATTCAAAGAAGATGAACCACCATTGACGCTACCAAAACGACTACCCAAATCAATTCTGAAGAGAAACTCCACCCATCACTTCTATTGTGAATGTATGGAGGAAAACACAGAAGACATAGAAGAAGTAAAACGATTTACCCCCAACCTCAGAGCAAATCCTGACATCCCAAGTACCAAATTACATCATTTTGGGCTTCCACAAACAGAATACAAGGGACTGTTAGCAGCCATAGTAGCCTCGGTACAACAGGAAGTGGATTCAGCTGCACGACCGGTCCCAGGCCACGCCCCACAGCAGCTGACAGTACCCTCTACATCCCTAGAAGCCCTATCAACATTCATAGAAGAAACTCAAACAGAACAAATAGAGCAGGTTGCGGCGACCCGACCGGTCCCAGGCCACACCCCGGCACCGCAACCTAAGAAAACCACAGATAAACCAAAAACAAAGAAGAAAAATGAGAAGCCTAGAAGAGACGCCACAGACATGGCAAAACACTTGGCCAATCAGACTAATCATCTGATCGAAATGATAGAGAGCCTCTCTGACCCACAGATCTCCATACTCAACCTCAAAAGAGAACAGAGATATAATTACCACACGAAAGCTATCATCACGTATTTAGAGAACGGACAGGTACCCAACGACAAAAACAAGAAGGAGACGGAGCAATTTATCAAAATAGCTGATGACCACATCATGCTGAATGATATTTTGGTCCATATCAACACGGTACTATGGAAGAAACACAAGGAATTCTCATTCCAACCCGTCATCCCAGATGACATGAGGCTTCCCATCTTGAAGCTTTTCCACGACCTACCAATGGCAGGACACGCTGGCGCACAAAGAATGCTGTCGACCATGCTTCCCAAAGTATATTGGAAGAGCATGGCGGCCGACGTCCAGAAATTCACAGCGACCTGCCACGTCTGCCTGAAAGCCAAAAAGATGAACCTAACCAACAACCTGCCAATGACGGCCCATAGTACCCCTTCTTACCCATTCCAGTTTGTCCACATAGATGCCATAGGCCCGCTACCACCAACACCAGGAAAGAATGTATACATCCAGGTAGTGGTCGACAGGTTCTCTAAATTCTGCATAGCCTACCCTACTACATCATTGGACGCGGAAACAACTACCGCAGAATTCATAGAGAAGGTTGTTCTGGCCGAGGGTATACCAACATACCTCCAGTCAGACAATGGAACGTCATATAAAAACTCAAAATTCAGAAACATGACATCTTCCCTCAACATAAAACATGTCTTCAGCTCGGCCTATAGACCAAAATCGAACGGCCAGGCTGAAAGATATGTGAAGACTCTGTCTGAAGGCATACGGGCCTACTGTGAAGAACACCAGGACACATGGGATGTATTCCTACCACACCTTGTGTTCTCCATCAACAACACAGAGTCCGCCACCACTGCCTTCACACCGTTCTTCATTATGAAGGGAAGGAATCCAAACACCATAATAGACAACAAACTCAATCAAGAAGAAGAGAAAAGTCTAAATCTTCACATAATTGACAAATTAAAGAAAATAGACTACACATACAATCAGGTCATTGAAAACATCGAAAAGAGGACAGAACAAATGAGACAACAACACGACAAAAAGGCAAAACCTACAAAGGTGCAGAAAGAATCACTGGTGTATGTCAAGGTACCCCGACTGATGGATAGAACAAAATGTTTGAAACTTCAGAAGGTGTACTCTGGTCCATACATAGTGTGCAAATTCGTCTCAAAGACATCTGTCCTCCTCAAATCTGTGATCACAATGAAGACAATGAAAAACCCAGTCCATGTAGATAGACTGAAGCTAGTACGTCACGTTAGAAATAACGATTTCATTCACAGACTCATTGACCCGAACGACGACCTCATAACCAAACTATGGAAGAAAGACGGAGACTCATATAAAGCGAGACCAGCGCTTCTACAAACCAAAAATATATATAAAGCAAAGCCGGCCCACTCCAAGGTCAAGAGGATGACACCGGTAGGACTAAAACCATAATATAAACTATAGAATATATAAGAGGAAAAGAGTTATCACCTATATTACATAAACAACAAAAAACTCACTATATCATCGCTACTACTACAAAGAGACATCAACTGTCATATATTATCAACTTTAATATCAAAAGGATCAACACTGACTACTACGACTACTATTATCACTACTACTATTATAATGATTCACAAAGAATCACGACTCACACACCGATCATCAAAAGAAATACTGGAAATATAGTATTTATCACCATAAAGCGCACAAGCTTCATCAATTATTACTATTATTATTATTATCCATCTATACCCATTTCACCACACAAGTAAGTGGCAGGGCGACTCCATATTATTGCTGCTCCTTTAACAAACTGACACTTCAAATAGAACTATTATCAACATGTCAAAATCCGACATGAAAGGACAGTTTGCGCACTCTTATTAACCCCCCCCCTATAGACCAGCGGAAACGCCTTGTATGCGGGTGGCCACCCACATGCATTGCAGGTGTCAACAACACCAGGAGGATGACCGCAATCTGAGCCCTGGATGGCGCCACCACTGGAGCGCGCAAACAAAAGCTCCACTTATGGGAGTGTGATAACGACCAACATGGCAGGGTGACATAGCCACCACCCTGTACCCAGACCAAAGGGTATAAGTTCCCACACATCCCCCCATCTTTCCACAGTCACCCAGTGACCACACCCCTACACACATCGATTCAGTCAGGAGCAGCCCACAGTTAATTTGGTAGATCCCCGCCAGTACTGCGCACTTACACTCATCCTTCACCAACTATCGACTATCAACTATTACTACTACAAACGATCGACTACTACTATTATTACTATCAAATCCCAACAACTCGGGAATCATGAGGTATACACTCTACCTCCTATTAATCATCACACACATCACTTACACGGCAGCACAACCAATAGTGAGGCAAAATATCGGCCTCATCTATGAACAGCTGCCGGGACAAATCATCACTGGTCATGACCTACACGAGGTCATACTGGCCATCCCCTACAACATCCCAATGGCTCCTCGTCCGAAGCCACTCATTTACAACACCATCAGGACTCTTCAACTGACTTCACTAGGACCCCATGACAGCCATGACGCCAAGATGTTACAACAAGCTGCTGACCTCGACCGACTACTACAAAACGTAGATATTAACATTATTAAGACTTTAAAGAACATTGCACACTTCCTCTCGGATCCAATTACTAACAGGCCAAAGAGAGCTATCCTAGGATTCTTAGGGGAGCTCTTTAAATCAATATTTGGCCTGGCAACCACTAGAGACATGGATTCTATTATCAACGTCATACATCATCTAGATGCTAAAATTGGTACACTGGCCGACGTCAATGTTAAAACTGCACAAGGATTACATGACGTCACCCAGCAACACCAGCAGTTTCTAGACACATATATAAAGCAACAGGACGTTGTACAGGAATCCCTACTTAATATTACCGAATCCATAGACTCGTGGTCTGATGATTTCTCCACAACCCTAACCTCCATCCAAGCCGACCAGGATCGTAGGATTACCCAGTCAGCCATCATATCGGCTCAGGTAATTGTCCTAATGACCAGGATCGCCTACCAACAAGGGTTATACAAGGTGGAAAATTCTCTCAGATTATTGTCCACTGGAATATTAGCACCGGATATGATCCAACCCACAGAACTAGCCCTCAAGCTAGCCACCTTAGACACACAACTCAAAATTAGGAACCCAGGATCCGAGGTTACCATTATCGACACCGCATATTACTACTCACAACCAGTTGCACTATACACCTATTCCAAAACTCACTTATACATCCATATTAACGTTATCATTTCTGCCACAGACGCAGCATTTAACTTATATCAAATAATTACAACTCATGTCCCCATTAACACCGAAAATACGACAAGTTCTGGATCTACCCTATTACACACTGACAAAACTTTCCTCGCTGTCAACGAGGCAGAGACATTGTATTTAGAAATGACAAACGCAGATCTGCTTACGTGCCAAGGCTCGATACTGAAAGTATGCGCTAGGACCATGCCTAGAATACGCAGTGACCAGCCAACCTGCCTCATGGCGGCCTTTAAAGGTAACCAGGCAGACATAGCCAGACTCTGCACATTTCAAGTACACCCTCTGAGACCCATACAAACCCGTGCTATAGCTATTGGTAAAGACAAATATTTAGTAACTACTAACAGGGAGTACTACCACGTCATCTGTCAGCACATGACACCAACTACTAAGAAAGCTTCGGCCTACGCAGTTATTGGTGTCCCATGTATGTGCCACTTACAGTTTGACTCATTGTACCTCCCAAACACCAAAATTCCTTGTAATGAATCTTCTTCAACACATTTCCTAATGCACGCGGCCAATACACCCATACTACTCGCACTCACAAACAATCTGAACATCACAGCATCATCACTACACCACGATCCAATACACATACCACATCTACATACACAAGCTATTATCAAATCTATGACAAACATCAGCAAGTTGTCATCAGACATTACATTGGACCTGGAACCCTTCACCAGGAATATCCTAATAGAAGCCACCAACGCAGCAGACATCTTAGACCGACACATCCAGGACACACCCATACGGGAGAACATAGCTAGCTTCTTCGCTAGCCCCGTATGGAACTATATAGCACCAGTCACTTGCATTCTAAACGCCGTAGGATTCTTCTACTTATTATATGTATCCAAAGGAAAAGCACTGTTCGCAAGCATCCCGACCGTTAGTGCTCGACCCAACAACATTTCTTGGAAATTTATTAACCCCATTCCCCAGAGTGAAACCAAAGAAAACCACACTATCAATCTAGATCAATACGTTGATGCCCATAACATTTTTACCCTGATATTTGTAGCCTTAATCGTATACGCTATTATCAAAACCATCTTCAAGTGTAAAAACAAGATTACACGTCACTTTGGAATGACAAACTCTGGACACAAAACCAATCCTACTATTACGCTCAAAATTTACCAAGGACACGTCAATCACACCATCCCACTGCTATCCCTACCCTACGAACGCGACTCTATTGTTAATGAATTCATACCAACCCTGACGGCCATCTCCGCCCTGTCATGCCCATACCCACGCATAAATATGACATGGAACGGCCCCATATCATTCAACATCAACGGAAAACAGAAATCATACTATCTACCCAACCACGTCATACTACCCTAGCGGCACGGTTTTCTATCATACCGGCCCTGAAAGACGACACCACCACCACAGGATTAACCCTTAAGACTATTGAAATGACTACATCTCTACATCCGACTGAAACCCAAGACAACATTGACATCGACCCCGACAGTGACAACACTACGTCACTTATCAAAAACCCAAAAGACATGACCACTACCGAACTACTGACAGCCATTGTTATGAAAAAGAGTGAGACAGGAAATGAAACATAAAAATTTATTATAGAAGGTGATAACTCAGAACGAACTTCCTCCATTGCCCCTCGACATTGAGAATGAATATCAAAAAGATCAAGTATTGCCAAAGATCATTACATAAACAAAATACACTGCTCAAACCTATTGTTATACATGTACTATCATACCATACTAAGTATTACACATGGCCTATGTAAACGCTTAGTACATCAACATCATTATTGAAATGAACTTCTTACAGCTTCTTATCATATGAATTGATTGTATTATAAACTAGGACGGAAGCACGACATATAGAAACAGTACGTCACATTACATTTACCACTGTACCACGACTTGTATTATGTAAATAATTGGTAAAGGTTAAAAGCTTCCAAAGGTATAATCATATAAATAGAACGGAAGCGAGACATATAGTACCAGTACGTTACCATTGAAATATTATTAATTTACCACTGCATAACATGTATGTACAAAACACCGTATAAACCTAGAAAATGTGATTAAGAACCTAGTCATAGTCATAGCATAAGATAGATATATCAAAAATCATAAAATACAAAAAAAAATGTGTTCATACAAATACTTCTGAAGCGTGACATAACTCTTCCTCTACTACTTCGCGGCCTGCACGAGGGCGTGCAGGAGTTGTATTGGGGGGTGCTGTCACGCCACAAAACCCCTTATTATACCTTCATCAATTGTATTACGTCATATTACGTCATATTACGTCATAATTATGATTTATGATTATTAATATTCATATTTATTATTATTTGTAATACGCACAATACTTTATGCATATTTTCAATCCATATGTCCATCAAAGTACACCTAGACGTCAGACATACCTTTTACTCATAAAGCCAAGCATAACTGACCCCCATACATAACTAATCCATAGATCACAAGCAGACCCTTATCCCAGGAACAATAGGTAACGGTCAGCCCCTCCAGACGACAAGGCACTGACCGGTCACCTATACACAATATGTTGACCCCAAGGATTAACTGTCTACACATAAACAAAGCTATAAAGCTGGACACCCTTAATCAGTGTGGCACCGCCAAAGCCACTTGAGCCGGCTGGAGGCCACCTGGAGGCAGGCGACAAAGCCCCCATGTGTGCATGCTACTTATTATGTAATCCATTACCCATAATGCACTGGACCCAGGCTCCCCACCCGCGGTCCAGCGCACACCACATGTTAAAGCCATGAATATATAATTATCCAATCAAATGTCAAATGTATATTATCCAATGAAAACCACTGTTACATCTACTTCCGGTCACATGGGCACCCCCTCCACCGGCCGGGCACCTGTACTTATACCCCGGTCAGATGGAGGAGGAAATCACTTATCATCTTGCAACCATCAGTAACTTATATACTGAGCCCTAGTGACTGGTACTCTGATATTAATATTATTATTAATAAAAGATACCAAGTACTCAAACTGACGTCTCATCTCTCATCTTTACGCCCTCATTGATGTGGAAGGGTTTTCCCTAGCCACAGTACGTCCAGTTGTATCTTTACGAGTTCTTTTTTATGTT
The DNA here is from genome assembly GCA_947462335.1 of Harmothoe impar. Taxonomy (NCBI): domain Eukaryota; kingdom Metazoa; phylum Annelida; class Polychaeta; order Phyllodocida; family Polynoidae; genus Harmothoe; species Harmothoe impar. The sequence continues at coordinate 63,761,234 of OX381716.1, read as the reverse complement.
ATTACCCTTCTTCCCTTTCAACTCATTCCTTAACAGGAAAGGCCAAAAAATAAATGGTTTGTTTCAGGTAACATGGTAAGAAAGTCTAGGGTCGGTAGGTAAGTTTTTATTTGTATTTCATCTTTTTTTTTTAAAGATTAAAGTACAAGTCAGCCCCTCTGCATACCCTAAAATTGGCAAAAAAAGAAAGAAAAATATTTCATATTATCTTCTAAACATTATTATAGTACAGTCTATGCGAAAACGTACCAGACACCCGCTATAGCCGGCTAAAAGCCTGCTGGACTGGCAGAAAGGCTGTGATCCTGGGCTACATGCCAGTTTTTGCGGCTTGTAAATCGGACCATTATTAAGGTTTCTAGAGAGTTAACTAGAAAGCCTGAATATTATGTAAAAAAAATAGACTGATAGTAGCCAGCCTTATGTAAACCCTAAAATTGTCAAAAAAAGTCCAATAATATGAAAATGTCTTCAAAATTGCCAAAAAACGTAGGGTCGGCCCAGTTTTGATAGGCTCGGGCGGGTTACCTGAAACAAACATTTTTAAATAATTTGGCCTGAGGGTGAGGCTACTGACTTGTAGTGTATTATACCCATAGTGTATCTAGTACATACAGAACACTGACCTGTAGTGTGAAGGATGACAGCACGACCACCCATCCCCAGCCACCGTCCGGCACCGCCCCGTGACTGCCGCTACCCGCCGGGGGAGACATCCTGCAGCTCTACCCTCAGTGACGTCACAACAACGACCCTCCCTGGATGACGTCACAACGACAGCAACCCTCCCTGGATGACGTCACAACGACAGCAACCCGCCCTGGGTGACGTCACAACGACAGCAACCCTCCCTGGATGACGTCACAACAGAATTGACGTAGCAAACCTGCCTTGACGACGTCACCACAACATATGACGTCACAACAGCAGAAAACTTCCCTCGACTACGTCACGCCCGTAGATGACGTTACAAACTCCCGCTATGACGTGACGGAGGCAGGTAGCTGCTACCCGTGCACCTTACTCAGAGGTCACGGTGACGAGTACGGGACTGAGGTAAAGCGATGTCCAATAGGTCCACTATCCAATTACAACTTGTTTTGTTGCTTGTCCTTTAAGACAACTTGTTTTGTCGCTTGTCCTTTAAGAAATCCTATATGTAGATGCTATGCTCCTTGAGTAAGATGTGTTGTTTAGAGTGGCTGTGTGCTGCTGCTGCTGCTGCTGCTGCTGCTGGTGTGGCAGTGGTGTAGAGCTGTGAGGTATGGGGAGTATTGTGTGAGTGAGTATTGCACGGAGAGCGGTGCGGACACTGGCCTCTACATGCCGGTCAAAGTGTAGTCCACATCAACCTCTGTCTGCCGAGTACCTGCAGCGGAGAAAGGCCACAGTTAGTATTAAACCATCTACAGACAACATGATGCTTTAATACACAATGCACTCTTGTCATCATGATGCATACGCTAAAAAAAAGGTCGGCATGACGCACCCGCGCAGTGCCAGCTGGTTAAATACTCCCCAGTGCTGCATCGGTGCATCATACCGACTCTTTACTGCATCATACCGACTCTTTACTGCATCATACCGACTCTTTACTGCATCATACCGACTCTTTACTGCATCATACCGACTCTTTAGTGCATCATGCCGCCCATGCAGAGTTAACACGTGTATACAGATATTGATTGTACATCGTGTGTTATCAGTCACACACTCAGGGTGGAGGACCATGGCCCTGTCTGTGGTATCACACACGGGGAACGTTCACATATGATGTCACCACCACGACCCCAATCTGTGATATCACACACGGGGAACGTTCACGTATAATGTCACCAAACATTCATTGATAACAATAGGGGGAACGTTCAGAAATAATGTCACCACCACCCAACCAGTGATAACACACAGGGGGAATGTTCGAGTATAATGTCACCACGGCCACGGCCTTTGGTGCCACCAACAGAGGAATGTTTAGAAATAATGTCACCGAACTTTCATTGATAACAATAGACGCCAATGATAATACGTTGTCTTCATAGCCACTCTGACATGATTTGTATATCTTGTAGAAGTAAATCAAGATGCTCATTAGCATGGAACCACATTTGTCACAAAAAGTCAGTAATTATTCATCTTTCAATTATGCATGTCTTGTGTGGGTCATACCCAATGTACATGTGATAATTAACCAGTATGGTCGGTCTGGATTACCTCCATCCCCTCATTATTGTTTTGGGTCAATTAGCTTATAATAGAAATGAATAGCATATATTATGTTTAATAGGTAAACTGCAGAACCTATACCAGCTTGCAGATAACTGCATTTGTGGACGTTACCTATCATGTCAAAACGAGTCGCGCTTTCTACATGATTTTGCCCATTACCGTAAATTCTGGTGTAGAAGCCATGGCTAGTACGCGAGTTAAGATTGTCACAGAGTATGGTAGATTCACCTGGAGTCGCACACATACCTTGCGAAGGAAACTTTATTTTGTGTTTATTCAAGCATTTTAAGCTCTGTATTTGTGAATAACGGTAAAGTTAAAGTATTATTCTTTCCGAAAACTAAAAACTAGAAGCCATATTGTATATGAATAACCTCAAATGTCACTGTCCGTCTCAAGGTATGTGTCTGACTCATGGTGAATCTACCCTACATGAGTTTTTGCTACTATGGTACAGTACTGAACTAACCATAATCAGATGGCCAGTGGAACTTATAGGATTCGCCCAGAGATGGGGTGTCGCTTATACGTGACTTTGGCTTATACACGAGAATTTACGGCAGCTAAAACATTGTCTAGATATTAATCAAAACAGTATAGCTAAAGGTGAGAACATCTTTGAGGTCAGAGTAATGGCTGCAGTGCACAAACAGGACCTGGTCCTAAGTAATGCAGGTTAAATAAAGGAATTACAAACAAACAAACAAACACAGTACCTTCATGATGCACTCTGTGGTTTTTACTGTAGGGACACCTACCACGGTAACTGCAGTTACCAGACAGCTGATGGAGCATGCCCACTGTGAGTAGTGATAACACTGTTATCAACAGGCTGGATATGGGATAGTTTATAGTGTAGTAAGAGCGATAACACTGGGAGGCCACTCAAAAAAGAATCTGGTTTCTCATCACCAAGCACTGAAAAATATGACGAGGGCGTTTTTGTTTCTTTTACTGAGGGGCAAAAAGGGAATAGGAAAATGTAGACTTCCGCGAACAAATTTCACAAATAGTAGTAGAAAGCATTAAATGATTTAGAGAAGTCGGAAAATGTAAGTTATTCTTAGCCCACTGTATTACTGATAGTATGAGCTTTAATTTGATACCAAATATGGCAATATTTTTCAATATTTAACACATTTTTTCATTAAAAATGTAAAAAGAAAAGAAACTTTTCCCCCCCAAATCATGATTTCCATGACGCGTGCGGTGATGAGAAACCAGATTTTTTTTGAGTGGCCTAATCAGTAGTGTAGATATGGTATAGCTGCATATACTGCAGGTGATACCACCCATTATCGTGTCGGCCTTGAGGCAGGGAGCCCTGTCAACCCTAGTTAGTGTCTACCCCTGCCCTCTCTACCCATCACTATTTTTGGGCAAATCGGAAATATAAGGCCTGGGTCTATGTGACCATCCTTACCATACTTTTTACACATTTAAATGGACGTTAAGTAAAGGTGACATTCACTTAACCATAAAGGTCAGAGGTGTGCTATATTATTGATTTCGTGATGCACCATGGTCTTTTGTTGTTATATTGGATAAGACAGAGACAGACAGAGATAGACAGAGACAGGGACAGAGACAGACAGAGACAGACAGGGACAGATATACATAGACAAACACACACAGGGACAGACAGAGACAGAGAGGAACAGGCAGAGACAGACAGAGACAGACAGAGGCAGACAGAGACAGACCGAGACAGACAGAGGCAGACAGAGGCAGACAGAGGCAGACAGAGGCAGACAGAGGCAGACAGAGGCGGACAGAGGCAGACAGAGGCAGACAGAGCGACAGACAGAGGCAGACAGAGGCAGACAGAGGCAGACAGAGGCAGACAGAGGCAGACAGAGGCAGACAGAGGCAGACAGAGGCAGACAGAGCGACAGACAGAGACAGACAGAGACAGACAGGGACAGACAGACACAGGGACAGACAGATACAGAGACAGACATGGACAGATACAGAGACAGACACAGGGACAGACATGGACAGACTGTCAGGCTGTGCCCACATTGCATCACGTCTGGTACTACGTCTGGTGTGGTACCACGTGCTCCCGGGTGTGGGCTCAGTGCCCTACTTACATGTAGTTAGCCCATGGTGGGGGGGGGGGGGGGGGGAATCATTATCTTTTCTGTAATAATCAGGTTTGAAGGTCACCTCAGATCTGGTGCCAACTGATCACAGAACCTACCTCCGGTTATCAAGAGGTAATATCCCGGGGGGGGGGGGCACTCCCTATCTTTTCTATATTCACTATGTGCGAACATCACCCTAAATTTGGTACCAAGGGGTATCAAGGGGAGACATTTTTAAAAAGCATACCCTTTCCAAGGTAAACTTACCAGAAAAACGGACCCTAATCACGAATGGCCCTGAAAAATATACCCCAATCACAGGGTGACCTTGAGAAAATATCTGAATCAAGGGTGACCAAGAAATATTGTAGGAAAATAAAGTGAAAAATACCTTTAAAAAGCCATTTAGGTCTGAAAATGGACCCCTTTCTCCCCAAATATGCTTAAAAAGCACCTCTTATCAAGGACCCTCGCGGGTCCGTGCCTAGGACCCTAAAACGGACCCTTTCCCTTGGAATCATGTTCCCACATATGTATCCACATCTGAGGGAGTGGCCCCCCCGGGCCTAATATGAGAAAGTCCAGAGAGAAACCAATTGGCCTACACTTCATCTCTGTTAACTAAATGAAAAGAATGGAAGTTTTATGCTACACGTTTGATACTACATTGTACATGTACTACATTTATCATTCATGAAGGTTTGAAAATACCCTCAACATTAACACGTGGTAAGCCCAAAAAAGGGTTTTGTTGCAGGTCACCTGTCCGACCCTATCAAAACAGTACAAAACAGGGCCGACCCTACGTTTTTTTATGGAATTTTGAAGAAATTTCCGTATTTCTACCCATTTTTGGTCAGTTTTAGGGTTTTTGAAGATGCCGGCCAGTGCTTTCATGTTTTAAAAAAAAAGTTAAAAAAAAAAAAATCCGACCTACCGACCCTACATTTTCTGCCCATGTTACCTGAAACAAACCTTTTTTTTGGCCTATTAACCTATACTGAGGCAGTGTCCCTCCAGGACCGATAAAATTACCGTATAATCTCGCATACCAGCCTAACTCCCGTATTAGCCGCACCTAGATTTAGGGAATATCCTTTAAGCCTCAAAGGGAATCTGATTATGGCGACTGTAATATACATCTAAAACTTGCGTATAAGCCGCACCCCCAATCTGTGCAGATCCTATAAGCCGCACCAGCGATCTGACCTGTGTACTAGGCGCGGCCTATACTCACGGTTTTACGGTAATTAGAGTGGCTTAGTGTGACAGAGTAAGACTGAGAACTCTTTATTATAATGGGTGAAATGCAGGCGAGTTACTCGCCGGGGCTGCATTGGTGCATCATGACGACCAATGTCATTTTTAGCAACACGTTTCCTTAAAGAGTTAATCCCTAATTAGAGCCGCTCAGTGCCTAGTGATATCCCACACACCATTCTGGTCCCGGGGGGCACTCCCTCTGCCTTACTGGCTATGTGTGAACACGATTCCAAGGGAAAGGGTATGTTTTTACACCTTAGGCACGGACCCGCGAGGGCCCTTGGATAGGGTTGCTTTCTGGGTAATCTTGGAGAAAAAGGGGTACATTTTAAGGCCTAATGACTAAAAAACTGTTCAGACGAAACTTGTGTGGCAATTTCTCTACATAAGAAATATAAGGGTATATTTTAAGCCTACCTTTTTTTGTAATTTTCTTTGATTCTCCTTGGTCACCCTTAAAAGGGTATGTTTTCTGCTCATTTTCCGGTAAAAAGGGTGCTATTTTGTTGATTTGTCTCCCGTGATAAGGGTGTCAAATTTGAGGTGATGTTCACACATAGTTACTATAGAAAAGATGGCCCCCCCCGGTCTGGTACACGTGGACTCTGTCATGACCCACTCCACAACCACAATTACCGTAAAATCTCGTATATATAAGCCAAACTCGCGTATAAGCTGCATCCCGAGTTTGGGGCGATCCTATGAGCCGCACCAGAGATCTGATTATGGTGACTTTTTGTACTGTACCATAGTAGCAAAAACTTGTGTATATAAGCCGCACCCTGACCCTGGGCCAATTCTATAAGCCGCACCACTGATCTGACTTGCGTACTAACCGTGGCTAATATACTCAAGGTTTTTACAGGAACATATACACGCCCATCTATCTGAAGGGGACATTCTGAAGGTAAAAAAATTGGTTTTCAGTAACATGGTCCTACAAGCTAGGAAACCAAGTGAGAGTTCCCCGGAAACCAAGTGAGCGACTGGAGACCAAGTGAAAGTTCCCTGGACCTAGAGCGAACGCGGTTAAGATTTAAATGATGGTTTAACATGCTGGCGGTCTGCATGCTGTGGGTATCACAGGGGGGGGGGGTCAGAGTACGTCTTGATAATGACCCTACACAGACTTGATACGTCAAAGAAACATGTCTAACCACGTGTGACGTGAGTGGACGGTTAAGTATTCCTCACTAGCGGGACCCCTAATGCGGGTTGCCATTATTTGACCTGGTACTGGCGAATTAAGGACTGATAACATTTGTCATTATGAGTACCAGTAACCTACTGGTATTTATGATAATTTATACCGAGACAATTATTAGATGCGTTCCAAGCTAGGCTTTAGTGTATCATAGATTCACCTGTGGAGTCGAACACATAAATTGAGACATACATTTGAATTTGTGGTTATTCAAGCATGTTAAGCTCCTTGTTTATAAATACGTGTATCAAGAAAGGGTGACTTTTCCATGATAAAGTTCTGTTTATGTTGGTTTTAGCAGAATCCTCATAACACTGTCTGTAATAGCTATAGTTGCAAACATTTCTTATCAGGAGATTCATAAGAGAATTATCTTTCAAAAAGCCTCTTTTAGCAGACAAGATTTTGAGGTTATATTTACATTTTTGTCAGTCACATTTCAGAAATGTTCAAAAGCTTTATCAACAACTTTTCCAGTCTATACGAAATCCTGCCGGACACCGGCTATAGCCGGCAAAAAGCCTGCCGGTCCGGCAGAAAGTCTGTGTCTGCCGGCCCAATGGCTGGCTGTAATCTAGGGATCCTTGGCTACATGTCAATTTTTACGGCTTGTAAATTGGACCATTATCAATGTTTCTCCAGTGTAAAACAGAAAGCTTGATTATTTTCTGTAATGTTTTTCAGTATAATTTACATATCAAAATGATAAATAGTATTGTAACATACAGAGGAACCCTATTCCTGTATTCCCCTCAGTATAAACACCTGTTTTATAGTCAATTCTTAAATAACAATGAAACAAGATCACATGCCAATATCCGGGCCTGCAAAAATGAAGCCGGGCCAGCAAAAAGATATTTCTGCAGGCCCGAATGTCTTGCATGATGAAAAGTTTTTTGTATAGACTGCTATTCTGAAAAGTCAACCTTTCTTGCCGCATTGGTCTATAGTAAGCTGTTCTTAACAAGGCCGTGGTAGGGCTGCCTTAAAGTTGATATATATCCGATGTGTGGGGGGAAAAAAAGATGTCCCTAAAAATGATATATTCAACTTCCTATCAGTTCCATTCCTCCTACTTCCCTCTGATATTTGCTCTGAATATATGGTTACTTTGCAATAAAAGCGTGCACACTTTTATTCCCCTCATTGAAAATACACTAGAAAAGCCCATGGTTAGGGGATATGGGATCCCTTTGTGACTTATTAACACTTTAATTGACTTCTATTCTTTAAATATTATACTTTTACAGTGTTTGGAATACATCTAAGTAAGATTTAGAATTTGAATAAAAATCGGATATACCCACTTCAAGCAACCCCACATAATATCATTGTTTCTCATCACCAAGCCTTGAGAAATATGGTGAGGCTGCTTTTTTTCTTTCTTTATTTTTGTTTAGGGCTATATGGGTAGGGGAACCAGTGCTGTAGGTGAACTAAATTCATATTGTAGTTATTATGATAAATGTGATCCATGCAAGTTGTAAAAATCCCTATTTCGTCTATCCCATCACATTTGCAGCATTGTAAGCTCTAATCTAATAGAAAATGCGCATTTGTCCATTATTTTCATGTTTTTCCATCAACATTTGCAGAAAAAAAGAGAAACAAGGATTGGTCTTATAGTGGTATATACAACCTAATTATATTAGGTAAGTCGTTCAATTGATGCTAGCGAGGAACAGGACGGGACTTCGATTTTAATGAATCAGAAATTGTGTATACCGCAAAACTTCTTGTATAAACCGCGGCTAGTACGCGAGTGCGGCTGCGGCTTATATGAACGGCCCAGAGTCGGACTGTGGTTTATACACAAGTTTTTACTACTATAGGATAGCAGCGGCATGTAGGATCGGCTCATGGTCGGGTGCGGCTTATACGAGAGTTCAACTCCTTTACTGTTAAGTTTACACGGTTGATTTAGTCACATACACATGCAGGTATTGGTAGGCAGGGAGGGGGGGGGGGAGGGAGGGAGACCCACAGGGATTTTTCTCTAAGTTCCTATATTCCTAAAAATCGACATAATGGCATGGTTCATCTGCTAAAAATCGACACAGCGACATGGTTGATATTGTGGGTACCCATGTAGAGGCATAATACGTACTAAACGAGACCAGCGCAGCACGGAAGCTGTGCACTCACCCGTCAGCCATCTCTATATGTATACTACTAAGGGAGTGGTCATTTTTAAACAACAGGGGGATTGGTTGATTTTTTTGGGGGGTCGGGAAACAAAAATTGTGGACCCCTTGAAGCAGGGGGGGGGAGACCAAAAGAATTTCACACCTTGTTAGGGAGTGGTCATTTTTTAACAACAGAGGGGGGGGGGGGGTTGGTGGAATTCCACACAAGCGGGTCGAAATTTTTCTGGTCCCCCCCGCTGGAGGGGTCGAAATTTTTTTGGTTCCCCCCCTCAGGCAAGTTGAATTTGAGCGCGGCCGACCCTTTGAGCTATAGTAACGCACGGGCTTTTTCGCTAAAAAGGGGTACAATTTTTTTGGGCCCCCCCCTCAAGAGGAGTCCAAATTTTTTTGGTCCCCCCCCAAATCCACCACCCCCCCCCCTGTTGTTAAAAAATAACCACTCCCTTAGTGAAAAAGCCAGTGCGTTACTATAGCTCAAAGGGGTCCGCTGCGCTCAATTTCAACTTGCCTGAGCGGGGGGAGGGGCAAAAGAATTTCGACCAAAAACATTTTTACCAGCTTGCACGGAAATCCACCCCCCCCCCTGTTTTTAAAAAATTACCACTCCCTAAGGCTAGGGTTGGATAGGGCCACCCGACCGACCCTTTTAAAACAGGGCCGACCCTACGGTTTTATAGGGGGTCTGGATGGGGGGTCCCCATGTCGATTGTCGATCTTAAAAAATGGCCATGTCGCATGTCTATGTCGCTTAATAATGCCCATGTCCCATAGCCATGTCGCCATGTCGAATTTGGTGGTCCACACCCATTTTATATGCAATTTTGAAGACATTTTCGTATTTTTACCTTTTTTTTAGTCAATATCAGGGTCTCCAGAGAGGCTGACTAGTACTTTTATGTTAATAAAAAAAAGTTTAAAAAAAACTACAGACTACATTTTCTTGCCACATTACCTGAAACATACCTTCATTTTGGGCCAAAGTTCAACATCATTCATAAGAATTGTAGAGAGTACTGAGGGAATGTCCACCAATTTTAGTCTAGTCGGGCGGGGAGGATCTGACTTCATTTCAGCAGAAGTGGAAATAGGTGAGTAACTCGTCAATGCTGCATTCATCATGCATCATACTGAGCCTTTGGGGTTGTGATGCACTCATGAGTGTCAGCATGATGCACTCGGCATGATGCACCAATGAACGTGACGTTTTAATAGGGTGGATTATAACATCAGCTACACTGAAATTCCATCCTTATTTACATCCTTACAAATACCAACAATACAAGTCACTTTTACCGTTGTGTCTAATAGCACTATGTGAGATGCAATAAAACAATTTAGAAATAAAAAAAAAAGACGCTTGGACCGTGATACTAGAGCCCGGTCCTAGAGACAAGCACATACCTTGAGATGTCCACCTCGATTATGTAGTCATTCATGCATGATAAGCCCTCTTTTTGTATATCACAGTGGGGGTCTGGATGGGGGGTGCCAATTTCCCATGTCGATTTTAAGAAATGACCATGTCGCCCTGTCGATTATAGGAAATAGCCATGTCACCATGTCGATTTTAAGAAATGTCCATGTCCCATGTCACTATCTCTAATATTCCTCATGTCGCATGTCACTAGGCCCAACAATGTCGCCATGTCGAATTTTAATAGTGGTCCACACCCATCACAGTGCACTTTAAGTGTTACTACTTCAAGCAAAAGACAAATAGAGACAATACCATACATGAATAACTACCTAAGTACATCTCAAGGTATGTGGTTAGCTCTAGTAGGTCCATCTACCAGTGCGCGGACCAACCTGTCCAAATGTCATCCATGTTATCATGTGTCTCATGCCACTCCCTCATTGACAAGAAAAAAGAAATCAGAATCTTGATTTTGGTGAAATTAGGCTTTGATTAGCTTAATTCAATACAGAAATTCCAGCACGATTAGAAGGTAGTAACACCTGCATGTACTACATGCGGGAATGGCTACATGATGCAGGCATCTCTACTAGTAATAGCACTATGTGAGAGTCGATGAAACAATCAAAATGTTATGATTTTATGTTGTGTCAAATACAGAGACACCGAAGGAAATCAGAATCTTGATTTTGCCATTTTTGGTGAATTGCCCATAAGAAATTGGTTTAGTCATTCAATACAGAAATCCCAGCAAGAAGGTAGGGATTCCCGCAAAAGTAGGAACAGTGGCATTTCTGCTAGTAATGTCAGTAATAGCACAATGTGCGATTCAATGAGACAATCAAAATACCCAGAATAGCGTGTACCCAGAGTAGCCAGAGTACAATAACATACCTAGATAACTACATAAGAACATCTCAACTTGAGACTCAAGGTATGTGGTTTGCTCTAGGTCAATCTACCAGTGCGCAGACCAACCTGTCCAAATGTCATCCATGTCATTAGATTAGATTTAATAGATTTTTATTTGGCAAAAGTACTCACATACAAATTGAGATTTTCCACACATGCCAAGATGGTACTAAACTGAAGTAATGAGTCGCAATCAAATCAGTGTTCATTTATTTCATGTGATTTACACAATTAGTGGCTCTAATGGCCTCAAGTCATTGACATGATGTTATGATTTACCAGAGACTCTGATGCCACTCCCTCGTCGACAAAAGGAAGGAAATCCGGATCTTGATTTTGGTGAATTTTCCATAGGAAATTAGCTTATAGATATACAATATACATATCTCTGGTTTAATACAGAAATCCTAGCAAGAAGGTAGGAATTCCTGCAAAACTAGGAACAGTGGCATTTCTGCTAGTAATAGCACAATGTTCGATTCAATGAGACAATCAAAATACCGAGAATTGCGTGTACCCAGAGTGCATGTACCTACCTGAGGTCCCTGTGATGTGTCTGTGAGGTGTGGCGGTGTGGGACTCCTGTGTGTGCCGCTGGTCTCTCTCCTGCCCTGTAACACTGGGGGGGGGGGGGGGATAAGTCTGTAGATAAGGCAGATAGCGGTGTGCAGATAGCCATGTGTGTAGCCATGAGACAGGCACCCTACACACACACAGATAACACACCACTATGTGTTACCGTGTGTATGGCTATTATAACACTGCACCCGGTGGAGTAGCAGTCAACTACTAGTACTCCCGGCTAGTGCGGCTAGCACCACGTTAGTGACCCCTATCGGTACTGCCTTTGATTGAGCTCCCTGTCCTACTGCTAGTACCCCCCCCCCCCCCCCCCCCCCAGTACTTCATCCTCCTGCTAGCCTGTTGTATCCGTGTAGTGCCTACTGCAGACCAGACCCGCCTCACTCAGGCAGTGCTCATTAATTAACAACATGGGGGGGGGGGGTGGATTTAGGGGGGGGGGGTTGGATCCCTTGACAGGGGGGGGGGGGGGTAAAACATTTAGAACCCTCTTGGGAGGGGGGGGGGGGGTAAAAAAATCCAACCTGTTTTGATGGGAAAGGCCTGTACATTACTATGCTAGTGTAGTGGGTCGCCGCTGTACTATTTCTATGGAACCAGTTGGAGTTATATTTGGTATATGTGTTGTCGTGTATCCAGGCCGCACTCCTGTCTACTGCCGAGTATAAGGTTATATAAGCCCACCTGAGGAATGGTGGAGCGCGGCCTGGTTATGTGCATTGAGCCGTGACCGCCACGTGTCACCCGACATATCTCGGGTACGGTGTCGGCTCGGATGCACCGGCGCGTGGTTACCCGGAGTTCCTCGGGAACTCAAGTGTTTACGAGTAATGGAGAGAATTACATAACGACCAGTACATAAGACCTGGGGTTCTGCTAATCGAGGACCCAGTCTTGCTGCGCACTTCGGCCAGCTTGGCTGCTCCACAACAGAGCTTCCCCGAACTCTGTTGTACCTTTTAGGCCTAGTCCTGTCGCTGCTTCCACCTTGGTCACCCTGCGTCTTTCTCTGTTCCACCCTCTGGGGGAACTAGAGGAGATAGACGCACTGGTGCCCAACTCCGGGTACAGAACTCCCTCCGGGGGAGTCTGATCCAAGTGGAGTTAACCAAGATGGAAGAGAGCCTTGGAACTCGGGAATTATGTACTAGACCGTGAGCGTATACCTCCTGTATGTTCATATGACCACTGGTGTTCAGAAGCCTATTTGATTGTTGCTATCCGTCTGTATGATTACGAGCCGTATGTCAGAATGAATAAAATGTAATTTCTGAACAACCTATTTTCGAATCTGGAGTTTTTCATAGCAGATGTCTATCTTAGAATAGCCAACAGCTACACTGGTGCCGTGACCACTTTGGGTAAGTATTGATTTACATTTATTTTTTTACTCTTCTTTCTGAAATTGAGAGGTAAGCTCTTATATGTTTGAACCAGAATTGGTAGGTTTCAAGGATAGCTATTACAGGTTGCTTTTGTGTGGTGAAGATATGTCAGATACGGAGGTACCTCCCCCGTTGGTTACTAACCAAGGGGAGGGAATGCGTCCTAGATTACGATCTAGGGTGAGGTTTAATGCTAGGCAGAAGGTACATACTTTCAATCAGAGTAGGGAAATTGGACATGGAGGAGAGGAGGAGGCCCACGAGGTGAGATCTGAGGATTCACAAGGGGATCCTCCAGCAAAACGTCCAGCTCTAGAGTCAGATAGGGTTATGGAAGGACCTGTCCAGGTGGGGGACACCTCACGGGAGGATGTGACGCTTGGACAGGTGACCATGGAAGATGCTGGAGAGGATAGTGACTCTAGTATACCTAGTCTGGAGGGTACAGTAGCTATACCAGTGAGATGGGAACGTAGACCAGTACCCACTGTAGAAGCAGTGGGAGGGACTAGAGTGGTAGTCCCAGTTAGTCAGGAAGGAGTTGAGGTTGTCAAAGGAGACGACCTAGAGGAAACTCCTGAGGAAGGGGAAGAGACAGCTGAGGTAACCTCCAGGGGAGATGGAATCTCCAGAGGAGATAAGCTGTTCCCGGATCCTTTTAGGTTGACAATACCTGGTCTAGAGGTTCCGCCTTATGAGCCCAGGGAAAGGTTGAGCATGGAGGACATAAGGACGCTCCGATTGAGAAACGAGCATGAGCATATGAAGGAAGGGATAAGGCTAGAGGAAGAATCCCTCAGGAAGCTGAAGGAAGAAAGGGAAGCTTTTGAAAAGAGTTTTTTGGCAAAAAGGTCAGGAAACATTGGGGAACATGCAGCTCAGATCAAACATCTGGAGCAGATTTCTGTCAATGTGGGTCTACTTGAGGGTACTGAAGTCAGACTGAAGTCTGAAACAGAAAAGCTAGTGGTGCGGAATAAAGAAATTAGTTCCGAGATTCTAGCAAGACAGTTACAAGTAGCGCAGTATGATGAGTTGTTGAAGAAGCAGGATAGTAAGCTGGGAGAGTTAGAGGCACTAGCTCAACAAGCTGAAAATCACATGATGAATAAGCTAGAACCAAAAGGGACGAAGGATATTGGGGACCCGGTGGGAAAGGCGCAGGAGGTGTCCAGAGATGAGACCTTTGTGACTGCCGACGAGCCCTCAGTAGTTATAGTCAATACGGTGGAGGAGGTAGTGAAACCACCTGTCACTGAGGATCTAGATAGTTCCATGGTGATACATACAGCAGATATGTTATCCAGTGTGAGTGGACACTCATCGATGCATGGCAGTAAGTTTGATAAGAATGAGGAGTTCATGTTAGAACTGTGTGGTAGAGTTGAAAAACTGTTTCAGGAAAAGTTAGATTGCTTTCTTGAAGAAACAGAATCGGTGAGTGTGGAGAATGACACTAAGGGAGTAAAAGGAGACGTTCCGGTAGACCAGGCTACAGGGAACAAGCCTCCTGTGGGACCAGTTAACACTGCTCCAGCTCCAGGTGCTCATTCTACTCCAGCTCCGGGGACAAGGCAAGTTCCTACAGTTCCGGTAAATGTGTCTACAGTAGGTAGACCAGGTTTGCCCGGTGGAGCATACATGAATGCTCGGCCGCCAGGTCAAGGGAATCTGGCTGGTCCTAACACCTCCTACGGGGGATGGGGCAATGTGGGACCGGATAACTGTTATGGGAACGCGAGGCCTATGTTCAATATACCACCTCCCCCATTACCTGGCAGTCATGTAACTCCAGGAAGCATGTATACACCAAGGACCGGAGGTACTAACCAGAGTGGGACACCCTATCAACATAGGGGAAATATGTCAATGGAAGATGAGGCAGTGTTCCAGAGCAATCCAGCAATTAGAAGATTGGGGATTGATGCGGTACCGAATGACGTGGGGAACTTTAAGGCAGTGGACTATGCTTTGAGCCAGGCTGATATACCGTTGAGAACGGGGATGACACCTGTGAGGAAACAGGCGATCAAGATGAAGCAGTATGATGGCTCGGTTCCATGGAGAAAATGGTTCACACGATTTTCAGCAGATATGAGACATAATGGTTGGGAAGGCGATGAGTGCCTTGCAGCTTTGTCATGGTGTCTGCGGGATGGTCCTGGTGATCCCGCCCTAACAAGCTTTGAATTAAGCGGGGGAAGAACGTACAAGGGATTAGTGGAAACAGCTTCTTGGGCTTTAGGTTCCACATCCGGTGCGGATCCCGCATCTGAGCTAGAGGCAAGAGTTCAGAAGCCCGGTGAAGGGCACAGACAGTTTGGAATGGCTCTCAGAGTGCTAGCAGCAGAAGCATTTGCATCTATGAGTCCAAGTGATCCATGGCTGGTAAGGAAGTTGTCCAGCCTGTATATAGATGGACTTAAAGACGAAAGATTGTCGAGCGAGATTGCTTCACAGTGGAAGACCACTATGTCACTAGCAGATATCTTCGAGCTTACGGAAGATGCTCTGAGAAAGAGGAAGCTGTTGAAAACTGTAGAGGCAGCCCCTGTAGCAGTAATAGAGATGCCCGTAGAAGAGGTTGAACTGTCTACAGAGGGAGTGCAAGAGGTGGCAGCAATAGATCCTAAATGGAAAGGACGTCGTTCTTTTTATGTAAGACGAAAGGTTCCAGGATCAGACGCTCAAGCGCCAGAGGAGGGTGCATTGAAGACCATGATCGGAAAAGTCATGGAGGAGCGTAGTAAGGCTGAGAAGGCTGAAAAGGTCGCAACTCGTGGTCGCGGTAAGGGGAAACCCAACAAAGACACGAAATGCTATAATTGTGGGAAGAAGGGTCACTTTGCAAGGACATGTTGGTCCAAGGATACTAAGAATGTATCATCGGTCGAGAAACAAAAAGACGGACCCTCTTCTGACCAAAGCCCACCACCGACGGAAAACTAACAGGGGTTGTTGTCGATGACAAGATAACAACCCCACCTGTGATTGTCAAAGGTACTATCAGGGGAGAATCAAAAGATTCCATTTCATGGGAACCGCTGGGGTTAGCCGCACCTGAGTCTGATCCGCCAGGTGGAGATGGGCCCCAGGGAACGGACGAGAAAGGTGTTGAAGATTTAGCTCATCTGGACACTGTCCGCAGAATTGAGTTGGCGGAAGAAGTAGAAAGGTTTTGTGCTTCGCGACTCAAACCCGATGATCCTATAGTTAAGTTTCTCAACTCGAGGGGATATGACTTGGGCGGTGAAGCTGGAATCCAGAGATTTGCCTTGCAACCTTCTCCTTTACAAGGGAAGAGATGGTACTTGCCTGTGCAGATTCAGGGCTGCTCGGGGGAATTTCTGATCGATACTGGAGCTAGTCACTCCATGATGGGTCACCATTTCTTCAAGAAGTTCGCAGGTCTGTCGACTAACCCTGTGGGGTCTGGGTCGGTCAGAAGTGCTGATGGGTCTCATATGCGGACACATGGCAGACAGGTGATACCCTTTTGGGTGAATCAACATTCATTTGTTGTTTCAACAACTGTAGCTGAATTGACGGATGAGGGAATCTTGGGAGTAGATTTTTGTTCTCTGTATGGAGCGGTATTGGATAGTGTGACAGGGGAACTCACTCTTCAGTATCCACAAGAGATGAAGGTCCAGTGTGTACTCCGCCGGATTTCAGGCGTCTCGTCTGTCTCTCAGACAGTGTGAATTCCTCCCCGCCATGTGTGCAATGTAGTTGTATACTGCCGGGAAATGGAATTCGACCGCATGGGGGTGGTGGAACCGAATCAGCAGCATTTTGGTAAGCTGGGGTTGGTTTCCACCAGTGCCTTAGTGCA
This sequence comes from Harmothoe impar, assembly GCA_947462335.1. Lineage (NCBI taxonomy): Eukaryota > Metazoa > Annelida > Polychaeta > Phyllodocida > Polynoidae > Harmothoe > Harmothoe impar. The sequence continues at coordinate 63,744,173 of OX381716.1, read as the reverse complement.
GAGTTCAAGACGAACAGTAGTACCAGTCAGTAATATGACTTTTCAGGATGTGTACCTGGAAAAAGGGACGACCTTTGGGGACGTAACATATGCTGACGTGGTAGGAAGAGCTGACTCACCAGAAGTAGAGTTAGCAGTAAAGAGAGCAGTGGAAATAGGAGCTTTGGATCCATCCGCTATGCCAGTGGTATTGCAAGACACTGGGGAGCAGGATAGGAAGGAAGGATATGGATTGCCACTGCATCTTTTACCGTTAGTGACAGATAGCCACTTGGAGACGGAAGAGGACAAACAGAGTCTGGCTCAGCTGTTATGCGAGAATGCAGACTTGTTCTCCGCTCCAGGGGAGCAATTGGGTAGAACTGACCGAGTAACTCATCGGATAGACACCGGTTCTAGCCCACCATTGCGTTTGCCATACCGGCGCCTCCCGTTGTCTAAGAAGCAGGCATTGGAGGATGAGGTGGACAAGATGTTAGGGGAAGGGATAATAAGGCCCTCAGATAGTCCATGGGCTAGTCCGGTGGTAATGGTTACCAAAAAGGATGGCACCTGTCGGTTCTGTATAGATTACAGGAGACTAAATGGGATTACGAGGAAGAATGCCTACCCCTTGCCACGCATTGACGAAAGTCTGGATTCCTTGGGAGGTAATCACTGGTTTAGTACCTTAGATCTCCAGTCAGGGTACTGGCAGATTGGGATGCACCCAGAGGATAAGGAAAAGACAGCATTCACAACCCACAGGGGGTTGTTCGAGTTCAATGTAATGCCATTTGGCTTATGCAATGCTCCGGCTACTTTCGAGAATATGATGGAGACAATGCTAAGGGGATTGTTGTGGAAAAACTGTCTGGTTTATCTGGACGACATCATAGTTTTCGGGAAAACTCGGGAGGAGTGTCTATCGAATTTGACCATGGTGATGGATCGACTGAGATCCTATAACCTGAGACTGAAAGCTAAGAAATGCAAGTTCTTCAGGCAATCAGTGGAATATCTGGGCCGAATAGTCAGTGGCACGGGTATTTCGGCGGATCCAGGGAAATTGGAGGCAGTAGCTAGTTGGGCAACACCAAAGGACCAGAAAGAAGTGAGGTCATTTTTGGGTTTTTGCTCATACTACCGCGATTTCATTCCCGGATTTGCTGAGGTGTCGGCTCCTTTACAGGCGCTAGTAGTAGGAAAAAGGAAAGGAATGTTGAAGCTACCACCGTTTATTTGGACGGAATCAGCTGGACAGGCTTTTCAGAAGCTGAAGGAGTTATTCATGGTAACTCCTGTGCTGAGCTATCCTACTGAGGGTGATCAGTTCATCCTGGACACCGACGCTAGCAACGATAGCATAGGCGCTGTCTTATCCCAAGTGCAGGAGGGTAGGGAAGTGCCCTTGGCATTTGCTAGCAACAGCTTGAGTAAAACTCAACGCAATTATTGCACCACCAAGAGAGAGTTGTTGGCCATAGTAGTATACACAAAGAAATTCCGCCATTATTTGTATGGTGGGAATTTTATTCTACGAACAGACCATTCATCCTTGAAATGGCTCCTTAATTTCAAGGAGGCAGATGGGATGATGGGCAGATGGATCTCTGCGTTGTCTGAATTAGGGATAGAGAATACCCAGATTCAGCATCGGAGCGGAGTGAAGCACGTGAATGCGGATTGTTTGTCTAGGAGACCAATCCGAAGATGTGCAAGAATGGACTGTGAAGACTGTGGCATACATAACGCGTTGGTGGCGCCAATAATGAATTTTGATCCGGCCTGGGAAGAGAACTTTTGGTCGGCGGAGTCCATACTTGAAGCTCAGCAGGAGGACGATGGTATCAATATGATACGGAATCTGATCCTGGAGAGAGCTGCTCGTCCCGTCAGACCTGCTCTGTCATTAGAATGTGTGGAAGTAAGGAACTTGGTGGGCCAATGGTCGCAGTTGGTAGTGCGAGACGGCCTATTGTGTAGATGGAAAACTCTGGAGGGCAAAGCCAGAAGAAGGCTACAGATAGTCTTGCCAGCTTCTCTGAGATGGGAAGTATTCGAGTTTTTCCATGGTCATCAGACTTCCGCTCATTTTGGCAGGAAACAGACTTTGGACAAACTAGCGAGGAGATATTACTGGCCTGGGATGTCTAAGGACGTAATACGTTGGTTGAGTGAATGCCCGACGTGTTGCCTGGTGAAGCCGGGCCCTGGGAAAGGTAAAACATCTCTCAGACAAGAACTGTTCGGAGTCAGATTTGCGAGGATAGCCATTGATATAATCACTGGCTTCCAGACAACTCCAAACTCCAACGTGTGCATGATGGTGGTACAAGACTACTATACAAAGTACGTGAGGGTGATCCCAATGAAGGATCACACGGCATTAACTTGCGCACAAGCTTTGGTTGAGGAGTGGGTACTAACATTTGGCGCACCTCTCATGTTACATTCAGACCAGGGTAGGGAGTTTGAATCGCGTCTCTTTCAGGGGATGCTGGAAGAATTGGCCATAGTTAAGACACGCACTAATCCGTACCGACCGCAGTCGGATGGGATGGTTGAGAGATTCAACCGCACGTTGATTCAAGGGCTGACCACACTGGTTAATTCTAATCAGGATGACTGGGACACGTTTTCCCAGTATGTGGCTCATGCATACAACGGTACGGTGCATGCTTCAACTGGCTGCACTCCTAACAGCTTGGTATTTGGATCTGAGATCATAATGCCTGCAGATTTGGTCTTTGGCAGTGTACTGCGGAGAAAGGATGTCCCATGCCGTGTGGCATTTGCGGAATCTCTGCGTAGAAGAAAATCTCGAAAGGTTGGGATGGGCCATTTGAGGTGACAAAAGTAATATCGGATGTTACTGTGTTGTTGAAGAATGTGAAAGGCAAGATAGTTGCAGGCCATGTGGATCGCCTGAAGCCTTGGCTAGGTCGCCGGCCCGGCGATGAGAATGAGCCTTTGGTAGAAGTGCCAATGCCCCAACCCAGGTGGGTGCGTAAAACACAGGTTACGGCACCCCCGCCTACGAAGAAGAATAGAAAAGCGACGCCAGCTAGAAAAGTCGATGGTAGGAAGAAAAAGAAGAAGTTGGTTACTGAAAAGGGAACTAGGGAGGTTCCTACAGTAATTGAGAAGAAGAAACCCCAAGGACCCATACGTAGAAGTGCTCGTATAGCGGGTCGAGGTGCTGTTACGTAAGAGCGGCGGGGCTGGGTTTGTTTGTTGTGGTTACCCGAAATAGTTTGGGTCTCCAAGGACTTACCCGGTAAACCCCGGAAAGTTGCGTAACTGGTGCTAATTGTCAAAAACACAACGAGAAATACCGGATTTTATTCTTTAGTCTTTGTGACGGGAATAATGGTGAAATTGACCAGTAGATGGCATTGGGGTACCCAACGTTCTGCTTTACTAAAGTTAGTTTTGAATGTTTACATGCTATGGTCTGTGAGTTGGTTTCCCATTTAGTACTTGTCGTGATGGTTTCGGATTAAAATCCAATCAAACCTAGTCAGTAATTTTTCTAAGGATAGATATGAGGATCCTAGTAAGAAATATTATGTAGAAAGTACGGGTGTAGAACTCGTTACAACAACATGAGAATGGAACTCATACGTATTCCGAATTTGTTCGGACAACCAAAGAAATTTACTTTGACACGTATTTTTTTATAATGTTTGTTTAAACAGCGTTCTGAAGGTTCATAAGCTACAAATAATACAGCCGTGACGAACTAAAGAATTGCTATTACTTGAAATGATGTGTAAAATACAATCCGAGAGAACCCGGCGAAGATTGCAACTACTACGCAGTTTACTCCGCCACCCGGTTTTCTTCGGATAATACCGGATAACTTCTTCGGGAAGGGCTATCCGGTACCCGTGATCCTTTGCGCTTGGATGCGCACGCATGCTGGTTTGGCGCGGAAAGCGTCAGTCCTGCACATACCGTTGGAGAGGGTGGATGCGAAGGCACCTCTCTCCGCGTATGTAAAACACCGGTTAGAACATCTACATGTGAGGGAGAGAGGAGACACTAAAGTGAGGTAGTACAGGAGGACACATTTGTAACAATTTTCCTGATTCTACTACTCATTTAAGCTCATTTTTAGAGTGGGCTCCTCTGGGCCGCCCTCTGTGTAGTTATCATGGCGGATAACTATCCGTCGGGGGACTCCCATAGAAGGAGTCACTCGACGGAAGTTACCCCTCTGTCGCAGGAACAGAGAGAATTGTTAGCTTTGGGGGACCTGGAGTCAACAGCTCCGGTCGAGTATGATCTTCCAAAACGATTTCGGGATGCAGATTTACCTAAATTTGTGTATCAACCACTGGCTAAGATGAAGAATAGGGGTGTGAGACGCCGAAATCACAGTAATATCTCGGAGATAAGGAGAACTGAAAAGGTTAAAACCACACAGTATCTCCTAGCTCGGGGAGAACATGTAAGGAAACTGGTAGATATGGGTTTATCAGTGGCGCAGGCTAGGGGGTTCGTGTCAGGGCCAGGGTTGAAAGGACTCGAGGCCGGGGGATTTCCCTTGTTCCAGGTTGGGAATATTGCGTCACCACCTTCTTCGGGAGTGACCCGGACTGACCCGAATATGCCCGGGATACCGGTGCACTCGGTCAGTGACATTCCAGTGGGCGCTCCGTGGGGTGCTATGTCGTATGACCGTGCGGATGGTTTACATCCGGTGCATGGTAACTTTGTACCCGATTGGAATGCCCCTACACAGTCAACTCCGGAACGTATTCCAAACATGGCAGTAATGCATTTAGCAGCTAAATTCGAGAAATTTAAGCCGGATGCAGTGATTCCCGGGAGTAGGATATGCAGGGGGGCATACATCCAAGAGTTGGACAAATTCAACGAGAAGAAATGTACTAAACTATTCAGATCTCCTTCCGATAATTCTAAGTCCAGACCCTATGTAGGAGAGGTTACTGGGGAGATAGGGAGCCGAGCTAGGCTACCATCCTACGAAGATACAGAGAGGGATATGGAGTTCTGGTTAGAGCATACTAGTTCAGGGGCACATCAAGCGTACAAGTTCTGGGATGAGGTTATAAAGCAAAGTATGGGGACATACAGGGCTGCCGACCTCTCCAACGAGGATAGAGATCGGTTGAAATGGGCCTGGATGACATTTGTCCCGCCGGGTATGCCTACTTATAAACCTAGTAGAGGTTGGAGAGTAGGTTCGGGGCAATGCCCATTCAATGAGTGTATGGATAGAAATCCAATAGCTGAGTATTTGGACCTGTACCAGTTCGCACGACATCTAGTGGAGTTCCACGCGCACTCCAAGATGATGTGGCAGTGCCGGGCCAAGTCTAATCGCTCAGTTAAATGTATGAAAGGTGGTGAACCTTTCAGCACATCTAGAAAGGGCTGTATGATAAGGCATTTAGTGGATGTACACCATATGAAGGCTGAAACTGCTATGTCCAATCTAGATATTCTCGAGAAAAGTCCGGAGGCCTTAGGACTCACGGACAGAGAAAAGTGTGTAAGGGTACCACAGGGGTTGGCATACACCTTGGTGTTCAACCATAACCCGAGAAGGTTGTGGTTGAATCGAAAGGCGTGGCCATACTACATTCAGGACTTTCCGGAGAAAGCCTCTGATTATCGTAGTAAAATGGAGTTGGCCACTCCTCCTAAAGGTAGAATGCTGTCTGAAGGTAAAACTGTGGACCATGGAGTGTACACTCCTGTCTCGGTTACCTTAGGAGAGATGCGGACCACAGGTTCAGAGGAGTCCTCAGCTTCTGCTGGAATAGACTCATCACCTGACGGCCGATCGACCCCAACCAAAAGACGTGCTCCAGGGTCTTCCTGTGGGTTTAGTAGGAACACTACTGAATCCAACAAGGAGGGCTCTGGCGGATCATTACCGAGGGTTGCTGTTAGCCCAAGGCTAGCCATAGAGGAGAAAATGGTAAATGACCTGTTGGCTTCTCCTGTAGAGGAGGAGGATGACTGTGTATTTGTGGGAGAGGAGGTAATACCTCCTACCACAATCTCTGAAGCTAGAGGGAACCCGGGAGTATCAAGGAAGATATTAAAGACAGAAAATACTTCTACTGATAGTCAAGGGTATGTAACAGGGAAGATAGAGTCAGTAAGTGGGAAAGAGGATTCCAAATCTAAAATGACCTATAGAACGATTGATTTCCAATCTGAGGGGGATGATTGGGTGGACCAGAAATTCACCCCACCCACAGGCAGGGTTCAATCAAGTAAAACAGAGATGAGGAAAGAACAGGAGATTGGTCGTAGACTATCCTCCGTTCCATCACCATCTACCTGTATGGGGGATCTCTCACTAAACTCTCCATCAGCTGGAGTGGGTGAGGAAGATATCTCTTTGGAGTCGGTTCCTCTGCCTAAGCTGACTGGTGATATTGATCACCCTGAGAATATAAGTATCAGGAATCTTCTGAAAGAACAGTATGTCACTGGACTTAAAAGTTCATTTGACACACTGGATCTCGCTTGTCAACTAGCTCTGCAAGGAGCTAGGGCTCAAGCTGAGCAATTGGTAAAGGAAAGTCGTTTGGCCGAATTAGAGAAAGTGGAGACTGCTAAAGCAGAACTCCTATCTAAAATGTCCAAAATGACTGAGGAGAATGAAGCCCTCAAAAGACAGTTGGGACAACGAGATGACATGGTAGCAACCTCAAGCAGAATAGTAGATGATTTGAGATTGAATATTGAAAAATCTCGTATGGAAAGTCAATTTTTAATTGATGATCTCAAAGTCAAGTTGGATCGCAGTAAGGATATGGTCAGCTCTGCTGAACATAAGCTAACTGCTGCCAGGACTGAAATTAGTCTAAAAACCAAAATTATTCGGAAGTTAGAACACGAAATTGGTGGTCTAACAGAAGAATTTTCTAGCTATAGAAAGGAAGCTCAGCAGAACGATGACTTCTATGAAGAGTTGGCTGAGTTTTTCGAAGACTGCTATGAGATACCATTGTCAAGTTGGTACGACGAGAGTGTGTACAGGGTTGAACGGGGTTCTGCCCCTCTTCCCTTAGGATTTGACGGTGATGCATACGCACAAAGGTTGAGAGCCGACTCCAGGGCTAGTAATACCCCTAGGAGTCCTCCACCTCCATCTACAGAAGACGAGGCGCACCAGGCCGACTGCAGTTACGTGGCTGCCACCTCCATGGCCTGTGGGTCATCGGAGTTGGCTCCTGTGACGTCTGTTCCTAAGACGTCCGTGGCTGTGACGTCTGTTCCTAAGACGTCCGTGGCTGTGACGTCTGTTCCTAAGACGTCCGTGGCTGTGACGTCTGTTCCTAAGACGTCCGTGGCTGTGACGTCTGTTCCTGTGTCACCTGTCTCGGTGACATCTGTTGCTGTGACGTCTACCTCTGTGTCGTCTGATGCTAAGACGATGCAGTATACTACAATGGGGGTGGACACAACCGTGTCTTCCTTTGAGACTATGGATACTCCAGCCGGGGTGTCCACTCTAGCGAGGATGGTGGTGAATGAACTGCAGGCAGAGTCATATAACTCGACTCCTGTCTCAACACCAATACTCGATACCACCTCTTGTCAGTCACCTTACCAGATAACGGAAAGTGAGACTAGAGAGGCGGTTCAGATACTGATGGAGCTGAACGATGCAATTGCAGAGGCTGACCTACGTCTGTCTATCCGTGATGCTGAGGCGCTTATGGCTCCTGAAAACGAACTTGAACAATCCATGATGGTGGATCCTCCAATGGACCCACCTGTGACGACTGGTTCTATGTCTGGGAACCATCGTCCATCCACCCTGGACATTCCTGTATCCATGGCGAGTGTACCTATGGGTACTCAAGTGCATTTTCCTAACCCTGATGCTTTGCAGCTAGGGTCTGGGATGGACATATCCATTGAGATGAGTGACAATCGATCTAGTGAATGCATGTCTCCAGTGTCCAGAAATGAAGAACTTTTGCTGAGTGGCGAGTCATAAAAACATTCCCAGTTGCAGCATAGATGGAACCTCTACCATGTGTCGTCATCAAGGTTGAACTTTTGCAGTAGTGGGGTTATTAATACACCACGGACCGTATGATGCTTTATACCATAAACTATGGGTCACAGGATGACTATATATACATATATATTTATAAAAGACTGAGATGACAAGAACAGTGGATCATTATCACCTATTTATGAAAAGACTTTGATATGATCTAGGTTTGCAGTTGTCGTCATATAAGAAACTGTTAAAACCATCACCAAAGAGTGTTCTATTTTTGCCATAAGACAGTATTTGTAAAACGGGTTCTGTTTGATTTGATGACATGTGCTATAGGTATGATTATTGTATGCCGATTGTGATACTCTGAATTATCCGTCCAATAAGTAAAGGTATGAGGGACTGGATCCTGATGATACCTACTGAAAGGTTGCTTGACTGCATTCGTACTATGTGTAGATCTGTGGTAATAACATATCAATGAACCTGAGAAACGTAAAATTTATTCAGGTACTAGGAGTGGAAATTGCGTAAGTTGTTATGGAGATCCGTAGGCTCCCGTTGATTACTTTCAGAAGGAAGGTATCGAGTGAGGAGCCGGATCATTCTATTTTTCAGCTTGCTGCGTTTTTGATCTTTGAACTAAGTGTGGAGACTAATTCTCCCTGAAACGTTGAGATATGTTGCCATGACACTTGATCTGATTGCTTTCAGTATTCCTATATGGAGAATGTCACTTGTGTTATTGTGTAGAGTACGCCGAAAGGGACACCTGGGTGACCATGGTGCATAAGGTTTTGGAGACCTTGATTGGATTGGAAACTGCATTTACCGGATCTACGCTATATGTTCATTTATTCCAAAAATATTGATCTTTCAAACCTTACTCTGGCACGTAAAGCGAGTGAGTCTATTCAAATAGACGGGTTGGGTCAAGGTTTACTATAAAGTCGACACTTGCCACCTTTTTTGTTTTCCAATATGTCTTGTACTAAAAAATTGGTAACTTTTAAGGAGAAGTGCTCATATTTGATCTGTATGTATACGATACCTGTTGTAACAAATCGTTTTCGATGAGACATGGTTAGTATGCGATAAATATGTCTTAAAGGTTTTATATATTTTTTTATGATATATAGTCAAGTTTGTTTTATAGGGCTTGACTGGCTGTGTGGAGTTTATCCTCTTAGTCCCATAAATCATGACTGTTATTGAAGGATGATACTCGATTATTGTGTAACTGGATCCTGATGGTTGATATGATTGACGTTAATATCAAGAAGGATGAATACATATCTATGATACCCAAGAAATATATTAGTGTTTCTGATAGAAAGAGTTACGCTTGCCTCCACTATGTATGTGTTTGGAGACAATATATTTGTTTTTTGGGTTGTTTGGAGATAAAATTTGTCATTGTATCAAGGTAGTATAATAATACTGCACTTTGTGCTGCTATTTAGACGCTATGATATTGTCTGAAGGGGGGTAGTGTAGTGGGTCGCCGCTGTACTATTTCTATGGAACCAGTTGGAGTTATATTTGGTATATGTGTTGTCGTGTATCCAGGCCGCACTCCTGTCTACTGCCGAGTATAAGGTTATATAAGCCCACCTGAGGAATGGTGGAGCGCGGCCTGGTTATGTGCATTGAGCCGTGACTGCCACGTGTCACCCGACATATCTCGGGTACGGTGTCGGCTCGGATGCACCGGCGCGTGGTTACCCGGAGTTCCTCGGGAACTCAAGTGTTTACGAGTAATGGAGAGAATTACATAACGACCAGTACATAAGACCTGGGGTTCTGCTAATCGAGGACCCAGTCTTGCTGCGCACTTCGGCCAGCTTGGCTGCTCCACAACAGAGCTTCCCCGAACTCTGTTGTACCTTTTAGGCCTAGTCCTGTCGCTGCTTCCACCTTGGTCACCCTGCGTCTTTCTCTGTTCCACCCTCTGGGGGAACTAGAGGAGATAGACGCACTGGTGCCCAACTCCGGGTACAGAACTCCCTCCGGGGGAGTCTGATCCAAGTGGAGTTAACCAAGATGGAAGAGAGCCTTGGAACTCGGGAATTATGTACTAGACCGTGAGCGTATACCTCCTGTATGTTCATATGACCACTGGTGTTCAGAAGCCTATTTGATTGTTGCTATCCGTCTGTATGATTACGAGCCGTATGTCAGAATGAATAAAATGTAATTTCTGAACAACCTATTTTCGAATCTGGAGTTTTTCATAGCAGATGTCTATCTTAGAATAGCCAACAGCTACACTACAAAGGGGCGCGAATGTGCACGATTTTCGCCCTGTCAGGGGAGGGGGGGGGGATAAAAAATGTTGACCCCACTAGGGGGGGGGGGATTAAAGAAATTTGCGTGCTCTGCGCGAAATCTCCCCCCCCCCCCGTTGTTACAAAATGAACACTCCCTCAGGTCACGTTCAGCACCGCCTGTCTCCTGAGGAGTACAACTGCACTGGACTGACCTACTAATTAGTCCTAGGCTATAGGGACTGGCCATTTATCAACCACGGGGGGGGGGGGCATTGCAGAGTTTCACACACCCCTTACTGAAGGCATCGCACTGTACCCTGCCCCCATTTTAGGGGTGGAGAGGGGTTCCCCGCTCAGGTCGGAAAGTCGCCGAAATTAAAGGCCCCAGGTCGCTTTTTTTGGACCCTTTTTGCTATTCTCAAACCTTTCCAAAAGTCGCCAGGTCGCTTTTATTATTGCACTAGGTCGCCAGGTCGCCTGCAAAACACCCCAGGTTGACAGGTCGCTTTTGATCCATCCGGTCATTTTTTATCATGGGGAGGCTGGTGGATTTGGGTGGGGGGAGAACAAAAAAAAAGGATCTATTGAAAGAGGGAGACCAACAAATTTGGACTTCCCTCGAGAGGGGGAGGGGGGGGGGCAAGAAAAAATTGCACTACTTTTTATCGAAAAAGCCTGCACATTACTATAGGTCAAAGGGGTCAGCCGCACTCAATTTCAATCTGCCCAGGGACGGGGCGGGGGGGGGGGGGCAGAAAAATTTAGACGCCTCCCTTCGGGAGACGGAAAAAATTAAGAACCGCTGGCACGAAAATCCACCGCCCCCCCCCTGTTGTTAAAAAATGACCGCTCCCTTAGTTGAGGCTTGAGTTGTGGACATGATGCGCCGACAGAGAGCGGGGCAGCCACTCACCACCACTGCATTGGTGCATCATACCAACTATGCGGGAGTGTATCAGCCACATAGGGTCGGCATGATGCACAGAGGCAGCCTTGGTTGCTCACTCACCAGAGCTGCATCCATGCATCATGCCGACAAGGAGCACATTACAGCACTATGCGGCCCTTAAAGGTGTAATACGTATGGATGTCTGAATGCGTGTACATTGGGGATGCCAGCTCCAGACGTGGCATTACATCAGACAGCAAGGTGACGTTTATAACCTTTGATGACGACTTAAGGCTCAGTCTCACGACAAAGCGAGAAGCGGAGTTCATACTCATAGAAAAAGCTTTATATATTTATAACATTGGTCATTAATTGTCTCCAATAACAAAGCGTCAATATGTATAATATTTTATTGTGGAATCTAGAGCATTGTTCATTGTCTATCATGACAAAGTATATGTACGTCACTTTATGTGGAACTCATTGTTCCTTTCATGCAAAGGAGCATGTCTGCATGCTATTGCACTTAATATGCACCATATGAGAAATAAAACTTTATGAACTGATGTTGTATTTCTGATTGTTCTCTTTGTGTAGAGCTACAATTTGATATCCATAAGCCATAGATCAGATGATTTAAATTCATGACTGACATGGATAAATATAGCCTCAAATATAGGTATATATAGATTGGGATGGGCTCTTAATAATATAAGTGTTAGTTATATATATGATATTAAGATATAAAAATTAACCTCGGGAATTAGCCGAGCATTTATAATAGGGTTATATGCCACCATTTAATTTCAATTTCAATTTAAAAAGGTTTATTATTCTGAACAAACAGTCTACAAATCAACGCAGTTATCAATTGTTTGCTCAGAGGACTGAAGAAGATATTGCACGTCCTAGAGCTACATTACAAATATTGAAATACATAAACCCCTTCTTTTAGCTTTGTTATAACAAAAGAATTCAATAATTCTTTGATGATATTACTTGGGGGGGGGAGGGGGGATGAATCATGATGATGATAACAATCGTTGTTACTTCATATAAAGCTAATTCATATATATATTTTCTAGAATTCGCTATAAATAGATAGGTAAATCATTCGGTCAACACGTAGTATGCATATATATCACAAGTTTGTATCACTACTAAGAGATAAGACTGGATAAGTATAAATATAAACCGTTCAGGCTGCACCCCTACTGGTGCTCAGTTACATATATACTTATAAGCACTACTTTTCCTCCCCTTCCCATCGTGCACGGTGTAAAGGACCAGAACCCTCGACCTGCGGTTGGGGAAATGCGGGTTCCTACACATAGGCCACCTGGTGGCAAAAATACAAACTCATGAAAATTCCTGTTTTAGTTGAATTTGTATTCCAATGTATGGTACTTTCTATAAATCGACCATTTTATTTTCCATCTAGAGATTAAACCTGTATGTATGGCATTTATAAGCTGCCGGGACGACCATAGCATCCTATAGTTAAAGGGGCCGTGCTCCTGCCGTAGATCCAACAGCTTAGAGTAGAGCATGTCGTTCATAACCAAGTGACCTTTCAGATGTGTCTGTAAACAAGGCCCCAAGCCACCAAAGGCCACTTAGTAGACTGCAGTCTTGAGTGTGCTGACAGCCTTCAAACGTACACTGTAAAAACGTGTTTCTAATTTTTAAACACATTTACCCAAACATATTAAAGTTAGACACTTTCACTGAATCTCAGAATCTCAGCACTTTCTTCTGTCAGCAGGTCCAGGGATATGGCTGCTGGTGGTGGTTGAGCCTACAAACGTGAAATATTGGTGGACAAGGCCAGTTTGGCTGGTCCACTGGAATATTTTGGACAGCACTATGTACTTATTATTGTTGACATTATCTAAATTGTCATTGATGTCAACCAATACAATGGGTACTATATTTGACTAAGGAGAGCCTGTACATGGGCAAAAGCCTGAACAAGGAATAGGAGAATAATACCAGTGGGCTAGTTAAACTGCCCTCTCCCACGTTTTTTCATTGTTGTGGCTCACCCCTCACTGGCAGCCATATCCCTACGCATAGCTAGAAAAAAGCTTGCCATCAATATGTTTGGGTGAAAGTGTTTAAATTATAGTCACATTTTTTACAGTGTATGGGTGAAGGGTGCAGTGAGCAGTGAGACCAGGTAATCATGCTGTCCTGGCCAGGTGACTATAGTAGGGGGACCATGAATCAGGCTTTCCTTGGAATTAAATAGTCTATAAAAGCATAATGAAACTATAGCACACTATTAGATTTGATGATTACACATTGGCTTCTAGGTATAGACATTATGTTATGGTACCATTGTGTATAGATGTTCTTCTTTCACCCAAAATAATAGCATGTGGCCTATTCAAGGGGGAGTATACCGTTTTCTTTGGGCACACTGGTGGCAGTTAGTACACTGGTGGGTATCACTAGTACTCAATACTATACCACTGGCACAGTCCAACTGCTGGTCACACCAGTGCAACTCATCTAGGCCAGAGCATTACTGGGAAGGAACAACCAGCAAACTATTTGTTGGTTGCCTGAGCCTTTATACATGGGGTACTCGTGCTGGGTAATACAGGCTCACAGGGCTAGGATATGTCTGCATGTTAGAGGTTTCTGTTTGGGGGATTCTAAATATAACTAAGGTGTTATATAAACCTAACAAGGCTGGCCTAGAGGTTTGGATCTACGGCAGGATGACCGTCCCTTTAAGGCCTCTCCAAATAATATCCTAGTTTCTCATCACCGCGCATCACCAGAATCCTGTTTTGAGATTTTTTTTTGGCAAATTTTAATGGAAAAACATGATAATAATGGACAAATATGGGCATATTTTATACCAAATTGAAGCTTACAGTGCTGCGATTGCGATGGGATAGAGAAAACATGCATATTCGCAACGTGCATATAGCATTTAACTGTTGATTACTTAAAGAATGTAGTTTGCCAACAGCCTAGAACAGCCTCATATTTCTCATGTCTTAGTGATGAGAAACAAGGATATTATCTGGAGTGGCCTAAGGCAAAATACTTTTTTTTTTAATTCATAACTTTCTTATTTCATTGGTGACCCCCAGTTTTTTGGTTCTAAAATGTTTCTATAGATGGCCACTATACATTCCCAAGGTTTAGTTAATATTGCAATAGAAGGGCATGATCCATGGCCGATACTGTGAGAAAATACTGTTTTCCCATTCATTTCTTTAATTAAGGTACTCATTTGCTGAAATGGCTGTATCATGAAAAGTCAATTTTTTTTAATTTTCTATTTTGATAATAAATCAAGCTAATATTATCCTGAGTAACATGCAAATAGCAATAGAATTTCGGTATTCTCTCAACAATAGCATTTCCATTTAAATCATATGGACAAGGGTCAAGGGCGTGTTTGGTGGTTGGCGACAAGAGACAAGACCTACCAGGTACTTCTTAAAATGGACACAGAACAAGGCAAGTTTCTTTAGATCAACAAATAACATAGCTACCCCCTCCCCCGTCTGGGTCATGGTAACATCAGACGGTGCTTCAAGGGCAAAGTTGTGAGCGACCCCCTGTAATCTGCGTTCAAACATAAAGAGCACGCTCGTCACATTTCTTGATACTTCTTGATGAGAAAACTTTTTTCCCTCAAGGTAAGTTTGCGCTGATCGGCGGATCACTCTGTAGGCCTGCCTCTGTCTGCCTGTCTCTGCCCCTGTCTGCCTCTGTCTGCCCCTGTCTGTCTCTGTCTGCCCCTGTCTGCCCCTGTCTGCCCCTGTCTGCCTCTGTCTGCCCCTGTCTGCCCCTGTCTGCCCCTGTCTGCCACTGTCTGCCTCTGTCTGCTTCTGTCTGCCTCTGTCTGCCTCTGTCTGCCTCTGTCTGCTTCTGTCTGCCTCTGTCTGCCTCTGTCTGTCTCTGTCTGCCCCTGTCTGCCCCTGTCTGCCCCTGTCTACCTCTGTCTCTGCCCCTGTCTACCTCTGTCTCTGCCCCTGTCTGCCTCTGTCTGCCCCTGCGACATGGGGACCTCCCCCCCCCCCCTATCACCCCCCACAAGTGGCTATATTGCTGTACTAGTCTGAGTGCACCCAGCATGTCCCCAGTGCGTCCCGGTGCCCCCAGTCCCTCAGTCAGTGCACGGGTATTAGGACCAGGATGTACCCACACAACACACACCAAGGCCAAATACAGAAAGGTGTGTTTCAGGTTACCCGACCCTACTTAGCAAAACAAGGGCGACCCTAGAGATTCTTTTTCAATTATGAGAAAAAAAAAGTAATTTTGGGGCTATTTCAGAGTCAATTTGATGGTCCACAAGTGGTCAGTGATTTAGCACTGAAGTTTGTGAGTCAACATTTTGGGTACCTTTGAGGCCAAAGTAAAAAGATTAAATAAAATAAGAAAAGAAAATCGGACCCTTCCTACCTAGATTTTCAGACCATGTAACCTGAAACACAGCTTTTATGTGTTTTGGGCCTAACTGTAACTATTAGTCCCAGTGTGAAATCAGTAAAACACAACTGGACATGCCTAAATGGGTATGTGGGTGGTGGTATTAAAAGTTACTATTAAGGTTGATCGCTACTCTTAACTTTTCAACCATAGAATTTCCTACCGTAAAACCTCACGTATAAGCCGCGGCTTGTACGCGAATCAGACTCAGCTTTCTTTTGATACCAAACATGCCTACATAGGGTGCGGCTTATACGAGAGTTTTTATAAGTATACTACAGTACCAAATTAACAATTCTCAGATGGCCTCTGCGGCTTATTGGATCGCACCAAACTCAGGGTGTGGCTTATACACGAGTTAGGCTTATACGCGAGGTTTTACGGTAATGTTTTGCCTCAGGGTAGTTTAGATCATTATGAAATGGAAAATGTAAAAAGATAGGGGGGGGGGTCCCGAGCTACTTTTTTTTGTTACAGATTTTCTATTTTTGGCAAATAATACCAGAAATTGTGAAATTTTCACGATTTTTTTCTTAGAGAACCACAGCACATCAATGTCATATTTTAAATGAATAGTCCTATATTGTGTCCTTAAAAAGGAAAAATAAAATGATGGTCCGAAAACAACCCTTTGGTGAAAGAAAGTGGTAGTTTTAGGACAATTGATGCTAAATTTGTCAACAAAATCTTAAAAAATAGCGGAAAAAAATCCATAGACTTTTTTTTTTATTTTATCAAAAAATTGTTTAGATCATTTACTAACATAAAAAAATAATTTTGATAGGGGGTCCTGTGCATAATTTAAGGGTTTCGGGCCCTTGAAGTAGAAAAAACTGTCTAAATCTCATTTTTAAAGGCCCAAATAGTGGGTAACATCCAAGGATCAGGGTAAAAAGTGTAAATATTTTATACCCTTGTTTGTTTCAAGTACAGGGATGAGATCTATATCAATCTCAATAATGATTTATTGGTAAATAATTCCAATACTCTAATTTATGTTAAAAATAGCAAATATCACTGGCTCCAAATATATAGTCCAATCTTTGGATATGGCTTAGTGTGCATGTATACATATCCAGTTATATAATATTAGCCCATTCTTACAATTTAAACCTATATGCGCAGAAAGCTGCGCGGGAGTCCACATTCCATGAGTAGCGATCAACCTTGAAAGCCTGTGGAGGGGGAGGGGTGGGGTCGTCATGGGTGATATGCTCCATGCAGCAGGCTGTGTCTCACCAAATCTATACAAGTTGAAAGTCTCTGACCAGGTGCAATCAATGACCAGCAAGTGTGAATTGCCTATATCTCTATTTAAAAATAATCAAATTAGTATCATTAAGCCTTAAAACTTTTTTCCCTGGCCATTTCTATGTACATCTGCCTTAAAATATACAGCAGTCCAACATTATAGCACTCCAATGCACTATATGGATATATATCTAAAACTGGACATCGACATCCATGTAATAGAATCCTTCTAACAGAAAGCTATATTTAGTAGAAGTAGAAATCCATAAATACCTATATGAAGGAGAACACCATGTTCATGCCTATGAATATGTCTGTGTGTATGTTCATTTCAAAATTCAAGATTGCAACCATTCATTGAATGCCACCATACTTTCAATGTAATCTCGAATTGCAGTTGCAGTAATTTGATACTAATAAAAAAAAATTCTATTCTATTTTTCTTTCATGAACATTTGGCACCCCATAGGTTTAGGATGGCCACCATTTATTGAATGCCACAATGCTTTAAATTTAATCTTGAAATGTAGTTGCATTAATTTTATACTGTTAAAAAAATCCAATTTAGTTTTTTTTTTCGTGAAGAGTTGGCACCCCATAGGTTCAAGATGGCCACCAGTCATTGAATGCCATAATGCTTAAATGCAATCTTGAATTGCAGTTGAATTAATTTGATTTAAAAAAAAAACACTTTCCTTTTTTTCTTTCATGAACAGTTGGCACCCCATACATTCAAGATGGTTACCAGCCATTGCATGCCACAATGCTTTAAGTGCAATCATGAATTGTAGTTGCATTAATCTGATACTAATTAAAAAAAACTAATTCTATTTTTTTTTTTTATTCATGAACAGTTGGCACCCCATATATCTAAGATGACTACCATTCATTGAATGCCCCAATGCTTGAAATGCAATCTCGAATTGTAGTTGCATCAATTTAATGCTAATAAAAAACAAATTCTCATCGATTTTTCTTTTATGAATAGTTGGCACCCCATAAGGTGGCTACCATTCATATTAATGCAAATACAATGCATTAAGTGCTATCATGAATTGTAGTTACAATTAATCTGATCTCCAAAAAAAAAAAAATTCTATTTGATTTTTCTTTCATGAACAGTTGGCACCCCATAAATTGAAAATGCACCCAGCACCCAGGTCAACGGCTATATACGGACAAGTGTACCTCCCCTGCCTGTTCTCCTTCAATGCAGAGTGAAGAGGGTGGGAGGGGGTGACCATCAACAGTGCATAAACACTTTGATTGGATGACAATGCAGTTTTTATATTACAACCCTAAATTTGTGCAACGAAAATCATCAAGAAATACTAAGTATTTTTTCCAAAGAATAGCTTTTCTAGAATGGCTCGATACTCAGAAATCCTACTGCGAATAAAAAAAAGTCAAATTTTGATTCTAAACACCTGAAAAGTGAGAAATGCTGGCGTTCACGGTTTATGTAGGAAATGTACTAAAAACACCAAAAATATGCATTAAAACCCAGATTTTCTCAAAAACTGTTCAGTAGGATTTTTTCTAACTGAGGTTCCAGTGTTTTCTACCCTCATATTACACATTGGCATAGAGAATATATTGGCACCTAGTCAGGATTTTGCCCTAGAAGCAATCTGTGAGGCAAAAAACAGCCAAAATGAGCCACTGGTCTGAAGTATAAAACTGGGCATCGATCACTATAGAGCTACAAAGAGAGAGAATCGATGTCCAGTAATAAGCCGTTTTCTTTCATGCTAGTCATAGATAACACAGAGTCATAAATTACAATAGGTCATAGATTTCACCCGGTCATAGACTTTCAACTTATATCGGTTTGGTGAGACGCAGCCAGCAGTCCGGTGGGACGCAATGATTATTTAACACTTTATGTGCCGCAGGGTGATTGAATTAAATACGCCCTTAAGCCTATCATCCACCAAGCTCTGTCGGCCGACTTGGAGGCAGATTGGAGCCCCGATTTGGTCAAGATTATAGTCTTTAAAGAGGCATAATCACCGAGCGTATCCCACTCACAATTCTAGTACTGTCCTAGTTTACTATGTGGTTAAGTGTGAGTGGTGAGAATGCCCCTTTAAGCCTATGTCCACCAAGCTCTGTCGGCCGACTTAGGGCTCCGATTTGGTGATAATTAAAATTTGACTAAACCTGACCAAATCGGGGCCCTGATGTAGCATAATGGGGCATTGGTGATATTGGGATGGCCTTAACCTATTGGAGTGATATATTCATACTAATAACCTGTTGGTGCAATGATATATTCATACAAATTTACGACATATTTATAATATTTATATTCATACAAATTTATGCCATATTTATAATCATACATATTCATGACATATTTATAATATTAATATTCATTATTGATGTATTGCTGTTTCAATTATATGGCTGCTATATCATATAGAGAGCTGCTATCACTATAGGCAAAGTGCAGGACCTGGCTGCTCCCTACATGTATATCCTGTGACGTAGATGCCTACGTAAGATTCTAAAGATTCGGGAAGGGTTCTGGAAATACTCTGGTCCTAGCTACACCCCGGCAGTTGGAAGTGCGCGGGAGTGGTAGTCAGGTGCGGGTGGAGGAAGCAGCAGAAGTCAGGGGTAGATAGCAGCAGGCAGCCCAGTGGAGGGAGATATACCACACAACGACAACGACAAGTACTAGCCACAGCCACTTGGAATAAAACCCTTTCACGCCAAGAACCTGGTCAATTATTTGTGGTCATACCATCTAGAAGTAAGGAGAAATCGCCACACTAATTGGCCACCAAGTCGGCCGACAGAGCTTGGTGGACGATGGGCTTAAGTAGCCATGATGCATGCATGCACCTCTGGTGAGTAACTCGCTAGTATCATATCATTATTTGTGATACTGGAGAGTTACTCACCAGTGTTGTATTCTTGTATGACGATACATGGCCCAATGCATTAAAGCACTATTATAGGCCATTAGCAGGTTAATTAACGATACAATTATGCTAATACTAATCTAATTGATTCATTATTTGGTACAGTATGTCCCGGGTCTATGAGCTCCCGTATGCACTGCATAAACAAAACGACACCATCCTCTTTTAAAGGCCATGTAAAAAAGGTTTCTCATCACCCAGCGCTGTACATATTTTCGCGATATGGCGATTTTTTTAAATCCGTGAAAATATGTACAGAGTGAATACTTATACTGTATCGAATTGAAGTGCCAAATTTCGGAAGTTCGTGAATTTAAATATGTGCGAAATTTTACTTTTTAGCAAATCTGCGAAAAGTTATACCAGCGAAAATATCTACATTCGCAGTATTTTGTAATATAAACCCCCTTCTCTTCTTCTCAGAATTGGGACATCCTATTCAGGAATAATGAAGTAAAGGCAAAACAAAAAAAACATGTTCCAGGCAACCCAACCTTAGCTATTTCATATATTATTCATATTATCCAGATCGCGTTGTTTTTAGGGTCCTTTCTTTTTTTGTCTGTCCTCAGGAAAAAAAGTTGACAATTTTGTGATATATCGCTAATCGATTTGGCAATTCTCGACTCAGCATTAAATGGGCAGTCTCACCACTCACACTTAACCACATAGACTCATAGTAGACTAGAACGGTACTAGAAGTGTGAGTGGGATACGCTCGGTGAGAATGCCACTTTAAAAAAATAAATCAACAAACCTACAGTCACCACTCGTGAAGGAACCAGTCTCGGCCACTTCAGCGAGCAGGTCTGTCTATTTCTTTGTAATCAGGAACTTTATTTTTAGTAGCAAACCAAAAGATGAACCCCACCCTACCTGTCGTTGATGGATAGGCATCGCAGTTTGTTGAAGTTGAAGTTGAAATTTCATTTATCTATCCTGGAATATTACAGTAGCCTAGGGCATGTCTTACTAATAATCCAGCTCATGTTGTTCAGTGTGAACATGCATAGTACTAAGTATAAGTACAAAGTTAGTCCTTATGGTCGAGTTATGTTACATTTGAATAAAAGGGCCTAAAAGGTGTGTCCAATTTCTTCTGTCGATTTCATGAAATAGCCATGTCGCCCTGTCGATTTAAAGAAATTACCATGTCACTATCTCTTATATTCCTCATATCGCATTTCACTAAGCCTAAAAATTCCCATGTCACCGTGTCGAATTTAGTGGTCCACGCCCCTATACTACAATCATGCACTGCATCGCTGTAGTCATGCGCGATGCCATTGCCTGTTTAAAAAAAATAAAATTCCAGGTATCCACTATTGGGGACAACTCCGACCCCCTCCCCCCACACACAACCACACACACAACCTATAGAGCACCTGGCCGCTGATCGCAGCACCACTTGTGGTAAGTTGAGAACCTTCAGTACAGGCCCTTGGCCACTAGGTGGAGCAGCTAACCGGGGGTTGTGACATCACAGGGCAGGCCACTATTGCTTCTGTCTGAAGTGGTTCCCAGGACTTTACCCTACAGTGAGTAGGCTTTGGTACTGAGGCCAAAAAAAGAGAGAAGGTTTGTTTCAGGTCACCCGACCGACCCTATCTAAACAGGGCCGACCCTACATTTTTTTTATGCAATTTTGAAGGAATCTTCATATTTTCATACTTTTTTGGGGTCAATTTTAGGTTTACAAAATTTTGGAAAATTGTTTCCCCATTTTTACACTTTTTTGGGTCAATTTTAGAGGGATATTTAGGAAAAAAAAAAGTAAAAAAAAAAAAATCCGACCTACCGACCCTAGAGTTTCTTCCCATGTTACCTGAAACACAACCTTTTTTTAATTTGGCCTGAGGACCAATGCTATTCACATGTCTTCATGGTAACACAGACTGAAGTGATCACTATCCCGACTTAGGTCCCATCTAGAGACAACCAAAGGAGGCACCGGGGGTTAGACATGGCCGCGCCCATGGCCTAACCCCTAGGAGCCCTATATTTGTGTGACCAGTGATGTATCCTGCATTTTGTCAAACTCTTCGGGTTGACATCCCCAGGGCCCCTTTAAGACCAATTGGTAAGACCATATTTCACCGACACCCACCTGTGTTCAAAATGTCACCAATTGTTTAGACCAGAGTTCACTACCTACTGCTTCTGCTGACGGCAAAGACCGAAACAGAGCCTTCTGGTAGAGATGGTCGGCAGGGGGTTGGTAGTATTAGTGTGTAGGGGCTCGGATTCCCCGTACGCTGGTGATAAACCCGCAAGGGGGTATCACTTGGGTAATCCGCTCCCCTCTGTACCATACCAATCCAGTAACGTGAGACACGGTCTATCTGATAGAACAGGGGATGTAGCTCAGTGGTAGAGCAGTCGCTTGGCAAGCGGAGGGCCCTGGGTTCGACTCCTGGTGTCTCCAAAAACTTTGTTTTTGGATAAACCGTGTCCCTCACAAGTGTAAAGGCCTGACACTGTGGTGGTCTGGTCAGTAGTGTACAGTTGATGGCTCCAGTATAGACCTGGTGATTCTTGTTAGAACTACCTGCATGTAGTGTTTGGTCACACAGTTACCTGGATGACCGGACCACCACCGGCTCTGTTTCTGCTTCTGGCTGACTGTGCTGCTGGGGTCGGTATCTGGACTGACTGTCAGTTCTGTCACCACTCACCAGGTGGGGTGCTGGAGTAAGTATGGCTCTGCCGTCTCGAACCAGCCCTGACTCTATAATAGTAGAGTCTGGGCAAAATCATATAAAAAACTTGTTTCACTAGCTTGCTCTCAGGAGTTGACCAATCACATCCTGTACACCAATTCCTGTGCACAGCCTGACAGGAAGTAACAATCTAAGTATAGCAGTTCCACCAGTCACATTTGCAGCCCTTGTGGCGGAAAAAGGTACTGGTTGACTCTAATGGCCGCACGCTGAGTAGAGTGTCTGGCTCATACCTAACCACTGTCTTTTCGACTCACCAGCAACCTTCAGGATCCCGGGGAAACCATGATGGCACAACTCACTACACTATGATATAGGGATAGAGGTTGAGGCAGGGTTGCATTGTTCATAGTGACAGACCAATATCGGAATGCTACATAGACCACTATTCTATCTCAGTCACCCTCACCCAGCCCTGTGCATAGTGTTATGTAATAGTAGCAACCACAGAGCTCAGTAGGTGGCGCCTCGAGTGTTTCCAGTAAAACCTTCAGAAATGAACTGATGATATGATAAGCACATGGCGGCCCTATTTAAGGCTAATATTTAATATAATTGAATAGTTTTGACCTATTGGAAGGTTAGTAGACATACCCTACTTGGCGCATCACACAAAAAGAGGGGTAAATTCAGATAATTTCAAGACTAGACATGGATTTTCGATTTTATCTTTCATTTTTCCCATTGAAAAAAATATGATGCACAATCCTAAATTTGATCAATGTATCGCCAAATATGTCTATAAAAAGCCTGCAATGTGTTTTAAGTACATTTCAGACGCCCCTTTATTCTTTGAGCCTCAACATGCAGGTCCCTCATGGCAATTTCTATTTCTGTAGGTGTTATATACAGCATAAAAATTAACAAAAGTCAATTGTCTCATGATCAAATATTTTTAAATACATAATTATTAATGTATGTACCAAATAAAATCAATATAGATGCAATTTGGAGAATAAAAAAAAGTTTAAAAATAAATCAAATTGAATAAAATAAAATAATTCCAATTTTACTGTTTTCCGAGGTGAATAAAATCATAAGAATGCATTCCACTCTGTATTTCTTCTTACACAATGCTAGGCAAATATGTAGGGAATAACAATAACAAAAGTCACATCACCTTGGGTGAGACATAACGATATGAGGGGTGGCTAGCAGTTTTTTGCCAATTTCAATAAATTGATTTAATTACTTTTTTTTTTGAAAAATAAAAAAGAATAAAAATTTACTCTCATGTACGCCTGCACCATACACCACTAACTTGCAAATTTCACCACCTTTCTAGTGGTGCAACGTTGAAATTATGGGATAAGAATGTTCATTTGGCTTGATGTCGCTAGTAATAGCGCCACTATGTGCACAGGTGGCATGGATGAGCGCCCTCAGACTCAACTATTGGTAGAGTCGGTACAGCTGAGACTATGGCTCTGCAAGACCCTCTGGGCCATTTGACCGGGCGGGACATATATACATAACTATATGTATACATACTATGTAAAAGGTTAGAACCAAGATTGTGTGTGTAAGGGAGTGGTCATTTTTTATCCACGGGGGGGGGGGGGGGGCAAAAAGTATTCGACCCTTCTAAATTGGGGGGGATGGGGGAAATAAATGTCACCCTTTTTCAGTGAAAAAGACCACACAGTACTATAGTTCAAAGAGAAGCAAGAAAGGCTGACTTTTTCATAATAAAGTTGTGTTTACACTGGTTTTAGCAGAATCCTCATAACATTGTCTGCAATGGCTATGTTTGCAAACATCTCATATTTAGGAGATTCACAGGACAATTATCTTTCATAAAGAGTATGAATAAGAATACCGAATTTTGAGATTATATTTACATAATCATCAGTCACGCGTCAGAAATAATCAAAAACTTTATCAAAAACTTTTCATAAAAGTCACCTTTTCTCGCTGCATCGGTCAATAGAGATTGTAAGTTTCACTCAGCGAATTAATACTATTAGTGCTTTCTTTGTAACTTTATTGGCTCTCTCCTGGAATATGTACATGTATTTTTGATAATGAAAGTAAATGTACTATTAATTCATTGTTTCTAGTTATAAGCCTACATTAATTCCTAATACTTTTTTCACCATATATGTAGGCTTAGAAGGCCTTGCATTATAATTTCATAATTTGGAGATTGTGATCACACCCAGTCACCAACTATATAGGCAGATACACAGTTAGAATAGCTTTTGCTAAGCAACCAGCTGTCTTAGCAACAAACCAATAGAACCATAGAATTCCTTGGGTCCAATTTAGGGTGGATAGGTGTGATTCTAACCAACCTCAGGACCATGGAAAACTGTGTTGCTAGGCAGATAAACAATTAGAATAGCTGTTGCTAAGCAACCAGCTGTCTTAGCAACAAACCAATAGAATCATTGAATTCCATGGGTCCAAATTAAGGGGGGGGGGGTAGGTAGTGTTAAAATAATATTCTAAGCCAAACCTAGGTCATGGGAGATAGAATTCTGATATTTTGGCGGCCATTTTGAATTTTGGTGGCCATCTTGCATTCCTTGCAACCTTTCTTTTTACACTCACCATATCTGAAAAACCAATGATCAGAGCTTTCCTGTGGTATATAGTGACTTATAGTCTTTTTTTGGTGATGGGTGTTCAGCCAATCAGGCTTTAATGCTGCAGCACTAATGGGTTGTGTCTCATGAGATCGTGTCAATGTGAACGTCTTTGACCGGATGCCATCTTTGACTGGGTGCCATCTTTGACTGGGTGCCATCTTTGACCAGCCACCTTAAAAAAAAGACTACTTCTTTGATATGTTAAGGATAAAATTAAAAAGATGTGGAGGTTTTATCTCCATATAAAACTTTACCTGCCCTAAATAGTCCGTACTATCAGACTGTGCACAGGAACAGTGATTTACAGATTTGGTGTACAATTGTTTTGATGTACCGTTGGCTACTCAGGGTGAGTCACATCGTTACCTCTCCCCACACCATGAAAATTAAAGACTTAAAGTGTACCGACGTTGGTCTAGACATATCCATCAGATCATCAAAGACTATACAGTTCAAACAGCGTCTGTTGTTGGTTTCTGTGATCAGGTCACCTCAGAGTGTGCTGTGCCCAGAGTGTGCTTTGATTATCTGCAGAGTAGTAAAGTGTGTATCGGGATGGGACTATGACTAAGCTACTAGAATGCTCCAAACGACAAGAAACCAATCACAGGCCTCCATTTGGTCACGTGACCGGTTGCCATGGCAAAGTGACCTACTTGGGGGATAAGCGAGAGCTCTCAGCTAATTACAGGCTAGCATTTGGTTACCATGGTACATGACCTACTTAATCAACCAATCAGAGGCTAGTATTTTGATTACGTAACCGGAAGTGACCTAGTTACATAACCGGAAGTGACCTACTTATCAATCAACCAATCAGAGGTCAGTATTTTGATGACATAACCTGAAGTGATCTATTTAAGGGTGACCTTGACCTTGTTACATAACCGGAAGTGACGTTACATAACCAGAAGTGATTTTAATTTTGTAAAGAATTATGTATAATGTATAGATGTTTTATGAAAAAAACATAACAAGTGGAGTTGTTACACATGTTTCATTCGGTTCAAGTAGGTTTATTATAAACTGTACACGTTTTCAAAAATGTTAATCAGATTCTTTCTGTAACAGACAATGATGTTCAGTGTCGCTGCTTCGAGAGACATCCATTTCAGCCAGCATACGCTGTGTTAATTTTCCTAGTTTCACAGTTAGAACGACCAAACGTATAAGATGTTTCTGCATGTGACGTGAATGGTGCGGACATTCTGCTTTTGTTTGAGTTGCTTGATCCATTGTTTTGGATTTCTCGTCCGACATAGTGCTAGCTATAAGGAAATGTGCGCAATGAGCTTGACAGGTGTTAGTATATGTGTCTTGCAGTTGAATATCCTTTCTTGTCACGAGAGACGTATGAACTCTATTCTCAGCGGTGGTATACTAGTACACCATGGCTAACATGCATATATAATACTGTCTTTGTTATCCTGTGGGAATGTTTTTCCTTTTTTTTACATAATTATAATAATAATAATAGCAATAATGATAGCTCACCATTGCTAACATATGTACAGGATAGTGTTAAAGGGTAACTTTTAACTATTCTACCATTTCTAACCCTAATAAATCTCTGTAAAACTTAGCCTTACATACACAACTTGTCTAGGTTTGTGTGTTAAAGAAACAACTCTCCAATACTAGTTTATTACACTTTTGAACAATGATATATCCATATAGTTTCAACATATTGTAATGGGCAGCTGTGACTGCTATGTTATTTGTATATCTATTCTATGTGGTTGTTATGATTGAACATAATACGGTTCTATTACTTTTCATAACATGTTTATTCATTCCTTAATGAGTACCCACGGTTCGTTACATATACCATAGTTTATCATCATACGGTTGTACACCGAGGTTACCGACGATAAATTATCATTAAGGGTTACATAATATATTACATAGTTATCAATACTAGGTGGCTCTGCCGGTATTGTCATGTGACTACCACAGGCTGTATATAAGGTAGACTGCTCTCCATGAGAAGGCAGTCAGGTTTGGTACATGCTGAGGCACACACCTCCCTGCACTCTTGGTTAATACGCTATGCTGTAGTTTATTTACACCCTGCTGGTATCATTCTTATCATGTTCTGATATCTGTTGTGTCTGTTCTAACCGACACCTCCTTCAGAGATAATACTTGACCGTTTTTAGATAAAGTCGACGTATATTAAAGCTTAATCGTACTGTGTCCGGTTGTTGTTCTTTAATAAAAGTCACCGTAGTCTAGACGAACTACAATATCATATCAAATAATTCAATATTCAAATGCGGTAGACATTACCCTTTATATTCAGTTGTAAATCAATGTACAAGTTTCTCAGAATACAACATCTCATATACATGATTCTATTGAATGCATACCATTTAACCCTTTGAGGATGGCATATTACATTTATGTCAGCATGCCTTTGGTCATCAGCATGCATAAAAGCAGTGCTGGCAAGTAACTTGCCAGAGATACCTTCAAGCGTCATGCCAACCCTCCCAACAAGTCAGCATGATACACCAATGCAGTGATGCAGCATAGGCGACTTACTCTCCAGGGCTGTATCGGTGGGTCACGAAGACAAAGGTCACCTTTCATCAACAAGTTGTCCTTGAAGGGTTAAATGATGTTTGTTCATCATATACTTCTATATACAGTCATAACATTTACAGAAGAGGTAGGACAACATGTTTTTGATGAATAATATTAGATGTATTATATACTAGGGATGATTTTAATCATAAAAGATCGTGAAGTCAGTCCATATTTCTTTTTCTCTTCACCTCAAAGCGGGATGGTTGATATTTTCATCACCATGCTCTCAAATCGCTTTGGATACTAACACTTTACGGACGGATGGCAGTTTGTTTACATTAAACGGCATAGAAAATGCTATTTTAGGCTCTTGCAAGTCATAATTACGAAAATTTACATTGCAAAGATGAAAAAAATAAACACAAAGTCATACAACATTAACCTTGTAAAATATAGCCCCTACCTGCAAGTCGTAAAAATAACCCTGTCAACAAACCAAAACTTTTGAACCTTGTCTATATAATGTACACATAGTTATAGATATGAATATCAAGTCAGTCAATATTTTCCTTTTCCCTTCATCTAGGGTGCAGGTGATGCTGGGTCCGGAGCTGCAGCTTCAGAACAAACATATAATATGTTAAAATCACAGTATTTATTGACAGATGAATCAATCTTTGAAACCCTAAACTACAAGTGTAAAGAACTAGGTATCATTTTTTTGTGAAAATTCTCACTCTCCCAAGCCTAATGTCTGACCTCCCCTGGTGGTACCGGGTACCGGGAAGGCCATGCATCAAGCCCTCTCTTGTGGAGTTGAGTGGCTTTCCGCAAACTTTTTTTTTACAAGCGTAAAGAAGTGATGGGAAGATGAAACAGAAATTAGGGGCAATATGTGATATATGAATAGCTAAAATTTAATGATTATTATTATTATTACAGTCGCTGACCCAATATTAGCCTTTGGATAGGTTGAGATGCAACACATCTTATGTATTAAGCCATATGATAACAATATATTTCAATGTCGCTGTGTTGAGTGATCTAATAAAGATCTATTCGAACTCAATATATTCTAATGTAAACACTCACCACAAGAAGTGCCGTCTCCTACAAAGCCATCGATACACACACATCCAAACGACCCAGGCATGTTGAGGCATTGGGCATTGGCATCACAATTATGGGTAGCAAGGGTACACTCATCATCATCTGTGGGAAACATGGAGCATGATCAGAATCCCAAAACTCAACAACACCTTAAGTAAGAAACGCTTTGCTTTTTGGTAATGACCAGGTAGCTGAATTGAGGTACAAGGCTGCATCCACTAAGGAAGGCCTCAAAGGTGATGGCAGAAGTGGTCTACTTTCTATATTGATGTTTTTTATCATTACCAAGCTATGTTCAACAAAGTTTCTGTCGCAAATATATTTTAGATTCCTTGAAGTAAAGAGATATTAATGTTACTCACTGAAACATTGAAATGAATGAAAGTAAATGAAATGGATGTAAGGAGCTACTTCTAGCTACCACTTATCTGGGTGCGAGGACTGACCCAAACCAATATGTGAACACCCAAGTGAACACATGCACAGTCTACCCCTGGGACATCTGTCTGATCCCCATAAGCTCAAAATCCCATAACGTTTTCTATCCCTCCAAAAACCACTACAATTCGAGGCCTTTGCCATTTGGAAGTCTTGCATTTACTCAAAATTGCAAGAGTTCTATTTCAAGGGTGCCTACTTCAATTTGCACTAAATCTCTGCAATTGATGTAGAGCTGTTGACATAATTATAGACATTAAAGAGCACAGATGCAATATACCCATGATTTCAGGTCAATATGCTTAAATTGCAAAAAAAAAAGCCACGTTATAGAAACCTCTCACTTGAGCAAGGGAAAATAGATAAATATCTATGTTACAGTAGGCCCAAATAACAACAGATTTTTAGCTGTCATACCTCTCAGTTGTACTAACAACTGTTGCAATTTTGATAACTTTAGGCATATCACAACAGATTCTTATATTGCAGTTACTTTGTGGTAACAATTTCATTGTGGGACTTGAGTTTTACATATGGAGGTTTCACTGTGTAGTCTGGTTTGACAACTATGTAAAGTTGTATTTAGGAGTCAAACCCAGGAGGTTGGTATTTAGTGTTAATAAACATCAGCAACTATAGTCTGTGTTTCAGTCTTTTGTTGACTATCTTGAATAAATATTGGGCAGGGAGAACACCAAAGCCCTTGAACATCAAAGTTCTATAGTTTGAAAGCAGTCAACACTGTCAATATTGGGTATACTGATACTATGAATACAAACATAGCAGAGGAGGTAGAATGACAGACATTACTCACCTGAACAAGGTGCTGTACCAGTAAGTACCCACGTACCAGCAGTACAAGTATAGGAGTAGTCAGCACTAAAACCAGGTAGAATAACGTATTATAGTACTAACCTGAACAAGGTGCTGTACCAGTAAGTACCCACGTACCAGCAGTACAAGTATAGGAGTAGTCAGCACTAAAACCAGGTAGAATAACGTATTATAGTACTAACCTGAACAAGGTGCTGTACCAGTTAGTACCCATGTACCAGCAGTACAAGTATAGGAGTAGTCAGCACTAAAACCAGGTAGAATAACGTATTATAGTACTAACCTGAACAAGGTGCTGTACCAGTAAGTACCCATGTACCAGCAGTACAAGTATAGGAGTAGTCAGCACTAAAACCAGGTAGAATAACGTATTATAGTACTAACCTGAACAAGGTGCTGTACCAGTAAGTACCCATGTACCAGCAGTACAAGTATAGGAGTAGTCAGCACTAAAACCAGGTAGAATAACGTATTATAGTACTAACCTGAACAAGGTGCTGTACCAGTAAGTACCCATGTACCAGCAGTACAAGTATAGGAGTAGTCAGCACTAAAACCAGGTAGAATAACGTATTATAGTACTCACCTGTACAGGGTGCTGTACCAGTTAGTACCCATGTACCAGCAGTACAAGTATAGGAGTAGTCAGCACTAAAACCAGGTAGAATAACGTATTATAGTACTAACCTGAACAAGGTGCTGTACCAGTAAGTACCCATGTACCAGCAGTACAAGTATAGGAGTAGTCAGCACTAAAACCAGGTAGAATAATGTATTATATTACTCACCTGTACAAGGTGCTGTACCAGTAAGTACCCACGTACCAGCAGTACAAGTATAGGAGTAGTCAGCACTACCACCCGCACTAAAACCAGAACTGCAGGTGTACATTAGGGTGCTGGTATCAGCTGTTGCAGTTTCAGGGGTATTGGCATTGGCATCTTGAGGAGAAACTCCACATCGTTGTGCTGCAATTGTTTCAATGAGAATATAGGATATAAATCCAGCACATGTGCTTTACAAATAACCACTGTATTGTCTTATTTTATATAAAAAACATAAGTCTCCATCTCAAATCTTACTTGCTGCAGAGACTGTGATCAATATCAGTGGATGTATGTAGAAAATGGGAAAGAATTGGAAAAAAGGTAACCTACAGTTGCTTGGACTTTAACAATTAGTATTGATTACCTAAAGAAAAATCATTTGGGTCAGTGATATAGTTTTATCTAGTAGAGATATAAGAAAATTCCTTACAAAATATGTTGCTACAAACTACTCAAAACCACAATGACAAAAACAAAATCCACAGATTTGGTACGAAATAAAGGTAAACTATTGTGGCATGAACACTCACCACAAGAAGTGCCGTCTCCTACAAAGCCATCCATACACACACATTGATACGACCCCGGTGTGTTGAGGCAATGGGCATTGGTGTCACAGTTATGGGTGGTAAGGGTACACTCATCATCATCTGTAGGAGACAAAGAGATTGATGCAGTTAGCAGGTATTGAGTTTCTGAATCAAAAGAAACATAGATATGGATATTTTATTTCTATGAAGTCTGGTCTCATGACGATGAGCAGGTGAACCAAAGCTGACAACATGGGTAATGAGAGATGGCTTATGTCAGGATTTTTTTTGATTTTGCAGTGTGTATTTATTTCATAAATGATTTTCAAAATACAACAATCAAAAATACATGTATACTAACTTCATGGCATAAAAGATAGCCAATTGTAGTCACGATACTAGGGTATAATGCCCATCCACAGATTGAGATTGTATATATGCCATACAGTATATTGGATCCAAAAATAAGAACAGAAATTACTGCATGATCAAGGTATGATATATGAGGTGCAGTATGTATGCAGAAACCTAAGGATTTTGGTATTTCCCGACGCGCAAAATACAAGCAACATTATTCTACGATGTATAAGTTGAACATTGGCCCACATAAGATGGCCTTGGTAATGAGTTATAAGTTGAGCATCGTCCACTGCTATAGATGGATGATTTAACATTCACATGTGTGATTATAGGTGAGTTAATGACAAGTTGACTGCGTTAGAATGCAAGCGACAGAACCGATGAACAGAATAACAGTTTTCAAGTGGCTTTATAGAGATAGACAACTCAACACGGTCTGCAGCCTGACTAGGTTCTCATGGTAAGGCGGAGGGCCGCACTGCGTAGCCTCAATGTCTTAAGGGCTTCAGATTTAAAGCTAGTTTTATTAGCTGTTAGTCTTTGAGTTGGCGGAAGAGAGTTCCACAAATCGACAGCTCTATAGAGTGGACTTTTCCTGTAACTTAGTTTTATGTCACGAGGATAGACCAACTCCATAGTGTTGGTAGCTCTTGTTACCCTACCAGATGGGTTGTTTCGTTTTAAAGACAAACCAACATTGTTTGGTACTAGAACCTCTGAATATAGGTATTTATGTACCAACATTAGTAGTTGTATATCAAATCTTACATCAACATAATCAATGTTGCATTCCTTATGGAACCCCGCAACCGGGTGCTTCATATTGGTTTTCAGACAGAACCGTAGGCCCCTGTTTTGGACATACTGAAGCTTCTTGCGTATTGCACTAGACAGGCCATTATACAGAAGGCCACAATATTCCACCACTGGGAGAACAGTTTGACAGGATGTGCTAACAGTTTTATTTACATTTTTTATGAAATTCAATTTGTTATCAATGATGACACCAAGATACTCATACTCATTACGCACATTCAGGGTATAGCCTCCCATTTGTATTTTCGGAGGGGGGTTGTCAGCAGTAGTATTGAACATTACTACCTCAGTCTTCTTAGTGTTGATGCTGAGTCCACTGCTGCTAAACCACCTATAAATTCTATTGGCATCATACTGTAGTAAGTTTTCTGCTATAACCGAGGATTTGTGGCTTACATAAAATACCACATCATCAGCATACATTGCTAGTGAACAGTGTTTTACATTTAATGGTAGACTATTAATGTAGCAGATAAACAGGAGCGGCCCTAGTATGGAGCCCTGGGGTACTCCGAACTGGATATTTGTAGTAGATGATTGTTTATTATTGTACAGTACGCTTTGTTTGCGATTCTCTAAATACGCGTGGAACCAATTGGTGTACAGGGATGGTAGGCCCATGGTTTTTACTCGGGATAGGAGTTCGCCATGGTGGATCGAGTCAAAAGCCTTTTTTACGTCCAGGAAGCAGGCGGCTACAGTCTCCCCCCTGTCACATGCCTCATATAGGTCATTGACAATAGAGAAGACTGCATCCGCCGTGCCCCTGGACGACCTAAAGCCATATTGACAGTCAGACAGTTTATCATTATTTTCTAGCCAGCTATAGACTCGTGTATAAATAATGCGCTGCATAACCTTACTGGGTATGGGGAGAAGCGAGATGGGGCGCCAGTTGCCTATCTCACGTAGGTTGCCCGATTTGGGGAGAGGGACCACTTTAGCACAGGACCAGGCGTCTGGAAAAGCAACCTTTTCCGGGCACGTGTTAATTAATGATGTGAGTTGGGGGGCCATTATTAGAAGGGCATCCTTTAGTACCGAGGAGGAAATATTGGTTACCCCACTTGACTTGTGTGTCTGTATGTTACGTACAGTAGCAATTACCTCTTATTGGTAACTTTGTCCTCTTGGGAGGGACCTATGATAGGGCTAATGTCCTAAGTGGAAGTGAGTTGGGCGACATTCGGGGTGTCACCCAGACTGTTAAACAAGTTACTGCCGCCCTCAGCAAAAAAGTTATTAATGTAGTCGGGTACAGCGTCCCCGCTAATTTCGTCTCCAGTGACATGGTGGTTATATGTGATTTTAGGGTTGGCTAAATCAACATTCTGAAGTTTTTCATGATCAGATTGTCAAAACTCAATATTGCCTTTGATTTTGACAGATGAAAATATGATTTATCAAACATGGCTTGTGTCTTAGGATATTAAAGGCAAAACTATGTACACATTGTGAGTATGAAGGCTCCCATGGTCACAGCAGAATTCTAATAGTGAGAGTTTTTCATAAAGAGCAGGTGGAATAGCGGGTAGTACTCACCTGTACAAGGCGCTGCACCAGTAAGTACCCATGTACCAGCAGTACAAGTATAGGAGTAGTCAGCACTAAAACCAGGCCTACACGTGTACGCTATGCTGCTGGTATCAGCTGTTGCAGCCTCAGGGGCGTCAGCATTGGCATCTTGGGGAGGAATTCCGCATCGCTGTGCTGCAGTTTTGTATATGATTTGAAATGAGTTAGAGACAACTATTATATCAAAATCTAGAAATAACAATTATGGCCTCTCACATTATCACCAAGCAGTTGATTGTAAAGGTCATAGTCATGGAGGTCACCATGTGGACCACAAGCCCAAAACTATTTTTCTTTGCATTTTTAATATGCTTAAGGACCTAATGTATTAAGATATATCAATCGTTCCAACATAAAATTACGAAGATACTGGCTACTGCAATGAGAAGATTGAAATAAACAGATTCATTGTAATTGACAGGAACATATTTTATATTAATACTCACCACAAGAAGTGCCGTCTCCTACAAAGCCATCCATACACACACATTGATAAGACCCCGGTGTGTTGAGGCAATGGGCATTGGTGTCACAGGTATGGGTGGTAAGGGTACACTCATCATCATCTGTAAGGAATATAAAGCATGCCAACAGTTAGCAGGAATAATGGCACTGGATCAGTAGAACATAAGCTGTTTGTATGAACAGAGCCCTCTCTAATCAGGGGGGGTACAATAATAAGTTCCCTGTACTTCTCAATAAAAGATGTCCATATTTTCTATGTTATTTTGCAATGGAATAGTCGTCATGAAGTGGTGTGTAATACTACATATTCTAAAGAATTAACAAAGAGTTGCTAGAATGCTACATCCAAAGATGATTGGCTTTTCTTGGGCTTTGCTTGTGCAAAGAATGAGAAGTCACAAAAGTTTGATCTAAGAAAGGAGACATGTACATAACTCTTTTTTTTTTAAAGCAGAACACATTTTCTCAGGCCAATTTCATGACACAAGAATGTCCTAATTTGGTCATGTGATATTCTTAGCAGGCTTGGCTAGTTGTGTAAAGGTGTCCAAGATTTGCATGTCTTTTATAAGATTGTGAACAAATATTAAGATCATTTTTAATTACGTATGATCAACCCATGTTACATTAAACTCCACTTTCCCATTAATTTAATCCATTAATTCTATTTACACTTTTTCAATGTTTATTTTGAAGATGAAGGCCCTCATAGGCACAGCATAATGTATATTAACAGATAGTACTCACCTATACAAGGGGCTGTGCCAGTAAGTACCCATGTACCAGCAGTACAAGTATAGGAGTAGTCAGCACTAAAACCAGGCCTACACGTGTACGCTATGCTGCTGGTATCAGCTGTTTCACCCTCGGGGGTGTCAGCATTGGCATCTTGGGGAGGAATCCCACATCGCTGTGCTGCAGTTGTGTGGATCATTTCGTATGAGTTATATCAGATTATTACATGTACGTGCACTTTCATCATATAAAGATATAATTGCAATGACATTAGGCAGAAGAATTTGAAAATTGTTGGACAAAGATTGAATCAATGAATTCAAATTTAGAAAAAGAACGGAGTGCAATGGTTGCTGGGCCCATAATAAGTGAGGATTACATTTTAAAAGACAATATAAATTGTGTCTGTGATATATCTTATACCATAGAGGTACAGATCTAGACAACTCAATATCTGAAATATTAAAAGGCAAAGATACGGGCCATTGACATGTAACATTTAGTGTGTTATCTGAATACATTTAGAGTAAACACGTACCACAAGAAGTGCCGTCTCCTACAAAGCCATCCATACACACACATTGATAAGACCCCGGTGTGTTGAGGCAATGGGCATTGGTGTCACAGTTATGGGTGGTAAGGGTACACTCATCATCATCTGTGGGAAATAAAGAGTCACAAATAATCTCTCTGAATCAGAAAAAAAAAACATAAAAGAGGATACAGTTCTGTCAAAATTCATGATCAGATTCTCAGACCTCAATAACGAGCAAGGAAAAGAACTTTGATTTTGGATGATTAACAAGCTAAGTAACTGAGAGAAATCCTACAATTCCTTTGAAGGACATGGACAAAGCTGTGTATCTTGATTCTAGGCGACCATTAAATCTTACTCTGGACATGAGGTATTTCAAATGCACTGTGTAAAAAAGCAATGGTTTGGGAACATTATCTGGAATGCTAACTGTCCCTTATAAGCTGTGGCCATGGTGCAATAGATATTTGGGACAAACGCTTCAATACTTTAAACATTTAATGCTAGATATTTGTTCTCTAATTGTCTTACAATTGACGCAGAGGAGGTGTGAACCGACCTGACAAGGGTTAGAGAAAAAGAGAACTAAAGCATCTAGGTCCCATGGACCTAATCATAACAGGTCATGCAAAATTACCTCATACTGCAACAGTACTAGTTATGGCTGTTATTTTATTGGTGCAGTCACACTATTTAGGGACTCTTCCATCTTGCTGGTATAAGTTTGAAGATGTGTAAGCTTAAACAGATGCAGACATCTCACATGACTTTTAATCTTCTGAATCCCTAAAGTTAGCTAGCTTTGAACATGTCCTACACACTTATCAGTGGGGGTATATTCAACATGTTGCTGGAAATTAATAGCCAGCTGTGTAATGTCTAATAAGCAGACCGGAGACTCAGCGGAGACACAATGCATTTAGATAAAAATGATATATATGTCCAACTACACATATGAAGTATCTGCTGGCCCTGCCCCATATAACTTGTATGCAAATTTAGTTCCTATGACTATCAAAAGGGGTCAGTAGTGTGCTGCTGAAGGCTTCATTTGGTTCCCTGTGCCATGTCACACACAGCACAGAGAACCAGTTATGCATTGTTTTCCCTCCAGCCGTCAGGACGCTTACTTCCTCCTCTGCAATTGACGTTGTCAACAGAAAATGGTCTATCATGAAAAATATGGCAACCACAGAACTCTCTGACGGAAAAGTTTTGACAAAGATTAGTTACAATAATAGACATTACCCACCTGTACAAGGTGCTGTACCAGTAAGTACCCATGTACCAGCAGTACAAGTATAGGAGTAGTCAGCACTAAAACCAGGCCTACACGTGTACGCTATGCTGCTGGTATCAGCTGTTGCAGCTTCAGGGGCGTCAGCATTGGCATCTTGGGGAGGAATCCCACATCGCTGTGCTGCAGTTGTGTAGGTGATAGGAAATGAGTTAGAGACAGCTATTACATCAAAACCTAAATATAACAATTATGGCCCCTCACACTATCATCAAGCAGTGGAATGTAAAAGTAACATTTGTGGAGGAATGATGCAAAGTTACCATGTTGATCTGAAGCACAGAACAGTACTCTTTGCATTTGTAATATTTGATATATCAACTGTTTCAATATGAAGTTACAGAGAGCTCCATACTGGCCACTGTAATGAAAAGATTGAAATGAACAGATTTAGTGTAATTGGCAGAAACACATTTGACATGAAAACTCACCACAAGAAGTGCCATCTCCTACAAAGCCATCCATACACACACATTGATAAGACCCCGGTGTGTTGAGGCAATGGGCATTGGTGTCACAGTTATGGGTGGTGAGGGTACACTCATCATCATCTGTGGGAAATAAAGAGATTAATACAGTTGGCAGGAATAATAACACTGAATCAGTAGAAACTTAAAACTAGGATACTTCTTTTTGTAAGCTTAATGATCAGACTATCAAGACTGAAGGAACAGTTATTGAAGAAAGAGTAATGAATAGGTTGAGTCTAAACACTTGAAGTTACTTTCATTGAAGGACACCTTTC
The DNA here is from genome assembly GCA_947462335.1 of Harmothoe impar. Taxonomy (NCBI): domain Eukaryota; kingdom Metazoa; phylum Annelida; class Polychaeta; order Phyllodocida; family Polynoidae; genus Harmothoe; species Harmothoe impar. The sequence continues at coordinate 63,706,284 of OX381716.1, read as the reverse complement.
ATTCTGAATGTTTCAATTATAGGTCTCTCATCTATCTAACCATTGAAATGTGATTTAAAGGTCATTGCTCAAAGAGAGGACAGTTTCACAAGTAGGTATAATGGCTGCCAGTACTCACCTGCACAAGGCGCTGTACCAGTAAGTACCCATGTACCAGCAGTACAAGCATAGGAGTAGTCAGCACTAAAACCAGGCCTACACGTGTATGCTATGCTGCTGGTATCAGCTGTTGCAGCCTCAGGGGCGTCAGCATTGGCATCTTGGGGAGGAATTCCACATCGTTGTGCTGCAGTGGGGTATATGATTTGAAATGCATTACACAAGAGTATTACATACATTTATTACATGGTGGTACAGCCTTCTCTATGCTAAGCCTATTGGAGCTCCGTACTCCATGCCCCCAAGAAGTATGGTGTAGCTATACTCCATGGCCTCCAAATTTGTTGATTTTCTTCATTCAAAGACTGTAGGGCCATGTAATAAACACAAAATCCCACTTAGGCCACTCCAAATAATATACTTGTTTCTCATCACCATGCGCGTCTCCAAAATCGTCCTTTGGAGACTTTTTTTTTTCTTTTTTTTGAAATTTTCAGTTGAAAACAATAATTACAAAGGGGAAAATATGGGCATATTTGGTATAAAATAAAAGCTTACAGTGTTGTGGATCCAATGAGCTAGGGAAAATATGCATATTTACAACGTTTGCTAATCCATATCATATTGATTGGGGGCCGTTCAAATATTACGTAACAGCATAGGGGGGAGGGGGGGGGGGTCATGAAGTTTGTTACAATGTGTTACAGGGGGGAGGGAGGGGGGTCTAGCCAAGTGTAGGGGGGGGTTCCTTTGAACCAATGAACCCCCCTAGTTCAATTGTCTAGGCCTATATATTTTTATCATCCTAAATTCTTGTGTATAACCTGCATCACATGGATGACTTTCACCTTTGAGGGAATTGTATAACCCGCAGCCCCGACCTGCCATTTACCTACAAACCACTTGTGAAATTTGGTTCCCGTGAGTCATGCAAGGCATTTGCGGGTACTTGAACATGGCATATGTTCATTGAAATAAAATAATTCTAAAGATTGAGAAATAACAAATAGAACAAAGTGATACACATAGGCCTGCTCCCTGACATAGGCCTGCTCGTAGATCTAATACGGTTTAGAAAATGATATGGGGGGGGGGGGGTACGGCCTGTGTTCCGTAATTATGGAGGGGGGGTCTGGCATTTTGCTACAATGTGTTACAAGGGGGGGGAGGGGGGTCAAAAAATGGCTAAAATTATGTTACGTAATATTTGAATGGCCCCTTACAAGGGGGGTGGGGGGGGTCAAAAAATGGCCAAAATTGTGTTACGTAATATTTGAATGGCCCCTTGTTGAAATATGAATTTAGCTTGCCAAAGATCCATATTTTCCCACCCATTCGGTCACTAGCAAAAAAAAAAGGAAAAAAAAGTGCCCTTGTTTAATTTTTGTCAGAGCTTGGTAATGAGAAACAAGGATATTATTTGGAGTGGCCTTATTAACATACATGTACATCATACTCTTTGAAGCTGGGTCATATCACACTCAGCCTTCGGCATTGTGTGATATGACCCAGCTTCAACTTGTGAAGTATGATGTGCATGTATGTCAATGGCGTGGAGTTTTGTCTATATATGTAATACATATATCCCTTTGATAAATAAAACATCACTTGATAATGTCTGTATATGATATACAGGGTGTTAATCCTGTAACAATGATGTTAGGCAGTTCTTAAACTGTGCAAATGATATAGGTGAACGTAGCTAAAACATATCCATTAGAAATATTTAGAAATAAAATGGAACAGAACAGTTGCTCAGAACATGATTAGTGGTAATCATCATGTTTTTAGAACATAGATTCATAATATATTTAAAGTGATAAAGACAAATCATACATTGAAATATGGAACAAGAAAAATATTTGCCTATAAAATTGAAATCTAAAAATGAATGTATATTTGAGCATGTGTAATTTGTGGGAAATATTTGGGGAAAAAAACTCACCACAAGAAGTGCCGTCTCCTACAAAGCCATCCATACACACACATTGATAAGACCCAGGTGTGTTGAGGCAATGGGCATTGGTGTCACAGTTATGGGTGGTAAGGGTACACTCATCATCGTCTGTAGGAAAGACAAAGAGATTAATACAGTAATAAAGTTTATAAATAAAAAGAAAAATAGATATGGATGTATACATACAGTTAGCAGCAACAGTGACACTGAATCAGTAGAATCATGAAAGTGGAAGTTTTGTCCGTATGAATCATGTCATCATGAGAATCAATCAGTTCACCTCAGGAGGCAACCTAGCCCTCTATACTTAGGAATGGCACAATAATGTCTTATGTACCCATCTTCACATGTCCCTAACAAGGCTCGTGTCGAAGGGAGCAGTGACCATGAATCACAAAAAGTGTGTTAAATGAGAGGAGGATCACAGCAGATTCTCTAGAATTATAAAGAAGTATCTAGATTGTTATATTAAATTATAATGTGTTTTTCCTGGGTTTCAGTTGTGCAATGATAGAGGATCTGCAAAAGTCACAAAAATCTGGCTTTAGGACACATGTAGCTCCTGAAAAAGGTCAAATTTTCTCAGGCGGACTCCACGCATATGTCTAAAGAAGTCACCAGTCATGACAGAAAAACAATTCAAATTTGTCTCAGGATTTTGTTTATGGTGCTGGGTAAGTTGTGTAAATGTTTGCAGGATTTGTATGATCAGAGCGTCAAAACCTAGCAAGCTGTCATCTTAGTCACCGTTGATCTCAGGTAATAAATATATTTTAGACCACACTCAGTTTTTCAATTTTTTATCACAGAACATTACTCAGACTGTGGCAATGTTATATTTTAATACAAAAGCCCTCATAGGCACAGGATAATGTAGAATGAGAGACATTACTCACCTGTACAAGGCGCTGTACCAGTAAGTACCCATGTACCAGCAGTACAAGTATAGGAGTAGTCAGCACTAAAACCAGGCCTACACGTGTACGCTATGCTGCTGGTATCAGCTGTTGCAGCCTCAGGGGCGTCAGCATTGGCATCTTTGGGAGGAATTCCACAGCGTTGTGCTGCAGTAGGGTATATGATTAAAATAAGTTAAAGAATTATATTGCATCTAAATTAACAATACTCACATACTTTATAAATGAAGATAACTCAACTCTTGAAGTATTCAGAGATACTGGAATAAAATATTATCAAAATAATGAAATGGCTAGAAGAAAATCCAAACATTTGAGGGAATATATTCTGATGTAAGCACTCACCACAGAAAGTGCCATCACCTACAAAGCCATCCATACACACACAATGATAAGACCCAGGAGTGTTGAGGCAATGGGCATTGGTGTCACAGTTATGGGTGGTGAGGGTACACTCATCATCATCTGTAGGGTACAAGGAACAGAATGCAGTTAGCAGGAATAATGTCCCTAAATTAGAAGCAATGTCAAAAGTATCATTTGTTTAAAGGGATTACCCAATGTGTTATCCAGTTTTACTAAAAATGTCTATAAGTCACTTGGGATTATACTTGTTTGATGATATGATATGATAATGTGATGGAGGTTAAAGACATTATTGGCCATAGTCCTGGATTTTGATTTATTGACATTTGAATATAGGAACTCTCAGAGGTGCACCCTTTTCATTATGTTTCTGTTTTCCTATTAATCAATTATAAATATGTTAACACAATGTCTCAGGTGTTTAAAAGGAAAAGTTCAGTTAACAGGATCAAACATCCAAACAGCAAAAACAGGTATTCATAGGCTAAGAGGGCTAGATGAAGACAAAGGGAATTATAAAATTGAAACGATTTGACAAACAATGGGTATAGTAACTGCTAGTACTCACCTGTGCAAGGCGCTGTACCAGTAAGTACCCATGTACCAGCAGTACAAGTATAGGAGTAGTCAGCACTAAATCCAGGCCTACACGTGTACGCTATGCTGCTGGTATCAGCCGTTGCAGCCTCAGGGGCGTCAGCATTGGCATCTTGGGGAGGAAGTCCACATCTCTGCGCTGCAGGAGTGTAGGTGATTTGAAATGAGTAGCAAATGATTACCGTAAAACCTCACTTATAAGTATATCTCGCGTAAAAGCCGCACCCCAAGTTTAGGGCGATCCTATAAGCCGCACCAGCAATCTGAGTATGATGATTTTTACTGCTGTACCATAGTAGCAAAAACTCTGACCATGGGCTGATCCTATAAGCCGCACCCCGACCTGACTCACGTACTAGCCGCAGCTAAATGGACATCTCTGGAACTAGCTAATTTTAGTTGTGTCTGTGATATAGGTAGGACTTTAATGTACATGGATGTATCAACTTCAGCTACTGACTACTGCAATTATAAAATAAAAAAACAAAAGACTTGGTGGATAATCCTGAACAGTATATTCTGACATGAACACTCACCACAAACGGTGCCGTCTCCTACAAAGCCATCCGTACAAACACATTGATAAGACCCTGGTGTGTTGAGGCAATGGGCATTGGTGTCACAGTTATGGGTGGTAAGGGTACACTCATCATCATCTGCACGATTAATAGAACATTTGATGTGAACATAAATAAAGTTTCTGAACCACTATGACCAGTTAGGAGAGAAGCGATGTTGAGAAAAGATGTTGAGTCTGAAAGTTTTAGACAATGAGCAGGTATAATGACTGTATTCTACATAATAAGCGCACACTCCCTAATCAGTGCACAGCCTTATTTTGGGCCAACTTTAGACAAAAACACTTAAAATATGTCAAACTTTGATCCTAAATAAACCCTTACCTACTGAAAATGTACCTAGAATCATTTGTGAAACACCTTGTGTGCGTAATGCGTTTAATATGGTACTACAACAGTAAAAAAAAAAAGGGGGAAAATGTGTGAGCTTAATGGAATCATCATTTTAGTCTTTTTAGTTTAAAATGTGTTTTAAGCACACTGTGCACTTATTACATCAAATATGTTACTCACCTATACAAGGGGCAATGCCATTGAGCACCCAGCGGTGTGCAGTACAAGTATAGGAGTAGTCAGCACTAAAACCAGGCCTACACGTGTACGCTATGCTGCTGGCATCAGCTGTTTCACCCTCGGGGGTGTCAGCATTGGCATCTTGGGGAGGAAGTCCACATCTCTGAGCTGCAGGAGTGTAGGTGATTTGAAATGAGTAGCAAAAGATGATTACCGTAAAACCTTGCCTATAAGTCTAACTTGCGTAAAAGCCGCACCCCAATTTTAGGGCGATCCTATGAGCCGCACCAGCAATCTGAGTATGGTGATTTTTACTACTGTACCATAGTAGCAAAACTCTGACCGTGGGCTGATCCTATAAGCCACACCTGACCTAACTCACGTACTAGCCGCGGCTTATTCGCAATATTTTATGGTACATGTACATTTTCCTAGATATATATCTGGTACTGACCTGGGCTGCTGTGAATATAATTTACAGTAAGAATTCAGAGTGATTACAGATTCAGAAAATACTAGAAACTAAGAGTTACTGGAATCATCCTTACTTGTAAAATGTTTTCTAGATGTAGATATCAGTGACAAGACAATGTTATTTGTGCCTACGATATATTTGTGTCATTCACAGATATCTATAAATCACTTTTCGAAATGTAAAATGAAAAGGATACTTGCCAATGAAATGGAAAGATGAAAATCAACAAATGTGTAAAAAGGGGAATACATTCTGATATGAATACTTACTACAGTAAGTACCGTCTCCTATAAAACCATCTTTACACACACAGATATGAGACCCAGGAGTGTTGATGCAATGAGCATTGGTGTCACAGTTATGGGTGGTGAGGGTACATTCATCATCATCTGTAGGAGATAATGAGATTAATACAGTCAGTAAATATAAATTATCTAGGTTTAGTTTAGCCCTGGGCTCTAAACTGGAACGACACTGGCTTGTTTAGAAATGTTTCTCAGAGGGCTCATGAGTCCGAAATGACAAATTGCATCACACATGATAGACTCAAAAGTTGTGCATGTCTCCATTTCTATAGATATATAATCAAACTGTTTCCCCCATTTTAGTCGTAGAAATTATAAAAAGCTGACCCTATAAATGACATATATGTGATTTCTGGAAAAGGCTGTCCACATTTTCTTGGCCCCCCTTGGTGCACATTTCTCAAAGGAATCAGGCGTTGTGACACAAAAATCACCATAATAGCGTGATTTTAAAACATAAGATTTTTACAAAGGGCAGGTTCTAATAGTACTCACCTATACAAGGCGCTGTCCCGTTCAGTACCCAGCGACGTGAAGTACATGTATAAGTGTAGTCAGTGCTAAAACCTGGCCTGCACGTGTAGGTTATGGCACTTTTAGCAGCGGTAGCACCCTGAGGTGTAGCTCTTGTAGTCGTAGCAGCATTTGGATCGTCTGGAGGTAATCCACACGCTGTAATTTGAAATCATTAAGGGATTGCTCACTTTTTTTGACAACAGGAGAATTGGTGGGTTTTCTGGTCATGTTTTTTTTTGTTTTTTTTTACCCCTCCAACACAAACAGGTCAAACATTTTCACTCAATACGGATGCAATATTTTTGACTTCCCCTGAAGAGGGGTCGACATTTTTAACTCCTCGAAATTGTTTGCCCCCCCCCCTCCCCAACACACAAACAACCCTGACATAAGGTTGAACATAAAAGAACATAATGTAGCAATTGTTGTGCCATCATAAATAGTAATAACTTATTACAGTGCAATGGTCCCTACAACAAGAGTGGGGGATGCAGAAGGTATCATGTAATCCAGGGTAAGTATAGATCTTTGACATATATATATATATAGTGAAGAAGGAACTGAAAGTTATTCAATGGACAAAAGCTTCTTTTTACATTATTTGGTAAATGAACGCTATCACAGGGAAACACTCACAAGTGAATATGACTTCACATTGAGCAATTACTACAGCTGGTGACATCACTTTAAATCAAAATCATCACATAACAGTACTCACATGTGAACATTATAGCGAGTATTGCAATTACTGCAATGGCTAAAAGAATTAGACCAATAAGCAGGATCCAGCCCCAGCAGGTGCCTCTACGAGCAGACCGTTTAGCAGCAGCTGTAGGGGGTGTGGACGGCCATCTGCCACCGTTCAGCTCAGGGCTCGCCTTCCCTGAGGGCGCCTGGACAGACTTCAGTTCTTCATACGTGTGGCCGTCCTTAGGTATCACCACGTCTACATCTACAGCGCTGTAGTTGTTGTAATCCATGTTGGTGTCCTGACCTTGGTTGATGTAACCCCCGGCTGGCTTCATGGTGGTGGATGACTGTAGAACAAGATCAATAGACAAAGAAGCTTCATGAGTTTTGGTCTGTTGACTTGGTTATTTCAAGAGTTGAAGGGGGAGTAGCTGTATTTCACGAGGATATAGGCCGAGTAAATTGCCCCCCCCCCTTCATCAAGTGAAATCACTAAGTCAAATGATCTAATTGAGTGTACGTTCATGTTTATCTTTCAACTTATTTGATGGAAATTTTCAAAGTTATGATGATTGGAGGGCGGGGGGGCGGAGGAACTAAAATAGCCTTTTCTCTGCGCAGTATAAATAGAAACAAACCACCATTTTGATGATGTCACAGGGCCGTGAAATTTTAATATTTTAAACAGCCTGGGAAAATATGGCCCTCATCGGTTAAATCTATGGTTGGTTAAGTCAATAGAACTGTCGTATATCTTTAAAAGTAACGAATAACTATCTATCAGTAGTATGTATATCGTGAATAGATAATTAAACCCCAGTAGGCATTTAACCACACACAACCATAGTTGCCTATATATATAAGTCTCACCAGATTGATACAAGTTGATAGTCTATTATTGGCTGCCCTCTATGACCTGGTGCCCTCTATGACTGGTAAGTGCCAAAATGTTGTACCATATGTATTGGATATAATAAAGCTAATGGCCGTGATTATTACTTGTTACTTTGGACATGTGCCCAATGTTAGGCCTTTTCTTGCTTGCTGGTCATAGAGGGTAATCAGTCATAGACTATCAACTTGTATCTATCTGGTGAGCCATATCCGAACCCATCCATGCCTAACTGGTCCAAACATGCTACCTACTCTCTAGCTGACCCGTCACAAAAAAAGTGGTCACTTTTTAAGAACCAGGGGGAGGGGGACTTTCGTGCGATCGGGTCGAAAGACTTTTGGTGATTTGACATTTTTTCGGTCCCCCCAGGTAGGTTGAAACTGAGCATGGCAGACCCCTTTGACTACTCCCTAAAGCTGCTGTGATTTTTATTTATCTTAAGCAAACAGCTCTGACTGCTCTATGGTCTGACATACTAGACCAAAAAGCAATTACCGTATTCAACCTAATAAGCGCACATCCCCTAATAGGTCCACACCCCTTTTTGGGCTGATTTTAGCATGTTAAACACCCAAAATGTGTTTTTATACCCAAATTGACATGTATAATAGAATATTTTGTTAGTGTATTCTGTGCTTTATACGTTAAATACAATACTGCAACCTCAAAAAATGTGAAAAATGGGTGTTGGGGTGTGCGCTTAATTGAATGAAATTTTGTATATATCATACACTATGGGTCTGATATAGTTCATCTCTACAGTGGCTGACTTGTTGTTGCGTTTACACTTTCTGGTCTGTTTTCCCATGTTCTGAATAGCTGTCACTCCCACTGGGCACAAAACCTTGATTCAACGTTGACAACAGGTTGATATAGGGTTACAGGGTAGATCAACCTGTTTTCAACATTGATGCAATGTTACTATTTCAACATTGTCAACCAACACCTGTTTCAACATTGATGCAATGTCTGGATATCAATTTTGAATCAGCCATGGGTTTTCCCACCTTTCCCACTAGGTGCCTCCACAACCTACTCCTTAGCATTTCTATCTAAGTGCTACATCTATTTTCGCTAATTATAAGCTCTTATTTTCTCATCAATGTATACAATTGATAAAAATGTCATTCATTTTCATTGACAACTATGGTGTGTGCATTTGATTGACATTTTGAATTAAAATGACAAGAATACATGCATGGTTTTAGTAAGACAACATTTATGCTGCTAAGAATAATAGATAAAGCCTCAGTCTTGACCAGGTCAGTTTGAAATGGATGTGAACGCCTCTTAATGTGATCATCAGAGGTCATTCATGAACCCCTACCCAGGATGGTGCTAGAATTAGCATTTAATCTTGGGGAAATGGGGGGGGGATGTTGTAATGAAAATATATAAATTGAAGGAATGCATCTACATAAGAATACTGTATCTTCTATATCTCAAATTATGCACCAGCAGTCAATATTAAATCAAACCAAATCATTTTATTATGTTTATTTGTTGTTGATTCACAATGGCCATATGAATGTTGAATCACTGATGAATGATCAACATTGATGACCTTATCAATATCAACCAAATGACAACCCTGTATCAACTGTTGATATCATGTCGCTACACACATTGAATCAACATTGAATCAATTAAAGTCTGCCCACTGGGCTACCTCTCAGATTCCTGAGATTCAGGAAATATGCCTTTTGGACCACCCATCGATGACCAGTCAATCCTTAGTCTAAGATTGCCATGGAGGAGTGGGGAAATACACTGTGGCTCGCCCTGGTGTGAAAAGCATGCATAACATTTTCCTACCATTATCTATCATTTTCCCCAATTGGATCTCATTGCCCAACAGACAATGTGAAATAAAATTGTATATCACACATTGGAAATATACCGTTAAATAAGATCCTCTTTCTGACCTCTTACTATCCTTGGAAGGTCCCACATCCCATTAATAACATACTGTTACAGGGTTAAAGAAAGATTTTGAAATTAAAGAAAATTGGATATAGCAATGTTAACGTTCGGTTGGAAGGAGTGGCTGAATGAGTAAAAAGGGGGATGAGAGTAGGGGAGTGGGAGAGAAGGGGAGTGAGTGAGTAGGGGAGTGAGTGAGTAGGGGAGTGAGTGAGTAGGGGAGTGGGTGAGTAGGGGAGTGGGTGAGTAGGGGAGTGAGTGAGTAGGGGAGTGAGTGAGTAGGGGAGACGGAGGGAGGGAGGTTGGGATGGTATGAGGGAGGGAGGGAGGTTGGGATGGTGGGAGGGAGGGAGGGAGGGAGGGAGGGAGGGAGGCAGGGAGGGAGGGAGGCAGGGAAGGAGGCAGGGAGGGAGGGAGGGAGGAAGGGAGGCAGAGGGGAGGGAGTGAAGGAGGGAGTGAAGGAGGGAGGTTGGGATGCTGGGAGGGAGGAAGGGAGGGATGAAAGGAAGGAGGGAGGGAGGGAGGGAGGGAGGGAGGGAGGGAGGGAGGGAAGGAGGGAATGAGGGAGGGAGGTTGGGATGGTGAGAGGGAGAGAGGGAGGGAGGCAGGGAAGGAGGGAGGGAGGCAGGGAAGGAGGCAGGGAGGGAGGGACGTTGGGATGGTGGGAGGGAGGAAGAGAGGGATGGAGGGAGGGAGGGAGGGAGGGAGGGAGGCAGGGAGGCAGGGAGGGAGGGAGGGAGGCAGGGAGGGAGGGAGGGAGGCAGGGGGGGAGGGTGGGAGGGAGGGAGGTTGGGATGCTGGGAGGGAGGGAGGGAGGGAGGTGGAGGGAGGCAGGGAGGGAGGGAGGCAGGCAGGCAGGCAGGCAGGGAGGCAGGGAGGTGGAGGGAGGCAGGGAGGTGGAGGGAGGAAGGGGGGTGGAGGGAGGCAGGGAGGTGGAGGGAGGCAGGGAGGTGGAGGGAGAGAGGGAAGGAGGGAGGGAGGGAGGGAGGGAGAGAGGGAGGTGGGGAGGGAGGGAGGTTTGGATGGTGGGAGGGAGCGTGGGAGGCACGGAGGGAGGCACGGAGGGAGGCACGGAGGGAGGGACGGAGGGAGGGAGGCAGGGAAGGAGGCAGGGAGGGAGGGAGGTTGGGATGGTGGGAGGGAGGAAGAGAGGGATGGAGGGAGGGAGGGAGGGAGGGAGGGAGGGAGGGAGGGAGGGAGGGAGGCAGGGAGGCAGGGAGGGAGGGAGGGAGGCAGGGAGGGAGGGTGGGAGGGAGGGAGGTTGGGATGCTGGGAGGGAGGGAGGGAGGGAGGTGGAGGGAGGGAGGGAGGGAGGTGGAGGGAGGGAGGGAGGGAGGGAGGGAGGCAGGCAGGCAGGGAGGCAGGGAGGTGGAGGGAGGCAGGGAGGTGGAGGGAGGAAGGGGGGTGGAGGGAGGCAGGGAGGTGGAGGGAGGCAGGGAGGTGGAGGGAGAGAGGGAAGGAGGGAGGGAGGGAGGGAGAGAGGGAGGTGGGGAGGGAGGGAGGTTTGGATGGTGGGAGGGAGCGTGGGAGGCACGGAGGGAGGCATGGAGGGAGGCACGGAGGGAGGCACGGAGGGAGGCACGGAGGGAGGCACGGAGGGAGGCATGGAGGGAGGGACTGAGGGAGGGAGGGAGGCACAGAGGCATGGAGGGAGGGAGGGAGGGAGGGAGGGAGGGAGGCAGCGAGGCAGCGAGGCAGCGAGGGAGGCCAGGAGAGGGATTTATGTATATTCCTAATTATGCATATTCATATTACAGGTAAATATAAAACTGGTGTTGAAATCAATAATCATTACCCTCTATTTATCTCAAAATGGGCGAATCTGGAGTTTCAAAGAGCAGTTGCTCCATCATGCTAAGTCTGGATTTATATAGTTAATTGCTGACTTTCTTACCTTAGTGGTGACTATAGTCACTGCCAGATGCTGAACTCTGTGTATGTGTACCCTCTGATCAATGGTACAGTCCTCCTGCCTTTGGGTTTGGTTCACTTACTGCTATATTATGTTATATTGCATCAATTCAGTCAGGAGTACACTGTACACCACTAACATGTAATGGGTGTGTCTGTTATGACACACAGTTCCAGGTGATATGGCCATAGTCTCTCCACAAGGCCACTCAAATAAAAGTGGTTTCTCATCACCAAGGACTGGAAAATATGAGGAGGGAGGCTTTTTTTCTTTTTCTTTTCATTTTTTACTTGCTAATATGTATAGGAAAATAGATGTTTTTCTTTACCGAAATGCACATTTTAGTACTTATGATTTTACTGATCTTTGAAAGTGGAGAAAATGTAAGTTATTTCTATCTTACTGCATTACTGGCAGTATTAGCTTTAAGTTGCTACCAAATATGCCAATATTTGTCCATTTTTATCATGTTTTTCATCAAAAATTAAAAAAAAAAAAATTCCTCATAACCTGATTTCTATGATTCATGCGGTGATGAGAAACTATTACATATGTGAGTGGCCTAAGCATCAAAGTGGGCTTGGATTTCTCTCAGCCCCAAGCAGCTACTGATACTAACCACTGGGCTGAGTGGGGGCCCTGGACGCAGCGTGGGAGTGCCAACCCTGCAGGGTGACACGCAAATGGTTAATGACGGCATAGTACATAGATGCTTGAATATAGTCCTGGCGAGTATCTAGCCAGGGTTACATTCAAACATCATGTAAACTCTATGGAGTTGAGACACTCCCAAATATTTGGTATGATGCACCAATGCAGCACTGGCAAGTTACTCGCCAGGGCTGCATTCATGTATCATAATGACCAAGGCCATGATGCATTAATGCATTATGCCACCCTTAAGGGTTAAAGACGGCATAATGCATTAATGCATCATGCTGTTGTCTGCATGATGCATTATGCCATCCTTACAGTGTTAAGATGTGTGAGAGGCTGGTGTTGGCAGTGTGGGAGTGCCGACCCTGCAGGGGGAGACGCTGCATTCCTCCTCCTGTGGTACCTGGAGTAATGAGATGCAGGACACCTCACCTGGGGCAGGTGTCGGACACTACAAACATGGTGTAAACCACTCAATGTATACTGTACTTATAGAGAACTTGCTGTATACTGTACATGGACAAACACTCACAGTATACCATTAGGCTACTTGAGCATGGGTGTCCATAATTAAACCAGTTAACCAGATTTTGACTGATTGAGTTTTGAGTTTTTGAAAGATTTTTTCGCACAAGGATTTATTACAGGTAGCGCATTGCAACAGATCTGTAGTTTCTACTTGTTAGGGCTGCATATTGCACTTTGTTCTCATGACGCCTGATTGCTGCTTTTGCCATGTATCCTAGTCAGTTACCATCCTAAAGCCCCAGCGCCCCTATATATAGGGCTGAGTACCTGTCCCGACTGTACTCCGACTGTAACTGGAGGTGCAGTAAGATCTGCGGGTTTTACCCAATAGAGAATATATAGGTTAATTCATACACTGAGTTCAATCTTGCGGCAGAGTGAAGGCTACGTTGGTCAACTGAACCGCACAGAGATACAATTCAAGAGCAAGGGTAGAGATGTCTATCGTCAATGCACTGTATCATGATCTCTATTTATTACCGGTAAATGTGGTACGCTCCTTGTAAATAGTTAACGCTTGTTATACTGAACTTATACATAATACATCTGTGATAAACAACACCTAAAATTAGACAAATTGCACGAAATCAATCAAAATAAGAGTCCTAATATTGTAAATGAAATTTTTTATTCACTGTTTTGTCGACTGTGCATGTCCAGTTCCAGTCCTTTATTTCATGGTGAATACGATCTATCAAGGTTAAAGCAATGGGATGTCCGTTCCCCACAGGAGCGTGAAATAACCCTAGGCCGTATTGCACGCTGTGCCCGTATTTTACGTTCCCAAGGGACGTGGGGGGTTGCTATGGGGTCGCTATGGGGTCACTATGGGGTCGTTATAGTGCCGAGGGTCACGTGACCTGCGCGAAATTCAAAATGGCGGCCGACGGGAGTAAACAAACACTGCGGAAGTAGATAAACATCGTGGATGTAATCAAACATGGACTGGAGATCTATTTTGGATCAAAAAAAACATGAAATAAATATTGAGCGTCACATAAAAGTGACCTCGTCTATGGTTATTGCACTCATGCTGCTATGGCCGTATTGCACTCGGCCTTCGGCCATCGTGCAATACGGCCCTAGCACCACTCATGCAATAACCACAGACTCAGTCACTTGAGCGTGCAGCTCTGTCTATGTATTGTCCATCTTGCTCTTTACAGAACAAGTGTATAATCAAGACGCTGTGATAAATTAATTAGGTTAGCACTTAAAATCAGCTATGCTGAGGGCTACCCGTATCATTATTGACTGTTAATCTAATATTTTCTACTGGAGTTAATTCCTTACAACTTTTTACATGTATGTCTATTTGATCTCAATATGTCAGGTCCGCCATGTACGAGTCACCAAGGATGAAAATTGGAAACAATGTATATATTCTGTGGTCAATAAATGATTAAAAATAATATCTCGCCATAGATTGCACTGAGTTTTAAATCTGGACAAAGACGTGTTAGAGAGAATGTCTGTGTGTTGGGTGACAACATGGCCCCGGTCACACAGAGAGGCCTTCTGGTGCGTCCTCTGCTGCAGAATGTACCTGGGTGGTGGGTGACAACATGGCCCGGTCACACAGAGAGGCCTTCTGGTGCGTCCTCTGCTGCAGAATGTCTGTGTGGTGGGTGACAACATGGCCCCGGTCACACAGAGAGGCCTTCTGGTGCCTCCCCTGCTGCAGAATGTCCCCAGGTGTGTGGTGACAACATGGCCCCGGTCACACAGAGAGGCCTTCTGGTGCCTCCCCTGCTGCAGAATGTCTGTGTGGTGGGTGACAACATGGCCCGGTCACACAGAGAGGCCTTCTGGTGCCTCCCCTGCTGCAGAATGTCTGTGTGGTGGGTGACAACATGGCCCCGGTCACACAGAGAGGCCTTCTGGTGCGTCCTCTGCTGCAGAATGTACCCGGGTGTGTGGTGACAACATGGCCCGGTCACACAGAGAGGCCTTCTGGTGCGTCCTCTGCTGCAGAATGTCCCCAGGTGTGTGGTGACAACATGGCCCCGGTCACACAGAGAGGCCTTCTGGTGCCTCCCCTGCTGCAGAATGTCCCCAGGTGTGTGGTGACAACATGGCCCCGGTCACACAGAGAGGCCTTCCGGTGCCTCCCCTGCTGCAGAATGTACCCGGGTGTGTGGTGACAACATGGCCCCGGTCACACAGAGAGGCCTTCCGGTGCCTCCCCTGCTGCAGAATGTACCCGGGTGTGTGGTGACAACATGGCCCCGGTCACACAGAGAGGCCTTCCGGTGCCTCCCCTGCTGCAGAATGTCTGTGTGGTGGGTGACAACATGGCCCCGGTCACACAGAGAGGCCTTCTGGTGCCTCCCCTGCTGCAGAATGTCTGTGTGGTGGGTGACAACATAGCCCCGGTCACACAGAGAGGCCTTCTGGTGCTCCCCTGCTGCAGAATGTACCCGGGTGTGTGGTGACAACATGGCCCCGGTCACACAGAGAGGCCTTCTGGTGCTCCCCTGCTGCAGAATGTACATGGGTGTGTGGTGACAACATGGCCCCGGTCACACAGAGAGGCCTTCCGGTGCCTCCCCTGCTGCAGAATGTACCCGGGTGTGTGGTGACAACATGGCCCCGGTCACACAGAGAGGCCTTCTGGTGCCTCCCCTGCTGCAGAATGTACCTGGGTGTGTGATGACAACATGGCCCCGGTCACACAGAGAGGCCTTCCGGTGCCTCCCCTGCTGCAGAATGTCTGTGTGGTGGGTGACAACATGGCCCCGGTCACACAGAGAGGCCTTCTGGTGCCTCCTCTGCTGCAGAATGTAACCCGGTGTGTGATGACAACATGGCCCCGGTCAAACAGAGAGGCCTTCTGGTGCCTCCCCTGCTGCAGAATTTACCTGGGTGTGTGATGACAACATGGCCCCGGTCACACAGAGAGGCCTTCTGGTGCCTCCTCTGCTGCAGAATGTAACCCGGTGTGTGATGACAACATGGCCCCGGTCAAACAGAGAGGCCTTCTGGTGCCTCCCCTGCTGCAGAATGTCCCCAGCTGTGTGGTGACAACATGGCCCCGGTCACACAGAGAGGCCTTCCGGTGCCTCCCCTGCTGCAGAATGTACCCGGGTGTGTGGTGACAACATGGCCCCGGTCACACAGAGAGGCCTTCCGGTGCCTCCCCTGCTGCAGAATGTACCCGGGTGTGTGGTGACAACATGGCCCCGGTCACACAGAGAGGCCTTCCGGTGCCTCCCCTGCTGCAGAATGTACCCGGGTGTGTGGTGACAACATGGCCCCGGTCACACAGAGAGGCCTTCCGGTGCCTCCCCTGCTGCAGAATGTACCCGGGTGTGTGGTGACAACATGGCCCCGGTCACACAGAGAGGCCTTCCGGTGCCTCCCCTGCTGCAGAATGTACCCGGGTGTGTGGTGACAACATGGCCCCGGTCACACAGAGAGGCCTTCCGGTGCCTCCCCTGCTGCAGAATGTACCCGGGTGTGTGGTGACAACATGGCCCCGGTCACACAGAGAGGCCTTCCGGTGCCTCCCCTGCTGCAGAATGTACCTGGGTGTGTGGTGACAACATGGCCCCGGTCACACAGAGAGGCCTTCTGGTGCCTCCCCTGCTGCAGAATGTACCTGGGTGTGTGGTGACAACATGGCCCCGGTCACACAGAGAGGCCTTCCGGTGCCTCCCCTGCTGCAGAATGTCTGTGTGGTGGGTGACAACATGGCCCCGGTCACACAGAGAGGCCTTCTGGTGCTCCCCTGCTGCAGAATGTACATGGGTGTGTGGTGACAACATGGCCCCGGTCACACAGAGAGGCCTTCTGGTGCCTCCCCTGCTGCAGAATGTCTGTGTGGTGGGTGACAACATAGCCCCGGTCACACAGAGAGGCCTTCTGGTGCTCCCCTGCTGCAGAATGTACCCGGGTGTGTGGTGACAACATGGCCCCGGTCACACAGAGAGGCCTTCTGGTGCTCCCCTGCTGCAGAATGTACATGGGTGTGTGGTGACAACATGGCCCCGGTCACACAGAGAGGCCTTCCGGTGCCTCCCCTGCTGCAGAATGTACCCGGGTGTGTGGTGACAACATGGCCCCGGTCACACAGAGAGGCCTTCTGGTGCCTCCCCTGCTGCAGAATGTACCTGGGTGTGTGATGACAACATGGCCCCGGTCACACAGAGAGGCCTTCCGGTGCCTCCCCTGCTGCAGAATGTCTGTGTGGTGGGTGACAACATGGCCCCGGTCACACAGAGAGGCCTTCTGGTGCCTCCTCTGCTGCAGAATGTAACCCGGTGTGTGATGACAACATGGCCCCGGTCAAACAGAGAGGCCTTCTGGTGCCTCCCCTGCTGCAGAATTTACCTGGGTGTGTGATGACAACATGGCCCCGGTCACACAGAGAGGCCTTCTGGTGCCTCCTCTGCTGCAGAATGTAACCCGGTGTGTGATGACAACATGGCCCCGGTCAAACAGAGAGGCCTTCTGGTGCCTCCCCTGCTGCAGAATTTACCTGGGTGTGTGGTGACAACATGGCCCCGGTCACACAGAGAGGCCTTCCGGCGCCTCCCCTGCTGCAGAATGTACCTGGGTGTGTGGTGACAACATGGCCCCGATCACACAGAGAGGCCTTCTGGTGCCTCCCCTGCTGCAGAATGTACCTGGGTGTGTGGTGACAACATGGCCCGGTCACACAGAGAGGCCTTCTGATGCCTCCCCTGCTGCAGAATGTACCCGGTTGTGTGGTGACAACATGGCCCCGGTCACACAGAGAGGCCTTCTGGTGCCTCCCCTGCTGCAGAATGTCTGTGTGGTGACAACATGGCCCCGGTCACACAGAGAGGCCTTCTGGTGCCTCCCCTGCTGCAGAATGTACCTGGGTGTGTGGTGACAACATGGCCCAGGTCACACAGAGAGGCCTTACGGTGCCTCCCCTGCTGCAGAATGTACCTTGGTGTGTGGTGACAACATGGCCCCGGTCACACAGAGAGGCCTTCCGGTGCCTCCCCTGCTGCAGAATGTACCTGGGTGTGTGGTGACAACATGGCCCCAGTCACACAGAGAGGCCTTCTGGTGCCTCCCCTGCTGCAGAATGTCTGTGTGGTGGGTGACAACATGGCCCCGGTCAAACAGAGAGGCCTTCTGGTGCCTCCTCTGCTGCAGAATTGCCCGGGTGTGTGGTGACAACATGGCCCCGGTCACACAGAGAGGCCTTCTGATGCCTCCCCTGCTGCAGAATGTACCTGGGTGTGTGGTGACAACATGGCCCCGGTCACACAGAGAGGCCTTCTGATGCCTCCCCTGCTGCAGAATGTCTGTGTGGTGGGTGACAACATGGCCCCGGTCAAACAGAGAGGCCTTCTGGTGCCTCCTCTGCTGCAGAATTGCCCGGGTGTGTGGTGACAACATGGCCCCGGTCACACAGAGAGGCCTTCTGATGCCTCCCCTGCTGCAGAATGTACCTGGGTGTGTGGTGACAACATGGCCCCGGTCACACAGAGAGGCCTCCTGGTGCCTCCCCTGCTGCAGAATGTCTGTGTGGTGGGTGACAACATGGCCCTGGTCACACAGAGAGGCCTCCTGGTGCCTCTTCTGCTGCAGAATGTACCTGGGTGTGTGGTGACAACATGGCCCCGGTCACACAGAGAGGCCTCCTGATGCCTCCCCTGCTGCAGAATGTACCCGGGTGTGTGGTGACAACATGGCCCCGGTCACACAGAGAGGCCTTCTGGTGCCTCCCCTGCTGCAGAATGTAGCTGGGTCTGTGGTGACAACATGGCCCCGGTCACACAGAGAGGCCTTCTGGTGCCTCCCCTGATGCAGAATGTCTGTGTGGTGGGTGACAACATGGCCCTGGTCACACAGAGAGGCCTTCTGGTGCCTCCTCTGCTGCAGAATGTACCCTGTTGTGTGGTGACAACATGGCCCCGGTCACACAGAGAGGCCTTCTGGTGCCTCCCCTGCTGCAGAATGTACCTGGGTCTGTGGTGACAGCATGGCCCTGGTCACACAGAGAGGCCTCCTGGTGCCTCCCCTGCTGCAGAATGTCTGTGTGATGGGTGACAACATTGCCTCGGTCACACAGAGAGGCCTCCTGGTGCCTCCCCTGCTGCAGAATGTCTGTGTGGTGGGTGACAACATGGCCCCGGTCAAACAGAGAGGCCTCCTGGTGCCTCCCCTGCTGCAGAATGTACCTGGGTGTGTGGTGACAACATGGCCCCGGTCACACAGAGAGGCCTTCTGGTGCCTCCCCTGCTGCAGAATGTACCCGGGTGTGTGGTGACAACATGGCCCCGGTCACACAGAGAGGCCTTCTGGTGCCTCCCCTGCTGCAGAATGTCTGTGTGGTGACAACATGGCCCCGGTCACACAGAGAGGCCTCCTGGTGCCTCCCCTGCGGCAGAATGTCTGTGTGGTGACAACATGGCCCCGGTCACACAGAGAGGCCTTCTGGTGCCTCCCCTGCTGCAGAATTTACCTGGGTCTGTGGTGACGACATGGCCCCTGTCACACAGAGAGGCCTCCTGGTGCCTCCCCTGCTGCAGAATGTAGCCGGGTGTGTGGTGACGACATGGCCCCGGTCACACAGAGAGGCCTCCTGGTGCCTCCCCTGCTGCAGAATGTAGCCGGGTGTGTGGTGACGACATGGCCCCTGTCACACAATGAGGCCTTCTGGTGCCTCCCCTGCTGCAGAATGTCTGTGTGGTGGGTGACAACATGGCCCCGGTCACACAGAGATGCCTTCTGGTGCCTCCCCTGCTGCAGAATGTACCTGGGTGTGCGGTGACGACATGGCCCCGGTCACACAGAGAGGCCTTCTGGTGCCTCCCCTGCTGCAGAATGTACCCGGGTGTGTGGTGACGACATGGCCCCGGTCACACAGAGAGGCCTTCCGGTGCCTCCTCTGCTGCAGAATGTACCCGTGTGTGTGGTGATGACATGGCCCCGGTCACACAGAGAGGCCTGCTGGTGCCTCCCCTGCTGCAGAATGTACCCGGGTGTGTGGCGACGACATGGCCCAGGTCACACAGAGAGGCCTCCTGGTGCCTCCCCTGCTGCAGAATGTACCCGGGTGTGTGGCGAAGACATGGCCCCGGTCAAACAGAGAGGCCTTCCGGTGCCTCCCCTGCTGCAGAATGTACCCGGGTGTGTGGTGACGACATCGCCCCGGTCACACAGAGAGGCCTTCCGGTGCCTCCCCTGCTGCAGAATGTACCCGGGTGTGTGGTGACGACATCGCCCCGGTCACACAGAGAGGCCTTCTGGTGCCTCCCCTGCTGCAGAATGTACCCGGGTGTGTGGTGACGACATGGCCCCGGTCACACAGAGAGGCCTCCTGGTGCCTACCCTGCTGCAGAATGTACCCGGGTGTGTGGTGACGACATGGCCCCGGTCACACAGAGAGGCCTTCTGGTGCCTCCCCTGCTGCAGAATGTACCCGGGTGTGTGGTGACGACATGGCCCCGGTCACACAGAGAGGCCTTCTGGTGCCTCCCCTGCTGCAGAATGTACCCGGGTGTGTGGTGACGACATGGCCCCGGTCACACAGAGAGGCCTTCTGGTGCCTCCCCTGCTGCAGAATGTACCCGGGTGTGTGGTGACGACATGGCCCCGGTCACACAGAGAGGCCTTCTGGTGCCTCCCCTGCTGCAGAATGTACCCGGGTGTGTGGTGACGACATGGCCCCGGTCACACAGAGAGGCCTACTGGTGCCTCCCCTGCTGCAGAATGTACCCGGGTGTGTGGTGACGACATGGCCCCGGTCACACAGAGAGGCCTTCTGGTGCCTCCCCTGCTGCAGAATGTACCTGGGTGTGTGGTGACGACATGGCCCCGGTCACACAGAGAGGCCTCCTGGTGCCTCCCCTGCTGCAGAATGTACCTGGGTGTGTGGTGACGACATGGCCCCGGTCACACAGAGAGGCCTTCAGGTGCCTCCCCTGCTGCAGAATGTACCCGGGTGTGTGGTGACGACATGGCCCCGTTCTCACAGAGAGGCCTTCTGGTGCCTCCCCTGCTGCAGAATGTACCTGGGTGTGTGGTGACAACATGGCCCCGGTCACACAGAGAGGCCTTCTGGTGCCTCCCCTGCTGCAGAATGTACCTGGGTGTGTGGTGACAACATGGCCCTGGTCACACAGAGAGGCCTCCTGGTGCCTCCCCTGCTGCAGAATGTACCTGGGTGTGTGGTGACAACATGGCCCCGGTCACACAGAGAGGCCTTCTGGTGCCTCCCCTGCTGCAGAATGTCTGTGTGGTGGGTGACAACATGGCCCCGCTCACACAGAGAGGCTTTCTGGTGCCTCCCCTGCTGCAGAATGTACCTGGGTGTGTGGTGACAACATGGCCCCGGTCACACAGAGAGGCCTTCTGGTGCCTCCTCTGCTGCAGAATGTACCCGGGTGTGTGGTGACAACATGGCCCCGGTCACACAGAGAGGCCTTCTGGTGCCTCCCCTGCTGCAGAATGAAGCCGGGTGTGTGGTGACAACATGGCCCCGGTCACACAGAGAGGCCTTCTGGTGCCTCCCCTGCTGCAGAATGTCTTTGTAGTGGGTGACAACATGGCCCTGGTCACACAGAGAGGCCTTCTGGTGCCTCCCCTGCTGCAGAATGTCTGTGTGGTGGGTGACAACATGGCCCTGGTCACACAGAGAGGCCTCCTGGTGCCTCCCCTGCTGCAGAATGTCTTTGTAGTGGGTGACAACATGGCCCTGGTCACACAGAGAGGCCTTCTGGTGCCTCCCCTGCTGCAGAATGTACCTTGGTGTGTGGTGACAACATGGCCCAGGTCACACAGAGAGGCCTTCTGGTGCCTCCCCTGCTGCAGAATGTCTGTGTGGTGGGTGACAACATGGCCCCGGTCACACAGAGAGGCCTCCTGGTGACTCCCTCTGCTGCAGAATGTACCTGGGTGTGTGGTGACAACATGGCCCCGGTCACACAGAGAGGCCTTCAGGTGCCTCCCCTGCTGCAGAATGTCTGTGTGGTGGGTGACAACATGGCCCCGGTCACACAGAGAGGCCTCCTGGTGACTCCCTCTGCTGCAGAATGTACCCGGGTGTGTGGTGACAACATGGCCCCGGTCACACAGAGAGGCCTTCAGGTGCCTCCCCTGCTGCAGAATGTACCCGGGTGTGTGGTGACAACATGGCCCCGGTCACACAGAGAGGCCTTCCGGTGCCTCCTCTGCTGCAGAATGTCTCTGTGGTGGATGACAACATGGCCCCAGTCAAACAGAGAGGCCTTCTGGTGCCTCCCCTGCTGCAGAATGTCTGTGTGATGGGTGACAACATGGTCCCAGTGTCACAGAGAGTTTTTTTTTCCAAAACTCAGAAGTAGCCTGTATTTCAATGAATTCAAAACAGAATTGGTAAGATATATATTTCAATAATTTAAGTCTCCCATAGGGAACTCACCATGACATGGACCCCCTAGCAAACCAAAGGTGTGGGTGAGACTGAGCCATGATAATTAATTTTAAGCAGACTTAGATCCTTGTGGTCAGTTGGGCATCTCTCAAAGTCAAGAGGCCCAGCCCGCAGCCTATAACTATAGAGAAAGTCCTTTGCTTTGCCATATATAGGTTTGTGGAACAAGCTTGATGCATCGTATTGGCAAACAACTGATACAAATGTATTTAAAAACAAGAATTGCGGTTGTTGCCGCGTAAAAAAATGCCTCAGGCATTTTTATACGCGGCAACAACCGTAATTCTTGCATTTTAAGGAACATAATGTCATCGTTGGTATATTTGTAGGGGACCAAGTCGTATTTGTTGGTGTGGGAGACCAAGTCATATTGCTATTTAGTATACACTCACAGACACATTGCCAAGGCGTCTTGTTATATTGTGATGCATGAGGGACAATAATTGCAATTAAAATTATAACTGATTTGTGATCTTTCTTATAAGTTAGTGTAATAAACTGCTATTGTATGCCAATAGATCGATATCCCTTCTAAAGGCTTGAGGATGTACCAAGTTGATTCTGTGTTGCATTCCGCGGAAAAAAGGAGTTAAAGTTCTACATGTCTTTGCAGACCCCCCCTTCTCTCCCTTGTACTACTACTAGTACAAATGTATATGTAACAGGATGCATATGTGAGTGTCCAACCCCCCCCCCCCCCTGCTCAACATAGCTTTCACACTTAGCAGCCATGTACATGGGGGTAGGAGGGGGGGGGGGGGGTGTCGCGCTATACAGCTACATTGCATGTAGAGACTGTGCTTGCCCTTTTATAGCCGTGGACCATACCTGGTAATATACAGCCACTAGGTGGCCACCAGTGCAGCAGCACTAATAGAATCATTGAATTCCTTGGGTCCATGCTAGGGGGGGTAGGTATGATTATAATCAACCTCAGGAGCATGGAAATGGCTATTGCTAGGCAGATAAACAATTAGAATAGCTGTTGCTAGGCAACCAGCTGTCTTAGCAACAAACCAATAGAACCATTGAATTCCATAGGTCCATGTTAGAGGTTAGGTATGATTATAATCAACCTCAGGAGCATGGAAATGGGTGTTGCTAGGGAGATAAACAATTAGAATAGCTGTTGCTAGGCAACCAGCTGTCTTAGCAACAAAATAATAGAACCATTGAATTCTTTGGGTCCATGTTAGGGGGTAGGTACACTTATAATCAACCTCAGGAGCATGGAAATTGGTGTTGCTAGGCAGATCAACAATTAGAATAGCTGTTGCTAGGCAGCCAGCTGTCTTAGCAACAAGCCAATAAAACCATTGAATTCCTCTGGTCCATGTTAGGGGGGGTAGGTACTATGGCAAGCCGAATGGGTAAACTTTCGAAAAACCTGGTTTATCGTCGATAAACCTGGTTTTTCGCAGATAAACCAGGTTTTTCGACAGAAACCTGACTTTTCGACCGATGGGCAGAGTTTCTGAAAAACCTGGTTTATCTAATCGAAAAACCTGGTTTTTCGGATCTAACCAGGTTTATCAGGTATAACCAGGTTTATCGGATATGATCAGGCATTTCGGACGAAAAACCTGGTTTATCGGCCAAAAACCTGCTCTATCGACCAAAAAACCTGCTCTATCGGCTAAAAACCTGCTCTATCGGCTAAAAACTTGCTCTATCGACCAGAGACCTGCTCTATCGGCCAGAAACCCGCCCTATCGGCCAGAAACCCGCCCTATCAGCCAGAAACTCGCCTATCGGCCAGAATTCCGCCCTATCGGCCAGAAACCCGCCCTATCGGCCCAAAACCCGCTCTATCGGCCCAAAACTTGCTCTATCGGCCAGAAACCTTGCTTTTCAGACTAGAACTAGGCTTTCAGCAGATGAACAAGCATGAAAAACATAGTTCCTGTTTTATCAACCGATAAACCAGGTTACCAGCGATAAACCAGGTTTATCAACCGATAAACCAGGTTTATCAACTGATAAACCAGGTTTATCAACCGATAAACCAGGTCACCAGCGATAAACCAGGTTTATCGGCGATAAACCAGGTTTATCGCCTAGCAACAGCCATATCGGCCATAAACCTGGTTTTTCGACCAAACTGGCCGAAAAAATGGTTTATCGCTAGGAAAATATGAAAAACATGGTTTTTCGGTCGATTGGCATAGTTTCTGCCGATAAACCAGGTCTTTCGTTGATAAACCAGGTTTTTCGTTGATAAACCAGGTTTTTCAATAAAACTGGCCGAAAAACCATGTTTTTCGGTCGATAGGCTTAGTTCCGTTTGATAAACCAGGTTTATCAAATGATAAACCAGGTTTATCGGCGATAAACCTGGTTTATCGGCGAAAAACCAGGTTTTTTGAAAGTTGACCCATTCGGCTTGCCATAAGGTACAATTATAATCAATCTCAGGAGCATGGAAATGGGTGTTGCTAGGCAGATAAACAATTAGAAAAGCTGTTGCTAGGCAACCAGCTGTCTTAGCAACAAACTAGTAGAACCATTGAATTCCTTGGGTCCATGTTAGGGGGGTAGGTATGATTATAATCAACCTCAGGACGGGCCTCAGGAGCATGGAAATGGCTGTTGCTAGGCAGATAAACAATTAGAATAGCTGTTGCTAGGCAACCAGCTGTCTTAGCAACAAACCAATAGAACCATTGAATTCCTTGGGTCCATGTTAGGGGGTATCGGTATGCTTATGATCAACCTCAGGATCGAAGGTTGATTAATATTAATTTTATCATTATTATATGCATAAATTTGTGTTGTGACACCTTAAAACAAAATGGCGGCACCCCTTAAAACAAAATTGCGGCACCCGTACTGACTTCCTGTCAAATGAAAACAATATAATGCCTTAACCTGGTAGTTCGCAAGCTCACCACCAGGGCCCCTCCGGAGCCTTTCTGCCTTAAATAAACAAAGTCTTGGTAATTTCGCTGTCGCTGGCCAAAAATAAGGTCCAGTGAATAGAAGCTCATATATGAAGATATCTGAAATCTTATAATATACTATCTGTGTCATGTTCATTAGATATTGCAATGAAGAACTCTGTCATTCTGTACTATGCTTTTGCCTGTATGGCATGGTTGAATATGTGTTCTAATAATTTTGATTAAATATTACATCGACATTATCAACTGTATTGAGTCTAATGTATTTTTGTAAAATCCCATTGTGCAAGAAAAAAACATTTTCAAAACTCAAATACTGTAGTACAAAATGTATTTAAGACTATACAAATTGTATGTTTCTCATATAATTTGAAAAACAACTTCCATGAGAATTTGAAATATTGATTTTGCCAGGTTTATTAGGCGGATTCAGTAAGTTTCTTAGAGTAGATAAGAGGGTCACTGTGTGATTGTGAGGGATATAAAGAACACATATTGACAGTCTCAAGCCTTTTTATTTTGACTTAAGGATACAAAACAATAATTGGGCAATATTCAGTGATGGGCACAATGCAGAGGTACGGACCATTAAATGGTGCTATAAGTCAGTTTAAGTCTCCTTGCAACACACACAGTTCCTTATTAACACTTAGAATATCTAACAAAGGTACTGATAGTGAAGTGATGTAAATATTTGTTCTGTGTGGTGTCATGAAGTGTCTGCTCGGTAGAACAGGTGTTTAACTTCGCTTCAGCATCATCCTGGTGCCTGAGAGGGAGGTGAAGCGCTTCCAGCGGTACCAGAAGACTCCGTGACCACTGTTGTCACCGTACAGCCCATTGAGGCTGGAGGTGGCACAGCTGTTGTACCACCAGGCACCTGAGTAGCCAACAGCACAGTCACCACCATTGGCATCATTGTCCTGGTCATGGGTGGAGAAGGGGGAGCCGTTGTGGTAGGATAGGGAATCTCCTGAAACATCAAATACACAGATTCGGTCACCTTCACCATATGTTTGTATTACTTGCAAACATTTAGGATTCAATTACCTTTCATAAAATCCCATATACATATATGGCCTAAATTGGAGTAAACATTGGCCTATATAATTATGTAAATGTTAACACACCATTGAGTGTAGTGTAACAGGGGTAGACTTTAATGCTGGCCCAGGAGCCAATGGCCAGTAGTTTAGTGTCTCTGCCCAGTTTTCTCAAGAATCATATTCATGTGGGCCAATAGAAATAGAAATGCATAGCTACTATGTCAGGACATGTTCATCTATTTCAGTAAAAGACAAGGTTCATATCTGGTGTGGTACACATCGTCTTCCATATATCTATAGCAATACAGTCATGTTATAGGTGGTTGGAAAGGTGAAACTACGGGAAACTCAGCCATTCTATTCAGGTTTTGGCTAAGCTAACCAGGGAAAACTAAAACTTCTCTCTTAATACATTAGACACATTTTCATACTCAAGAGATTTTTTTTAGAGTGTAGGTGTGAAATTCTCAGGAAACATACCTGAAGTACCAGTGTATCCATCAACAGTCAGTTTGTAGTTGTTGGTCTGATCATCTATCCAGAACTTGTCGTAGCTGGCAAAGGCTGTTTCATTCCCAAGCTGCAGCTCCACCCTTAGTGTCTGTTCGTGATCAGCGGTCAGGGCGTGGATGAGGTCGTTACCAAGCCAGTATTCACCTGAGGCATTCCCGAACCCCTTCTGGTAGTCAGACCAGCCACGGTAGAAGTCTACAGACCCGTTCATCCTGCGCTGAAATACCTTTAATCAGCACAAAATTACTGAATATGAAATAGATCATTAAATCAAGTTGGCCAGTTGTTTTGATGAGAAATAGCATCAAACACATATCAATAAGGAGTACGTCCATGAGAGAAGATATGGTTTGCATTTTAGTTGAGTTGTCTGAGTTACTTACGGTCCATCCTCCACCAGCGATGCTCTGGTCACAGTAGGCGTTGACGAGGTTCACACCGTCTGGTTTGACGCTGTGTACACCTGAGGTGGTGTGTCCTGCATCATACGCAGCCTGGCAGTCCTTGTAACCTGTAATTGTGTTGACAAAGTGAAAGGTGTTACAAGGGCATAAAGTTAAAGCATAAAGTTAAAAAACAATTTGGAATCTGAGTTTTGCCATTCTAGCTCTAGCTCTCTACAATACAGTATCAAGGGTTTGTAAGTTTTTGGCATTTAAGACATATCTTAAAGCATTTATACTAGATATAATATAGAATTAGAAGAATTTATATTTCCAAATAAGACATACCTTTGGAGATGGGGCCCTCAGTGTGTCCTTGTCCACCAATGTTAATTTTGCATGGAGCCTTAAATCACAGGAATTTAATGTAAATATTCACAACAGACACTATATAATCCTTGCTTTAAATCATCACCCTTACTGCCTCTAAATATATTGCATAAGTATGACTATCATAATTAGAACATCCCTTTCACCCAAAAATAAAGATTAACAAGTCATGCTATTCGGTTTCTTTGTTGTGAAACAAATAGAAATTTAGTGAACTTACAGTTAAGATGCACTGGCCACCTTTCACCTCCTAGGAGTGAGGGCAAGTAATGATACATAAAAAGATAAATAAAAGAGTTTCAGAACATCAAATCAACGGAATCTAGGTTTAGTGATATATAAAGGTAGTAGTGCAAACAAAATCAGTTTTTATTTCATTTCATTCAATTTCACAGTATTCAATGATTTTACATGACTCATCTACGCTACAAGGCTGGGTACTCAACAATCAAGGACGGACTTTGTTCTGTTCATAGTTGTACATGTGATGAAAGCCATTCTTACAGTTGGACGTGTTTATTGATTGATTGATTGAATTTCCTTTATTTATACTGAATAAAGATAGGTCAAAGACCTGTATTCTTCTAGATCCAGTCGATTGAACAGAATCAGACTGAACAATATAAGACAATCGGTATGTAATAAGAGAAAAAAATGTATAGGAGGCATAGGCTTAGAGCCATGACTTAGTATAATAGAGCTAGATGTTAGTATATGCAATGTTGTGGAGGTGGTGATGTTATTACCACATGGAGGATGTTATTTCCATTTATTGGGACAGATGGTAATGTCCAAGTTAAATGATGGTCAGTCATTTAACTGTAGTCATATGGTCAATTAAAGGTTTCTGGTGAAAACATAACACACAAGTGTCCAGATTATATCAAATAATCTAGACATAAGTGTCAATCAATTCCCTATGGGTTTTCCTGTTCCAGGAGGTAAATTTGGGACTCTCTCTCACAGATCTTTCTTCCACAGTAAGGGCATTCCAAGCCCCAGCCAATCTATACCTCAGAGATCGAACATATGCAGGATTTTTTGCTCTTTTCTGGAGAAGTAACCTCTGATCCCTTCTTCTAGTAGCCACATTAATTATATGTAATTCTTCAGGGATTAATGATTTTGAAAAGGCTAAATCCAATATGTGCATATGTCTTCTATCCTTAAGTTTATTCAATTTGGCTTTCCTGTGAAGGGCTGCAGTGTTTAGAATTCCTGTTCTCCTGTAGGCTATTCTGAGGCATCTATTAACTAATTTCTGTACATTTTCAAGGCTAGTCTTAGAGGCAACATCATAAAATACATCGCAATAATCAATAATAGGTACCACCATGGTTTTTGCTACCTTAACAGCTGCATTTTGGGGTAAGTCATATTTAACATAATTAAACATAAATACTTTGTGCCGAACACTATGTACTAATGTGGGTATGTGATGATTAAAATTTAACATGGGGTCGAGAGTAATACCAAGATACCTGTATGAGGGAGCATAGGCGATATTATCCTGTCCAATCTTTAGTAAGGGTTTGGTTAGGCGTCTCCTTAGTGCTTTATTTGCAAAAACCATGAATTTGGTCTTTTTACTGTTTAAGGATAGCTTGTTGGCATTACACCAATTAGCAATATGAGCAAGGTCATTGTTAATTTTATTAGTTATATTAGTCTCAGGTGTATGGGCTAGATATATCACTGTGTCGTCAGCATAATGCTGACATTTGAGGTTAGTTAAAGATGAATGCATGTCGTTAATATAGGTTAAAAATAGTAATGGGCCCAATACGGAGCCTTGAGGGACCCCGCAGGTAATATTATGGTAGTCTGAGAGGATGCCATTAGCTTTGGTGCGTTGTCTTCTATCTGTTAGGTAATTTTCAATTAGTGAGGTGGCAGTGTTAGTAAGGCCTAAATCAGATAATTTTAATTTTAAAATGGTGTGGTTTAAAGTATCAAAGGCTTTGGAAAAATCGAGAAATATAGCTGTAGTGCATTGTTGAATGTTAAGTGATTCAAATATATTGTTAGTTAATTTTTCTATGCTGTGAAATGTTGACCTTTGTGGCCTGAAGCCGTCCTGGTTTTCATATAGGATGTTGTTATTAATTAAGTAAGTTAGTAATTGTTTATGGAGAACCTTTTCCATTATCTTAGCTGGCAGAGGCAATATGGAGATCGGTCTTAAATTATTAACATCAGACCTGTCCCCACCCTTGGGCAGGGGGGTCACAATAGCTTCTTTCCAAGCATGGGGGAAAACTGAGGTTCTTATGACTAGGTTTATTAGGTGAAGGAGATGGTATGGTAGAGTAATAAAAGTGTCTTTAAATATTTGAGAAGAAATGTTGGGAATACCAGAAGATTTATTTACATTAATTTTCCTTACTAATTTGATTGCCAGCTCCACTTCACATTCCTGAAAACTGAATTGAGGTAGAAGAGGGGGGATATTACTATGATAGGGTAAAGTCAAATTTTGTGCCAAGCGATCTCCTATTGTTGCAAAATATTTATTTATGAAATTGGCAGTGTCTTCAGATCTAATATGGGTATTATTGGTTTTGTCCTGCAGGGAGTAGACTGGGGATCTATTCTTTGGGTTCATTAGATTATTAATAGATTTCCAATATTCTTTGGGTTTATTATGAAATTTTACAAATTGTTGTTTGTTAAATCTATTACGGGCAAGTCTTTTTTCTTCATTGGCCAGATTCCTCAGGAATATTGCAATGTTATGATCATCATCATTTTGAGTACGTCTATATTTTTTCATAGCATCATCCCTATCCCTAAAGAGTGTTAGTAGGTCGTTAGTAACCCATTCCTTCTTTTTCTGTGTGCATTTAAAAGTTTTGATGGGGCAGGTAAAGTCGAGTAGAAAATGGATCTTATCCAATAAAATATTCCATGCAATATTGGGGTCAGGTGCATCCCAAAATGTGTTCCAGTTAATATTTTTAAGCCCAGTCGTATAATTATCAGGAATATAATTCTTATAGGAGCGTCCTGTGAATGAGATTGGTGTTTTAACCTCAGAGGTGAATTTCCTTGTTACAAATATGGGGTAGTGGTCAGTAACAGTGATGTGCGACACACCAGATGTAGTAACTTGAGAGGAGTTGGTTAGTATTAGATCAATTAAGGTATTTTCTCCCTGTGGGTTTTTGTGAGTAAATTGGTTAATTAGTTGGCTCAGTGCAAATGTAGTCATAAAGTTTTTTAATCTATCATGATCTCCATATTTTTTCTTGACATTAATGTTAAAATCACCTAGCATAAAAATCTCTTTGCCTGGGGTCCTAGTTAGGGTTGTTAATAATAGGGTTAGTTTAGTGAAAAATATGTCAATATTGCCATCAGGAGGCCTGTAAATATTGAACAAGTGAATAGTCTTGCCATTGCCCTTATTCAGGATTATATATTGGACTTCCATATCAATATTGCAAATATTTTTATCTCTTTGTTCAACATAGGAGACATCATTTGCTATATATGTAACTACGCCACCCCCACATGTCTTTGCTCCTGGTAGAGTCAGATCTCTATCCAGCCTGCAAAAGTTATACCCTTCTAGTACAAATGTATCGTCTTTATGCATGTTAGTTAACCAACTCTCAGTGAGGCCAATGCAATCGGCCTGAGAATTTTCAAACATTATTCTGGCATCATCTATTTTACCTGGTAATGTGCGTATATTATAGTTAACTAGATGTAAACCTCTCTGCCTATCAAAATTAAGGTCATGGGACATTAATAGTGTGTCTAAAATTCCTAAGAGAGAGAATCCCCCCCCGTTTCAACAGCATGTTTGACCAGAAACCTTCATATAAATACATGTTTGATTCCAAGATGTAGAGTGTAGCGCTTATGCAAGGGCATGTGCAATAAAATGCTACCCAAGAATTGGTTTCATATCACCTGCCTCTCCACCCAAGAAAAAAACAAGAAAACACCATTTTTGACTGTATGCAATTGTCATTAGCGTACTAGTAAAACGGAGGTGAAGTATGTATCACTGTGTACCCATTACAAGTGTATGTTTACTATCATAAAAAATGAACTCTGCAGTTATTCAATAGATTTTTATGTTAAAGTAGCATTCTCACCGAGCGTTTCCCACTCACAATTCTAGTACTGTTCTAGTCTGCTATGTGGTAAGTGAGAGTGGTGAGAATGCCCCTTTAATGTATTTGTATACTTTATATTGAGCGAAATACCAGAATAAACACTCATCAAACTCAAACTCAGTAGTCTAACAACCCATGTAGATTAATGGCTCACAAGGCACAGGTTCAACTCTGGACGCTTACTTTGAGAAGGAGTTCCATCTTTGCGAGTCTGTCTTCCAGGGGGATTGTGATGGGGCAGGTTGCCTGGTCTGCTCTAAGACCAAGGCAGTGCACACTCAGTAGCAGCACGGTGATGGGGAGTACGGCCATTCTTGCTGTAAATAAACAACAAGTGGTACGGTCACTGTGACCACCATGTATACAGGTACTGATATACACAAACTTCTTCATAGTATTCAGGACAAACATATACCATGGTATTTACATTGCTTACCTCTATTGTCTCCAAATTTGTTAAATGGCCTGCACCGACATTTCTAATATCACTAAGCACTAGTGAGTTTGAAGCTTGACTTTGGTGTCTCTTTGTCACCTTGTCCATCACAAGTTAACTGAGCTCCAACTCATGCCACAGTGTTCCCTTGTTTACATCAGTAAGCTCTGTCAACCAGAGTAAGAATCCAATATGGATATCCCAATGTGGATACTCCATGAGGATACCCCATGCACATAGCCTAGGCAGATACCAAATATTGTTGCAGGCAGATAACTCATGTTTTGAATCAACCGCAAACAAAGAGAGGGAGGTATTAGTAGTATGGATGCTGTCTCATCAAAGTCTCTTACCCCTGTTTCCTATAGGATTCTATGGATGTGTGAACAGTTCTCTTTTAAAAGTTGGATTCAAGACTCTACTGGTACTGAGATGTGTATTTTTGGGATGATTTACATGAATAGGCGTCTAACAAATGCCCATATGTGGTAGTGGTATCAATATAGGTATTATTTCAAACGTCATTATAGTGCCTGGGTCAACATGCGAGAGCTGACAAAGTGTACAAGAAGTACATGTATACTCAGTAGAGTGTATCAGCATGATGATACATTTATTGGGACGGGGGTAATCTAAGACTCACCGCTGCCCCCCCATGTGGTTTGACTAGGAACTATTCCACACGGGGCTCACACCCTGTATGTCAAGTTGAATGAACAGTGATATTTTATTTCCTGGCACTCCTTGGCCACACTACCTATGTATGTCAGAGTGAGCTTCTTTGTTTCAATCATCAAGCAACCCCTGTTCTGTCTTCCAATATACAGCCATACCATTCTGGCCCGCCGGCTAGACTGCCTTACATTATATTTACATGTGCCTAGCTGGGGCGGTGGGAGGAAGCTGTGTACCCACAGCCTAACCGCTGCCACCGCTACAAATTGTAGTACAATATTCTACATGGCATTTACCATTATGTGACCTAACGGTGCTAATATTGGGAATCTGGTGAAAATACTTACTGTTACTGTCACAGTTTTATCGCACAAATTTATTCATGACACTTTTAGAACATCATCCTAAACAAGAATTGCGGTTGTTGCCGCATAAAAAAATGCAATTCTTGCATTTGAAGGAACATAATGTCTACATGGTTGGTATGTTTGAAGGGGACCCATTCAAGACACCAAAAAAGCAGGGGGGGGGAGTGGTTATCAGGGGGAAGGATGAAATTACTTCAAATATGGCATTTCCTATGAATTCCTTGGGTCCATGTTAGGGGGTAAGGAAATGTGTGTTGCTAGGCAGATAAATACTTAGAATATATTTTGCTAGGCAACCTAGGCAGATAACAATAAGACAGGGAACCAGCTGTATTAGCAAAAACTAATAGAACCATTGAATTCCCTGGGTCCATGTTAGGGGGGATAGATATGATTATAAACAACCTAAGGACCATGGAAATGTGTGTTGCTAGGCAGATAAACAATTAGAATAGCTCTTGCTAGGCAACCAGCTGTATTGGCAACAAACCAATAGAACCATTGAATTCCTTGGGTCCATTTTAGCGGGGGTAGATATGATTATAATCATCATCAGGAGCATGAAAATGTGTGTTGCTAGGCAGATAAACAATATAGATGTTGCTAGGCAACCAGCTGTATCAGCAACAAAGCAATAGAACCATTGAATTCCTGGGGTTCATATTAGGGGGGGTAGATGACTATAATCAACCTCAGGACCATCGAAATGTGTGTTGCTAGGCAGATAAAAACTTAAAATAGGTGTTGCTAGGCAACCAGATATATTTACAGCAAACCAATAGAACCATTGAATTCCTGGGGTCCATATTAGGGGGTAGATATGATTATAATCAACCTCAGGACCATCGAAATGTGTGTTGCTAGGCAGATAAACAAATAGAATAGCTGTTGCTAGGCAACCAGCTGTATTAGCAACAAACAAATAGAACCTTTGAATTCCTTGGGTCAATGTTAGAGTGCAAACATCATACACCACATCCTTGTGGTGCCTGGCGGCACCACCAGGTGGCTACGCCAACACTTCGACATAAAAAACATAATAAAAACAAGAGAGCTAAGCTAATCCTATGAATTAGTCTCTTGTGAAGTCTTAGATCTATGTACAGCAACTGCCTGCTTTATGCCTAACCTTCTTGGGGTACCTTCAGCACCATTGTCCACAGAGCACAGTGCACAGTAAGAAAGGTAGGCATCTGATTACATAGACAAGGCATTCAACATATTGTATTACTGCTCCCTTGAATTAGGTGTAAGAAGACCATGAATATCTTCAGACTTCAACTTTTAGATTACTGTTGTGTAATGTTGAAATGGCTATGTGATTATGACACTAATGTAGAGAAAGAATTTGTCCAAACTAGACTATGATAATAAAGTCACCTGTCGCCCCAAGTATACTACAGACATAGACAGAGTGGGTACCCACCTTACTATATGGCAGTAAGTAACATGTAAAGTTAGCAAACACTTGCCTGTCGTATCATGCCACATATACCATACACATAGACAATACTGGCTGCCAACTATATGATGATAAGTAGGAGGTTAAGTTTGTAGACACTTACCGGTCAGCTCCAGAGTGAAGGGATCACCTCAGCCCGATATTACGCTGCCTTATAAAGCACACCTGGCTGTCTCTGTGGATGCATCTCATTGGTTGGAATCATAATGATATAAAACAAGTCAGAATCCTTTAAAATAATTATATTTTTCCATCTAAACTGCCACATGTATAGCTGTCAATGTGGAGGCAGCTCATTGGTAGTAAAAATAAAAAAGTAAAAGCGTGTCAGGTTTTATGTACATCTCTGGAACAGGAGCACTGTAGGAACACTCAAGAGTTAGATGATCAGTAATGGTGGATGGCTATGTTTAAACCTATGATGATATGAATTGACCACTCGGTGCCTGTTTATGTGCATTAATGATATTGGTATGGAGATATAACATAGAGCATGTGAAGCATAACAGAAGAAGAGCCAGCTGGATAATTGAGAAGGAATTAACCAATAACAAGGAACATGTTCCATGTACTAGGCTAACTATAAGGGACTAGGCTAACTCAAATTATCAGGCTTCACTGTTAACCTTGGATGGCCAGATATCTATGAGCATGATTTTGTATGGTATGCTGAATGATTCACCATAGTGAGTCATTGCTGAACTCACAAAAGACACACCGGAGTTCCCTTATAACTGTTGAGGGACAACATTTGTACAAGGATTAGATAGCCTAGTATCTTTACCTGAGTTAGCCTAGTCATCTCTTCTCACAACAGACTGAATTAGCCTAGTCACATCAACAGAGTTAGCCTAGTCCCAGGCTGATTTCTTCATTGATTTAATGAGGCTAGCAATTATCTGACCACATATACCTAAACTAAGATTCTACCAGCTATCATGTAAGAATATCAATCAAGTACTTACATTACAAATATTCAAAATATAATTAGCATTGCTTGCTCACCATCCGCCATTACAAATAAGGTAACTCAAGATTCCAGGCCCAGTGTTCCTACAGTGAGGAGGTGGGAGTGCTGAAGGGACTGGTCATTATCCAACGACAATGTGAGGGGAATGTATGTTTGCTGTTGTCCGTACATTGAATAACTACTTTGTTGCACTTTAAGTAGGTCACATTCATTTACGTAAGTTATCATTTCAGAGGAAAGCTAATTTTGTGTATTTTTCAATAGCTGATACTGTGTAATTTTCAAACACCATAATGGTGTAGTTTTTAATAGTTTAGACGCAAAACATGAAGCAAGAAGGAAGTGGGACTGACAGTCCTAAGGGAGGGTCCCAAAGGAGGTTCCCAAAGGAAGGACATAAGGGAAGGTCACATAGGACATAGGTGCCCACTTCCTTTGTACATTGCACCTCACCTTTTAACTATAGTAATGTTTTGATCTTTCTGGGATCCCTCAAACAATATTATTTTGCTTCCAATTCAATGTACAATCGATGGGTATGTTCCCCTCTTTATAAGCCAGGCCCACATATAAGCCGGAGGTAGTGAGGGTCGAGGTAGTGAGGGTAGGCTGTACTTATATAAGATGGGGCTCCAATATGAGCCTGGGCAGGGAATCAAAAAGCATTAGATATCTCTTTTCTGGTCATAACTTTGCTTGTTATTGGAGTATTTAGAATATTCTTGCATGTTTACATCTTGTTTCATAAGCTTTTATATAAAGGTAGCTATAAACTTGCCTCCAGCTCAAATCCAACAACCCCCTGTACTAGATAATGACACTTTAATATGTCCATGTGTCCCTTGCTTCTGTCAATGTGGAAGCACTTCATTGGTTGAAAACATAATCACCTCAACAATGTGTGTCAAACTCCCAGACTCTGAAAAAAATTGTAAAGTTTGATAACCAATATTGGAAAACACGTGAAGGTAAACAGCTGGTGGATATCAGGAAAATCAAGTATACATTTGTGTACTAGTTGATGCAATATGAGCTGTACATATACCAACCATTAGTATAACCAGCTGCCATCCAGTGGCTGTAGATTCACACTAATAGCCTTTCTAATCTTTTGAAGTCGCAATATATTATTGACCACACATGTAGAATGATCCACTTATGCATATTTTCTCCACTGCTCATTGCATTCGTGACAGTATAGGCTTCAATTTGATACCAATTATGTCCATATTTTCCACGAAAAATATCAACAACGAAAAAAACGAAAAATCTCCAAAGGAGGATTTTTGCATGCGCGCGGTGATGAGAAACAAGGATATTTTTTGGGAGAGGCCTTCTAGTGCATTAGCATCACTTGTTCATAATGTGGAGACCTTCTATGACTTAAAACATAGTATTTGGGTATTGGTTCTAAGAGAGAGCGCTCAACCAGGGCTGGCACTCCACCTGGTGAATATTGACTGAACAACTGCTTGGCCACTGCACAGCAGCGCCATCTCTGTTGCTAATTGGACACTACCCAGTCCTTTGTTCATTATTGCTTTGTCGCGGCCTGGAGAGGTCTAGCTTGTGCTTGCTTGTCATTGAAATTTTTTTATATTTTCTTGATTGCTTGAAAGTGGTATTCATGTTAATAAACTGTGTGATCCACATTATTTAAACTGCCTCTCCATACTGAACGCTGATCCCCTTGGCTTTCCTACTCATGTGGCTATCCCTCTTCCTGCCCATTGTCCCCCTGAACATAACTCTCTACTTCTGTATCCTACTCCCTACCTATCCATCTTCCTGGTGTCCCCTTCCTTATCTATCCCTTTTCTTGAAAATATTTTGCTACCTCTTCAAAATGCCTCTATATGGCTGTGTCTCACCAACTTGAGCCAATGTTTTCGTCTATGACCAGGTGCCTTCTATGACTGGGTGCCATCTTAGACCAGGTGTCGTCTATGACCGACAATTTTTTTTTTGGTGTTTTTTTATACTGTGATATGTTAGGGGATCAAAAAGGTTTATGGAAATACTGTTCTTGTAAAAATAAGACAATTCACCTAGGCTATAGGGGCCCGTACATAAAGGTTTCCTTGCTACCCGGTCATAGACGGCACCCGATAATAGACGGCGCCGGGTCATAGACAAAAACATTGGCCCAAGTTGGTGAGACACAGCCATATACCTGCGCCCTCCCTTCAGCTGTTTCCGCATCCTGCAACATTCCCATCTCTCTGCTGACATCTCACATTACCTTCCTATCGCTCTCCCTATATCTGTTTTTCCCTACCTCATTCTCTCCCAGTACATTGTGTACACCTCTTCTCCTATTATCTGTATTCCCCTGGCTGCTAATCCCTGTCCCCCTTTACCTGCCCATTCCTCTCTTTGTCCATCCTTCTCTTTACCTATCCCTATCCTATCTTTGTATCTTTCTTCCTCTCCCTCTAACCACACATCCTTCTCCATACCTTTTTGTCTCCCTACCTTTTTACTCAAGAGGGAGAGATAGAGGGCGATAGAGGAGTGAGAAGTCGGATCACCTGCCAACAACTCTATTTGATGTACTGCAGTGGTATCATGAAACAGTTAAACCCTTTAAGAACTATACTATATGGACCACCAGACCTGACCTGAATCACTCACCTATGACGTGTTGTTGTACAACTTTCCTGGTTCCCCCTTCTCACATCGTGATTACCACCAATGACACTGCCCTCAGTCCCATGCGTTACTTTCCTGCTTCAACTTTCCTGCTTCCTGCTTCTCCTGTCACTATTGTCCTCGCCTACCCATGACACTGAATGACTATGACTTCAATACCTGGACAAAGCTTCATGAGTATAGTTCCTGCTGAGGGTTATTTCTTAAGCAAAGCTGAGTTAGATAAGCCTCAGTAGGGAACTATACAAGTGTTGTGTCTTAATTGATCTGATATTTCATAGTGATCAACAGTGCTAAAAAAGGCGGTGAAATACAGGAGAGGGTTATTTACCAGGGGGTGTAAAATACAGTATTCACCATGAAATTAAATTAGGTGGGGGAGGCACATAAACTATATCACAAATACATAGTGGAAGTGCGTTTAATGTAATGGAAATATTGTTTTAGTATTGATGAGTTTATTTGGGTATGTTATTGTAGCTATTCATTACTTCAACAATTTTGATTCACCATTCTAAAGTTATTAAAAAGTCTTTTATTTAGAACATAAGAAACATAATGCAAATCTTGTGTAATTTTCTCTCTATCTATATTAGGACATGAGCATCAGATGTGTGTCAACAAAATCCACCAATTTCCCCAAGTACATCTTCTGTATAATTAGTATCTAGATTTGGAGTCTTAAAGGTGGTGGTACATATTTGTCTCAGGCAGGCGAGTGGG
The DNA here is from genome assembly GCA_947462335.1 of Harmothoe impar. Classification (NCBI taxonomy): domain Eukaryota; kingdom Metazoa; phylum Annelida; class Polychaeta; order Phyllodocida; family Polynoidae; genus Harmothoe; species Harmothoe impar. Next base: position 63,667,314 of record OX381716.1, on the reverse strand, counting down.
AGATGGTTATGTAAGGGGTTTTTAGAATTGGCCAGGCTGGGCCATGGTTGACATACCTTCTTAACATGATCACCTAATATACTGCAATTCACCTCAGTGGGTGTAAGTATAGGGTAAACAAATTGCATTAATGACCCAATTGTAATAATTCTTAATGTTTTGGCATAAGAACAGGAGGTCAGCACATCCTCTGATTGATTCCATTCATTAACATCATATAACAACCTTACAGGCACCAACAAGCCCCCCCCCCCCTGTTAATTATCTCTGATATGCTGTATTTCACTGAATAAGTGGTAAATTCATTCTGCCCCACCTTCGCACAGAGAGTTCTAAATGCCATACCCCAAAGTCAACCAAAAGCCCCTATTGTTGAATAATGACCCAGAAGTGCACATTTATTTCCAGCACCATGTGGTACATCTGTAGTTAAAGGATAGCAGTGTTTTTCTACAATTGGTACAGATTATGATGCTGAATATTTTCCTTAAATTACAATTCAAATGTTACTCAGTATATATCGTCGCCTCAGTATACAAAGTGAAAAAATAAGATTTTTTTTTTATTCTTGGATATTTTTCTTTTTCCAATGAATTTTCGAAAATGTGATGTTTTTCAAAGGTCGTAAGTGATGTGAAAATGTTAACCCCAATGTATTTTATCATTAAATCAGTGTCTTTTTTTTTCTAACCATTTTATATAATTTATATTATATGTGTACATTTGGATATTTTTTTCAAAAATATGTTAACTTTGAAATGTAAAGGGGGTGAATTTAAGGGGGAAATGATTAAAATTCCTCATTTTAGCAGAAATTTCACTGTTGCTAGGCAACAGCAAAATGTGTATGATTCTTTTTAAGTAACATAAGCAACTAAAAATATTAAAGATTCATATAGTGAGCATTAGGCTTAAATCAATCGACTATTTGAACATTTCATTACACTTTTGAATTAAAGAAATAACTTACCACCTTTGTTTACTGATTAAGTATACAAAAGAATACATGCTATTCAGTATACATTTTTTCCTTATTATTGCCATATTTACTGAGGAAATAGTTGAAATATTTTAGTACCATTTATATAATACGTTTATACTTATTGTTTTTTTACATATAAGCCAATTTCGGGGGCAATATACCATATATTTTAGAAAATACAGCCTGATGAACACATTGATTTTTCTTATTTTGCTCATATCTCAAAACATGGATTTTCCATTTACGACCTTTGTATACTGAGGCGACGATATATGAAGTCCTACTTTGGTACTGTTATGTGATGTTATACACTGCTATACAATGTTATACACTGTTATACACTGTTTATGACAAGGCAGATGTTAAGTAGGTCTCCACATTATGAACAAGTGATGCTTGTGCACTATAATGTTCACACACATAAGTACACAGCAGAAAGTCAGCATGGCTTCCATAGTTACAGTGCACAATACATGGTATTTATTTGATTTTCAAAAATATATGATCAAATATTTACAAATACATGGTACATTCTATATACAATTGACAAACCACTAATTTATCTGTGAGACTTAATACAACTTTTGACATTCATTGAACATAATCCTTTACTCAGTTACAAATGAAAACATCACATTTGCTTGTCATATGTAATACTTTGTGATAAATGAGTCTCCTTTAGAGCTGGCTGAAACGACAATAATGCCCATTGGGCTGGTCATCAGCTATATAGTGTTGCTATACAAGACAATTTTAGTTTCCTCTTCCAAAACAAGAGGTTACATCTGCAGTTGATTTATCCAATGAATCTATGTAATAATGCTATACCTGTATCTGCATGCTGAGCCCTCCCAGAATGCCAAAGAGAGGCTCTTTATGCATTACTAACTTGTTCTTAACAACAGCAAAACAAAGATAGTTGTTAACCTTATGCTGGGGTGGGAGGTGAGAGGAGTTGAATGGCAGATTTAACAAGTGTATATGTGCATCCTGCAGGTGTCCCATACTATTATCTTACAAGATAGGAGCATGACAAGACAGTATTGCCCCCAGGGCTTTATCAGCTGAACACATGTTTCTGTATGTACATAGATTAGCCCTAGGGATGTCATTGACATCCAGTTTATGTCGATGACAATAATTGAGATGATGTTGTCAATATGTTAATGTATTGCAATATAGTATTATTGAACTAGAGTACACCTTACACAAGATTTATTGCCTGAATAAGCTAAACAAAATGATAATGGGAAAGGGCTATACACATCTAGCATATATATATATATACTGATCACAGTTTAAGAAATACAACTCCAGTTGTATTATTTTGCCTAAAAACGTGATAATCGTTGACTTTTTTGTTAAGTCTCAAATGCTGCAAGGTACATTAAAACCACCATCTTTGTATTTCTTGGGTAAATGTGGTCCCTCTTACTAATTACCCCACCAGCAGTGGAGGTATGCTCACTAGAGGTACATTGGGTGCTGGTACATGAACTGAGGTACCATGATAATAATAAGTGCATGAACTGTTTTCTCTACAGACATATATTGACATAATTAAATATTGGCATATTGACAAAATAGTAATATGTCAATATAGCGAATGTCAATGACATCCCTAATTTAGCCCCCATGTGAGTGAACTTGTATACAATTTAGATTTCAAAGACATGGAAAGCCAATAACCTGGCTCTTCAGAAATAAGACACATTTTGTGATGTACAGTATACATAATTTACAAGTTTATACATTTGTTACATGGAGGTATAACAATGGTTCATGTATTATTGAAACAGAACAAATTGTCACAGGTTGTCCCTATACCATGTACCATTCAGTGGTACCTGTACACATCACAGAGGGCACCACCTGGCAGATGAAGCCGGTTAACGAGGAGTTCCCCTCTTCTAATGATAATTTGTAATTGATAAATCAAGCTGCTTCACTTTATCACTTACTTTATGGGTGGATAACTCACTGGAAATGTATCATTATGGCACTGATATATACTCTTGCCCTTTGAGTCAGCTGACCAGCTACACACGTGGCCATTTGCACAACATTCAACATGGGTGATTAGGTAAAGCCCATAAGTCTGCATCACTCTTCCAGTTTAGGGTTTAGGCATCAGGCTCCTACCACCAGAGACAGCGTAAACAGGGACATGGGCTGGTGACAGGTCTGGTGGGTGGTGTGGGGGGTGACAGACGTGATGGTCCCGATGACCAGCCCGATGCTACAGGCACGGTGGGTGGTGTGGTGGGTGACAGAGGCGATGGTCCCGATGACCAGCCCGATGCTACTGGCCTGGTGGGTGGTGTGGTGGGTGACAGACGCGATGGTCCCGATGACCAGCCCGATGCTACAGGCACGGTGGGTGGTGTGGTGGGTGACAGAGGCGATGGTCCCGATGACCAGCCCGATGCTACAGGCCTGGTGGGTGGTGTGGTGGGCGATGTGGGCGACAGAGGCGGCGGTCCTGATGATGAAAAACATACATAATTAAACAGAGCAAAACTGTTGAAATATTTCAACCCCAACGCCCTGGATGGCCACCAGAAGCAGAGGCTATTGTCTTAGGTGCCAGGTTTGCTAGGTGAGACCTTGCTCTAGACAAGCCTGTCTCCATGAGGGGTGTGTGTGTGTGGGGGGGGTGCATCCAGGTGTGACACACTCCAACATCCTGGTACCCCAACTAACCAAGCTGCAGATAGTAGCAGTCACACACACACACCTGGTGACCACAGACAGTACAAGACAAGTGGTGTTATACTTACAGGCACATGTATACTGTATATAGTCACTGTACATGTATATATTAGCATGTGTATCTGTCTGCATTTGACACTGTGAAGGTAAGTATTTATGTTTCACCTCAAACTAAGTACTATTTTTCTATTTATAATGTATAATCATATATGAAAGCATGTTATTTAAAGTTCATGAAAACAGTATTTGATTGATTTATCCCAGTCACACTATGCCTATGATATGAACGTTTTTTATTTTCTATTCTCCAGAGGAAGAGGTTACAGTAGGAGGCGACTATACATGTAAACCTCATGACTTCCCTCAGGCCGCCAGGGGGTAGCCTGGGGGCGGGGTGCCGTCCCCCAGTGCCCCCAGGCTGAGAAATGATACCTCCACCCCCTTTAATAAAGAATATTACCATTACATAAAAAAACAATATTTTCATGGCATTTTGTCAACATTTGAGTACAGTAGATACCGTTTTCTCATGGCATTTTGTCAACATTTAAGTGCAGCAGATACCGTTTTCTCATGGCATTTTGTCAACATTTAAGTGCAGCAGATGCTGTTTTCTCATGGCATTTTGTCAACATTTAAGTGCAGCAGATGCTGTTTTCTCATGGCATTTTGTCAACATTTAAGTGCAGCAGATACCGTTTTCTCATGGCATTTTGTCAACATTTAAGTGCAGCAGATGCTGTTTTCTCATGGCATTTTGTCAATATTTAAGTGCAGCAGATGCTGTTTTCTCATGGCATTTTGTCAACATTTTATTGGTTTTAAGTGATGTAAATACCGTTTTCTCTTGACTTTTTATCAGTTTTAAATTGGCTTAAACAGTCTGGTTTGGACACATGAGTTGTACTTAAATTAAAAACGGTATCTTGGACATTTAAGTTCTCATGACAAGGTTGTGTAAATGTCATTAAAAATCATTATAGACGGTACTTGAGCATTAAATACCGTATCTAAGGAAAACTTAAAAGCACAAAAATGTCAAACCTAATTGGCATGATTGCCAAAGTCTCTAGGGATATTCCCATGCGAAGCATTTTGGTAAGATCTGTGAAATTTTGGAAAAAAATCTGGTGAAAAATGAAAAATGTCAATGAAAACTAGGAAATTTCATTGAAAACTTGGACATTTGAACCCTTGCGGTTTTGGGGAATAGTTATCCATGCCATTCGCACACCTGTATTTACAAAATATAGCAACTAGCCCCTCCCCCCCCCCCCCACCCGGGCATCTACTCTACTGTAGGGGAGTCCTCATGTACCTTTATGTATCTGGGTTTCCCATGTACTTCTATTTGACAGAATAAAGTAAAATATACCCTTTATTCTGTAGCAGAGCGACACTAACCTCCATGTGTAGCCCAGTTACTACCCCCCCCAACACCAATGACTATGTAGAACGGCAACAATCAGTTATCAATCTGTAATATCACTTAATTGTGGTGGGATACATTTAGCATTATTGTGATAATCATTATTTTGTTGTCAATTCCATGCATAATGTACTAAGGTTGAAGCTCACCATGACTGTTGGAACATTGTGTAGACCAGGTGTTTATCTTGGCTTTACCAGCATCCTGGTGCCTGACAGGGAGGTGGTGTAGCCCTGCCAGTGGTACCAGGTGACTCCTTTACCACTGTTGGCACCGTACCGCCCATTGAGGTTGGAGCGGTAGCAGTCGTGGTACCACCAGGCACCTGACCAGTCCTGTGCACAGTTACCAGACCAGGCATCATTGTCCTGGTCATGGGTGGAGAAGGTGTGGCCATTGTGCCAGGCCAGGGAATCTCCTGGAACATCAAATACAAAGACTCAGTCACCCGATGGGTGTAAACATGACACACAGACTCAGTCACCTGATGGGTGTAAACATGACATACAGACTCAGTCACCTGATGGGTGTAAACATGACACACAGACTCAGTCACCTGATGGGTGTAAACATGACACAAACTAAGTCACCTGATGGGTGTAAACATGACACACAGACTCAGTCACCTGATGGGTGTAAACATGACACACAGACTCAGTCACCTGATGGGTGTAAACATGACATACAGACTCAGTCACCTGATGGGTGTAAACATGACACAAACTAAGTCACCTGATGGGTGTAAACATGACATACAGACTCAGTCACCTGATGGGTGTAAACATGACACACAGACTCTGTCACCTGATGGTTTAGATTGAAAAACTACGAATTTTAACATAGATCTAAGTAGATTTACTACAATAAATGACGTTTCAATGAGGTAGAGAAACATAAATCAGACGTCTGTTGAACGTAAATAAACCTTAACGTTTTGACGTTTATCAACCTTGCAAAAAATCGAATTTCAAACCATTGGTAGAAAAAAAACCTAGAGAAACCTCTAAGCTACGTTGGAATTACGTAGGGTGTTTACTGGGATGGTGAGGGAGGGGGCATGGTGAGGGAGGGGGCATGGTGTTGGAGGGGATGTGGTGAGAGAAGGGACATGGTTAGGGAGGGGGCATGGTGAGGGGGGGGTGTGGTGAGGGAATGGGCTTGATGAGCTTTATTGTGATAATGATGAAGCCTTGAGATATTATGTCATCCTTGATTAAAGGGAAGTGCTACTTATTATTTTCCATTTTAAATGTGGATTTATTGAGCCTCCTTCAATATGCATAAACGTGGATAGTTGAAGCACAATAACAGTCAAACATATTGTAAATCAACAGTCAACTTATAACGCAGGATTATATTGCTAATATGCAATGCACCATTTTCATATGATAATAATGGCCTCTGTAGCCACTTGGAGAAGGATTTCCATTGAGAAAGGAACAGAAAGGACAACTTTCCCTGTGATGAAATGGAGCAATAAAAAGCTGCTGTCAGAGGTACCCAGCCTCACAGGGTAAGACACTCAGATAGCACCCTATAATGCTTTTAGCGTGCAGTGAGCAGTATACAAACCTGACAAATGCAGTGTGTAGGTAGCAGCTAAACCCAGCACCCAGAACTCTGTATACAGGACAGTAAGCCTACCTGGGGGGTTCCATCCAGTGTACCCTGCTACATGGAGGCGGTACAGCTAAACCCAGCACCCAGAACTCTTTGTACAGGACAGTAAACCTACCTGGGGGTCGTTGTCCAGTGTACCCTGCTACATGGAGGCGCTACAGCTAAACCCAGCACCCAGAACTCTGTGTACAGGACAGTAAACCTACCTGGGGGGTCTCCTCCAGTGTACCCTGCTACATGGAGGCGGTACAGCTAAACCCAGCACCCAGAACTCTGTGTACAGGACAGTAAACCTACCTGGGGGTTTCCCTCCGGTGTACCCTGCTACATGGGGGTGGTATAGCTAAACCCAGCACCCAGAACTCTGTGTACAGGACAGTAAACCTACCTGGGGGGTCTTCTCCAGTGTACCCTGCTACATGGAGGCGGTACAGCTAAACCCAGCACCCAGAACTCTGTGTACAGGACAGTAAACCTACCTGGGGGGTCTTCTCCAGTGTACCCTGCTACATGGGGGTGGTATAGCTAAACCCAGCACCCAGAACTCTGTGTACAGGATAGTAAACCTACCTGGGGGGTCTCCTCCAGTGTACCCTGCTACATGGAGGCGGTACAGCTAAACCAAGCACCCAGAACTCTGTGTACAGGACAGTAAACCTACCTGGGGGGTCTCCTACAGTGTACCCTGCTACATGGAGGCGGTACAGCTAAACCCAGCACCCAGAACTCTGTGTACAGGACAGTAAACCTACCTGGGGCGTCTCCTCCAGTGTACCCTGCTACATGGAGGCGGTACAGCTGATCCTCTCCCAGCACCCAGAACTCTGCGTACGGGGCAAAGAGTGTCTCGCCCTCATACTGCAGCTCCACCAGCAGCTGGGTATCCTGGTTAGCAGTCAGCAGGTGTAGGTTATCGTTACCCACCCAGTATTCACCGGATGGGTCACCAAACCCCTGCTTGTATGCAGCCCACGTGAGGTAAAAGTCTACACTCCCATCTATGCGTCTCTGGAACACCTGTAGAAGCAGAAAAATAACATTATTAACCAAACCAATATATGAAGGCCATGGATATGGTAGAACTACACCAGTGCTGGCCACTTACTTTCCTACATGTTGACATTTTCAAAGCTTCAAGTACTTTAAGTCTCAGTTTTGTTCATATTCTGCTTATACTGAAGCTTAGAAACCATCATAAATACCATGTTGACATTTTCAAAGCTTCAAGTACTTTAAGCCTCAGTTTTGTTCATATTCTGCTTATGCTGAAGCTTAGAAACCATCATTAATACCATTTTTGTGTACACCCTTTATATTTATTGCCAGGAATTGCTATAGTATTTATATATAACATTCATTTTGTATCATTGTATTAACATATTAGGGCTAAGGTGTGATTGTTCCTGTAAGTTTATCCTGGCTTCCTGGGCTTCACTGTACTTCACTTACCGTCCAGCCTCCACCTCTAAGAGTCTGCTCACAATACACCCGGACCTGCTTCTGGCCATCCGGGTAGATGCTGTATACCCCAGAAGTCGTCCCTCCATTAGTGTACACCTGTTGGCAGTTTGATGAACCTGATAGGGAGAAGGGAACATGTTTCAGTATAGAGACAGTAATGGCAGAAAAGTATAGCATGATTGTGAGATATGAGGGTGCACAATTTGACTTTCGGATTTCAAAATCTTAGTGGCATCATCACTAGATATGGAACATGTGTATTACACTGAGCAGCTGCTGTGGATTAACATAATTTTATGAACTGCATGAGCCATAATAAATTGACCGAATAGCTTTTTTCACATGAATGAACATTGGAAAGTCAGTTCTTTTAGAAAATTCTTCTGAATACCCTGGTACTTGTGAAGACAGTGATTAAAATGATGGGAGTATCATATACTCAAACTAAGGGTTTAAGGGATGTATTTGGGATTTTAAAACCTGATGGTGAGGGCAAAGTTCTGAGTCTGATGACACTGCCAGTAGGTGGCAGTGTGGTAGTTCCGTGCCTCACTTCTGAGACATTTCAGACCAATTTTACAGTTACTCCAGTGTGTATAATTAAGACACACATATATCTTTATCTCTCTCTCTCTGTCTCTCTGTCTCTCTGTCTCTCTCTCTCTCTCTCTCTCTCTCTCTCTCTGTATATAGAAAAACTTACGAGCAATTGTGATAGTGGTGGTTGGGCTTGTTTGCACAGCTGGTGTTGGAGTAGTTCTGAGTGTAGAGGCCTTGGTCATGGTTGTCATGCCATTGGTCACAGGTAGGTTGGCAGTACCAGTGGTAGTTGCTGTCTTGTTACTGGTGACAAGCATGTCAGTGGAACTGGTAGGGGCTGCAATAGGCAGAGTGGGATGTGTACAGGGTAAGTTTGAGGTTGCCGTTAATGCTTGAATGGCACTAACTTTGAAAATGTACCATCATATAGTCAGAGTGGATACATTCATTAAACACATGGAAAGACTATTTGTGGGCAGAGCCAGAAACAATTTTCCTATGGAAAAGATTGATTACATGCATTCCTTTAACTGTAATAGTGTCACCATAGTCATTCAATTTGAGTAAGTATCATTGGTTAGCACTGAGTAATGAAAGGTCTATTTAAGGTTGATAATCAGATACTATGTCAAATGGCAAGTTGTATTATCTTTGAGATTCATAGGATTAAAAAAAAGAACAGTGTTCAAATAGACCAATACTTGAGTTAAAGTTATCATAGAAAAAAGACTCACATGTCAGCATGACTGCAAGAATCGCAATGAGTGTAGCAGCTATGATAAAAACAGCGACCAGTACGGCCCACCCCCAGCACGGGGGGCGTCTGCAGCCATGGTTGTGGGCCCCACCAGCAGCAGACCCTGCTGGCTGTACAGGGGTGGGGGCTGTAGGGGCTGTAGGCGGCTGTCTGCTACGGCTACTGTCCAGCTCTGGGCCTGCCTCACCTGATGGTATGCGTTGTAAATGTTCATAGTGATGGCTGTCCTTTGGTACAATTACATGGACGTCGATATAATCGTACTCACGACCGTCCACTTTAACGTCATCATAACCGTCGTTGTCCACCTGTGTGTCCAGGTACTCCCCTTGATCGAGGTGACCGGCTGTTGGCTTCATCATTGTAGGAACCTGTAATACAGGTCAAAGGTGACATTTCTATATAGTAGGATTTGTGGGTTACTTATCTCTTTACTCAAATCATTCCATATAATTATTACATCATCATCAATATGTGTGTCAGTGACTATGAATTTGGTTCCATATCCCAAAACAAATGCTACCTTGATACAAATGGTCACATTTCATTGTTTTCAAATTCAATTTTATATAAATGTGAAATCTATAATTACTTAAAATATACTTTTTTTCAAAATGGGATAAAAATTTCTAGGGTTGACCCTTTTTTGCTAGGAAGGGTCGGGTAAACTGAAACATACTTTTCTTTTTGGCCTTACTTTCATCACTCCCATGTTGAACCTAAACTAATAGCCATGTCGCCATCTAATGGGCCAGACCCATGCAATAATATTGGGGTGACTATGGAGGGGTATGTATTGGTAATAATCGATATGTGGGTGCATGTGCACCACTACCTTTGACATGGAAGTATCATTACATCTACATGGGACATAGGCCCCATTAACATGGGGTACTTCCGTTTCCTAAATCCAGTTGGGGTATGTGTATCTCCCCCTCCATGCCTTATTTGTTGGCATGACAAAGCTGTTTGAATACGGTTATTTCTGTTTTTGAAAGTGTGAACTTTGTAAACTTGGTTTGCTGTACATTAAAATGTGCGTCCTTATTTTGGAGCCTCCCTCTCCTCCCACCCGACACCCATCCACTACTGTGGTCGTAATTTATTTCGCTGGGTATATGTTTTCGCTATATTCACAGAAAAATGAAAAATCCCGAAATTCTTATATGTTAGTGTATGGAATAAATACCCGCGAATTGGTCTTTTTTGCCACCTCAGCAAAAATGTACACCCGTGAATATAAGTACTTTCAGAGTATCTAGCCATGTAGGGTAACCCTATTGTGGCAGCTATCTAGTCCCTTGGAATAAATGTTCCTTCCTGGCCAAAGCTGTGAAGTTCATTACACTGAATAAAATGCATGGTAGGGACACAGCAGAAACAATAGATGCTGCCACCATCTTCCTTGTGCCGAGTTACTTATCTCTGTATTCCCCAAGTTCACCATATTATTTGCATCTCTATCTAAGGCAGTACTTTTTTGATGTATGATCATGTAAGAAAAAAGAAAGAGTAAAATACTTTAAGTGTTATGCCCTATTTCACCTGACCCGGTGTCATACATCTATATATATATCAGTAAATACACACACACTACTTCAGTCTCACTCTACTGATACACTACATTAGTCTATATAAGATACATGACTTTTAATCGATACACAACTTTGGAATCACGGAGGGGTTATTATTTTACAAGCAGTGGAATTTTTCCAGTGAGCATGCTAATAGCTTTTGAATTAGGCAGAACGGGGGGAACAGACCTTTGATACTTATCTTTGTATACCCCTTATATATCCCTACCTCAGGGAACTCTTTTCTGAAGTTTAAGAAAAAAATAAGAAAAATGCATATCGTGTTGTGCCCCATATCCCCTGAACTCTGTGACATCTATACATCACTAAATAAGTACACAGGAATAAGTCGACCTCAGACTCACTTTATACTGAATGCAGACTTTTAACCGATACATGAAACTTTGAATTAGGGAGTGGTCATTATTTTATCAAGGGGAGTTATTATGAGAGTCAGAATATGAGGGACCTGCAATGAGTACTGGTGGCCCCGTCTAGTACAAATGGGTTCAGAAAATAAAATGATAAGACCAAGATCACTCACAAATTCTCAACTGAGCCTAATGCCTCCAACTACCACTGAGCTGGATGCTTTTTTCTGGGGGAATTAGTGTATAACCCCTTATTGTTGATCTTAGGGGAACTAGTTGTATATGCCCAATACATGCTCATCTTGCATTGGGAAAAAGAGCACTCTTGAGAGGTGTTAATGTTGATTATATATTTATTGCCACAAACCACAAGTACTGAATGATGTTTCTCAATATAATATAAATGCCGAATAGTCTGTAGTGTTCATGGGGAATGCACAGTTATTATACTCTCATCTCAATACAATAAGTCCAAACACAAGTCCACACTAGTCTCCATAGTCATATAGAGAATCCAATGCAGTTAAGTCACACAGCAGTAGTCTAACAATCACTATCTCCATGTAGCCAGTGGGCAAACTCCAGTTGATTCAATGTTGATTTAATGTGTGTAGCGACATAATATCAACAGTTGATACAGGGTTGTCATTTTGTTGATATTGATGAGGTCATCAATGTTGATCATTCATCAGTGATTCAATATTGATATGACCATTGTAAATCAACAACAAATAAACATAATAAAATGATTCACATTGGTTTGATATTAACTGCTGATGCATAATTTGAGATTCAGTATATTAGATACAGTATTCTTATGTAGACTCATTCCTTCAATTTATATATTTTTATTACAACACCCCCCCCCATTTCCCCAAGATTAAATGATAATTCTAGCACTATCCAGGGTAGGGGTACATGAATGAACTCTGATGTTCACGCTAAGAGGCATTCACATCCATTTCAAACTGACCTGGTCATGACTGAGGCTTTATCTATCATTCTTAGCAACATAAAGGGTGTCTTACTGAAACCATGGATGTATTCTTCTCATTTAATTCCAAATGTCAACCAAATGCGCACAACATAGTTGTCAATGAAAATGAATGACATTTTGATCAATTGTATACATTGATGAGAAAATAAGAGCTTACAATTAGGGAAAATTGATGTAGCATGGAGATAGAAATGCTAAGGAGTAGGTTGTGGAGGCACCTAGTGGGAAGGGTGGGAAAACCCATGGTTGATTCAAAGTTGATATCCAAACATTGCATCAATGTTGAAACAGGTGTTGGTTGACAACGTTGAAAGTGCAACAATGCATCAATGTTGAAAACAGGTTGATCTATGCTGTAACCCTATATCAACCAGTTTTCAATGACTTCAAGTATACAACACAGTAATTCACGTACGTATATTTAACCATTAATCTAAGTTGTGTGTGAGTGAGCATTCCTGCCACTCACACAACAACACCACACTTTTTCTATGTTTCAAGTGCTTGGTTGGTAAAAGGTGATTCTTGTGATATATGTATCCCAGGCTCCCCACCTGACTTTCCAAGGATGTCAAATCTAAAATACAGTAGCTTCTCATTCCCCTCTCCCTCTGCCAACCACAGACCCCTTCACACTGTCATCCTATAATACCCTGTTTCCTCCCTCCCCTTCCCTTCTAACCCCCTTCCCCTTTAGCACCGACAAATCCTTACACACTACCGCCCTGTAAGAGCCTGTCCCCTCTCCAACCTCCCCCTCAGCTATCATACATCCCTTCACACTGCCATCCTAATGGACCCTGCCCCCTGTCCCTCCCGCCCCCTTCCCCCTACACTGCCGTCCTTTAAGAGCCTGCCCGACCTGTAGGATTGGCCTCGTAATACTTCCCAGGACTGCAGTCTCCTGATGACATTACATTAAATCCCCATACCTAAACTAGGGGTAAATTTACATATGGGACAATGTACTTAAACTTAATGATATGTCACTTTTAAACCCCAGTTAAGTTGTATCTAGGAGACCTACCTTAGACTACTTCTTCTGTCTCTCTGGTCTGTGTGCTTCAGTGACTGGCTGGATGTCCTACAGTGATACTCCCCTGCCACTTCCTCCTACCTACCCCTCCTCCATGGGTGGCTGGTCACTGCCTGCTGCACCCTCCTGTAGGGTACCACTCTCCTACCTACCCCGCTGTCACAGGTGACTGCTCACAGTCTCCTGCTCCTGTTGGTGTATCTTAAAATGTATTAAAACCCTTTGATGACTGTATGATATTTTCAGGTCCATGTTCAATTGTTGTCATGATTGACCAACAAATATACATAATATATGAGCAACACATCAGTGCTGCATTGCTGGAAGAGCGTATTATTTCTGTAGGTTCAGAATAATGCATGAATGCAGTTCTGTCCAAATTCTCATTCATTATGTCAGCAAGGGGCATAATGTATAACAGCAGTGTGTGGTCTTTGAATAGCTAAGGAGGCTCACCAACTAGACAAGACATCAACTGTATGAAGGCACTACGTGTTGTGCTGCTATGTGTGCTGCTGTGTGTGCTGCTGTGTGCACTGCTGTGTGTGGTGCTGTATGTGCTGCTGTGTGTGCTGCTGTGTGTACTGCTATGTGTGCTGCTGTGTGTACTGCTGTGTGTGCCGCTGTATGTACTACTGTGTGTGCTGCTGTGTGCACTGCTGTGTGTGCTGCTGTGTGTGCTGCTGTGTGTGCTGCTGTGTGTACTGCTGTGTGTGCTGCTGTGTGTGCTGCTGGGTGTGCTGCTGTGTGTGCTGCTGTGTGTGCTGCTGTGTGTGGTGCTGTGTGTGGTGCTGAGTGTGGTGCTGAGTGTGGTGCTGTGTGTGCTGCTGTATGTGCTGCTGTGTGTACAGCTGTGTGTGCTGCTGTGTGTGGTGCTGTGTGTACTGCTGTGTGTGGTGCTGTGTGTGGTGCTGTGTGTGGTGCTGTGTGTGGTGCTGTGTGTGGTGCTGTGTGTGGTGCTGTGTGTGGTGCTGTGTGTGGTGCTGTGTGTGGCGCTGTGTGTGGTGCTGTGTGTGGTGCTGTGTGTGGTGCTGTGTGTGGTGCTGTGTGTGCTGCTGTATGTACTGCTGTGTGTGCTGCTGTATGTACTGCTGTGTGTGGTGCTGTGTGTGGTGCTGTGTGTACTGCTCTGTGTACTGCTGTGTGTACTGCTGTGTGTACTGCTGTGTGTACTGCTGTGTGAACTGCTATGTGTGTTGCTGTGTGTGGTGCTGTGTGTGGCGCTGTGTGTGGTGCTGTGTGTGGTGCTGTGTGTGGTGCTGTGTGTGGTGCTGTGTGTGGTGCTGTGTGTGGCGCTGTGTGTGGTGCTGTGTGTGGTGCTGTGTGTGGTGCTGTGTGTGGTGCTGTGTGTGGTGCTGTGTGTGGTGCTGTGTGTGGTGCTGTGTGTGGCGCTGTGTGTAGTGCTGTGTGTGGTGCTGTGTGTGGCGCTGTGTGTGGTGCTGTATGTACTGCTGTGTGTACTGCTGTGTGTGGTGCTGTGTGTACTGCTGTGTGTGCTGTGTGTACTGCTGTGTGTGCTGCTGTGTGTGCTGCTGTGTGTGCTGCTGTGTGTGCTGCTGTGTGTGCTGTGTGTGCTGCTGTGTGTGCTATGTGTGCTGCTGTGTGTGGCGCTGTGTGTGGTGCTGTGTGTGGTGCTGTGTGTGATGCTGTGTGTGCTGCTGTGTGTGCTGTTGTATGTACTGCTGTGTGTGTTGCTGTGTGTGGTGATGTGTGTGCTGCTGTGTGTGCTGCCCTGTGTACTGCTGTGTGTACTGTCTGCACACACAGTAGCAGACACAGGCGTTGCTGTCACAATAACGATTTATCACTGATGAATCAAGGAAAATAGACCAAATGGTAATGGCAGGACAGATTAATTTTGGGTGACAGATAGGTGATTCGAAAGCATTCATATCAGTGTTTTGAGGAAAAAAACAGAGCCAATTAATTCTTACGTGTGTTAAACAAGCACATTGGAAACAATATATTACATGTCACACTGTACACATAGATTATACAATCTAGTTTTAACGTTTGAAAATCATACACAATTAATGGTAGGATGGTCGGGGGAAGGTGAAGGGCTGCGACTAGGAACTTCCAATGACTCAGTAAATCCCAAAAGTTTCGCTTCCCTGTTGGAAGTAGTCAGATTGTGTACAGACAGGGTGAAATATGATGTCTCTTTATCTTTGTGATAATGATGTATCTTTGTTGTCAGATGTCACCCTGGCTGGTAGTCAGTCAACTGTGACCAACTCACAACATCCACATCCACCAGCCAGCCTAATGTCCCACCCATGGTGAATCTTATCAATTACCCTTTGTATTTTAAAGTAGAATTGACGTTGGTGTGTAGCTATACTAAGAGGTTGAAGTGTGATTTACATTACAGGTGACTCAGGGAAGGTATTATTAAGATTAGAATAAGGGAAGATATCATTTATCCTGAATGAAATTAAGTCTGTTAATCAATTACAATTGTTTGTATGTTTCTGTTTTATTCCGTAAAAGTAGATGTGGTTCATGTTTGTGAGGGGATTTATGCAGGGGTTTTTACATGACACAAATAAGCTGCTGCAGATGCTATTAAAATGAAGCTGCAGTTGAAATCTATCCCTGTGGATATTGAAGACATCTGCCATTAAACCGATCCAGTAACTTACAGCAGTAAAGTTGTCAGATTGGGAAATAGCTCAGTTGGTATAGTAGCAGGTCCATGGGTCTGAAGGTCATTGGTTCGAGGCCCCGCTTTCTCCAGATGACTTTTCTGTAATTGGTTCACAGGTATGTATTATCCTTCTGTGTTCTCCAACTATAGCGGCTCCATATTATAACTTGTCGCTTTATTCATAGAATTACCTTTTATGGGGTTAGATATTTGGTTATTGATGTTACCGTAAATGCTCCCGTATTAGCCACACTTAGACTTTGCGAAAAATCCTAGAAGCCACACAGGGTCCCCATCATAGCAACTTTAGTACTTTAGTATATATCTAAACACTAGCATATTAGTCAACATCAATTTAGGCCAAGCGTTTAAGCTGCACTTGTGACTCGCATAAGCTACTGGCCACGGCTTCTACGCTAGAGTTTATGGTAATTGTGGACTGTGGAGCTGGTCTTCTGCTTTATTAATTATAACTTGATGTTCAGACTGGGAGTTTTTGTTGACAGCTTGTTGAATGCTTTAAGGAGTGCATGGTGTGTTAATGGGGCAGGCCCTCAGGCATTATGCAGTCTGAGGATCCTATGGGGTTGAGACATTCTTGAAGGGTGAGTATGATGCACCTTTACAGCATGAGTAAGTTACTGGGCAGGGGCTGCATAAGTGCATCACAACAACAGATGTCACCTTTTAAATAGTGACATGCTGTCCTTAAAGGTTTAACTTCAGAGACGTTGACACCATGCTGCTTAGTGGTGCATGTCTGTGATGACCTGAATAAGCAAACAGGGAGATAAATGTACATTTATATACACTGGTATCAGTCTACCACCGTGTTAGATCTTTATCTGACCCAGAATAAATATCATACAGTGACTGGTAATGCATAGTACAAAAAGGAGACACATAGATTGTATCATAGCATCAAATCACGTAAAATGTCCACACATCTATTAAAGAGCTTTACAAACTCGATAGTTATTTTGCCTGCATATGTATCCTGAAGAAGGTGCCCGAAGCTCAGTTTTTATACATACCGTATTTTCTCATGTATAAGCCCAGGCTTATACAAGCACTATGTAAAAAATTGACCAGGCTTATACACGGGCCAGGCTTCTACATGAGGCAGGGTTATATTTTTATACCTGGAGAAACACTCAGGCACTTTCTCATATTTTCAAGTATCATCTACTATTTACATAAATTTATTTCAATTTTTCCAATAGTTTTCTTCTTAATATTAGCTTCATATATTTTTTAAATGATTGTATGCATAGAAGAAATGTATACAGTTACCTGACCGAAGGAATTATGTGAATATCCCATGTAGAAGTACAATTATTGCATGAAATGTTTTTTTCCTCATTATGCACAATGCAACCCCCTGGCTTAAACTTGGGGCAGGTTTATACAACACTAAGTTACATTTAGCCAGGCTTAAACACGGGGCAGGCTTAAAAACCGGGGAGGTTTATACACGGGGCAGGCTTATACATGGGGCAGGCTTATACATGGGGCAAGCTTATACTCGGGGCCTGGCTTATACACGGGGCAGGCTTATACACTGGGCAGGCTTATACACGGGGCAGGCTTATACACGGGGCCCGGCTTTTACGCAGGGAAATACGGTACATGGTGAAATGTGACTGGACTGTGGGATGACTTCTGAAGTAGAGGGCGTGACTTGCTGTTCTGTCCATGTCTGGGTGAGCAGTAACTACCGTAATTTCACCCGTAAAAGCCGGACTCTGACTTACTTATTAGCCACGGCATTTATGCAAGAATTTAGGGTAAGTGAAACATGCCAGACAGAGCCCCCTGCTGTCAATATTTACAACGAATACACAGGGGCCTTAACACTGTAAGCACTGTACAGAACTGCTGCATTATACAGTAATGTGTTATATCCTGTGTCATCAAGATGCATGATTGTAGCCCCGGTGAGTAACTTAAGAGCTCTGCATTCGGTCATTATGCTGACCCTACAGTGTTAATACACAGCCAAAAGGTTGCCCCCCTAAAGCCCTGGCCAGTAGACTTACAGAGTTACATTCATGCTTAATGACAACACATTGCATAATGCTTTAAAGTGCTATGCAGCCCTTAGAGGGTTAATATACCACTTATAGAGTCAGTCAACTGTGTCCATGTCACGACGTCTGTCAGACTCATTGTCTGTCTGACGTATCACCTCCTAGTGAGGGGGATCAGAGAGGGGGTAGTTTTTAGTACATACTCTGCATTACTAGGCCATTTATTTAAGAGCTATACAACTGATGTGGGATTTACATCACAAGCTACTCAGGAATGGTCCCTATATGGATACTGATACAGAAACATAGACAGTATGCTACCTACGTTTTACTGTCAAATATTATACTTTCTTGCAAAGATATTATTGTGAGCTTATATTACGAGTGCTTGTGCATCTCATATGCATACTTTAGCTGCTGCAAAGTTGGTTTTACCTTCAATTTATTGACCTGTGACAGAGTGGGCTGGTGCACAGTGACAACTGAAGATGGGAGGGATAGCATTGGAAACCAAGGAGAACCAATTATGATTTACAACTGTGGCTGCTTCAACACTAGTCCAGTCCCGTTTTGTGGGTACTCATGAAGGTATGACAAAGTCAGTCTTGGCCACTTTGATTTTGAAACTGGTTACCTTCTCGAGACGTTGGACGGATGGGTCCAGTACGTCCGAGAGTAACATCCCTCTGTGCATCGGTGACTTTTTGTATGAGGTTAGCTTCAGCCTTGCTAATTTTAGCTTCACCTTTTGGTCACCCCTGGTACAATTGTGTACCTAGGGTACTGTGTACTTGGGATTTTCTGACAGCTTGTGCATGGAGCACAGTAGTTGTGTGTCTCTCCTTTCGGACAGTTTTTGCAGTTTTGCATTCTTTGTGCATATCTTCTGATATGTCAAGTGGATTTTTGATCTTCAGACATTCACGTAGACCTCTGTTCTGAAGGGTTTGTAGATGTTACTGGTCCTTTACTGTTGCAGAGTCCAAGAGAAAACTGCAGTACTCAAGAGTTATAGGAAAGGTGATTGTCTAAGAATGGATAATCAGAGAGGCATGAGGATCGACAAGGGAACAATATCATTTACAGTCATTAACAAAAGCTCCTTTAGGGATCTAGATCTGCTCCTACCTCATAATATATAGGAGTGGGTGTCTTATCCATTGTCTACATAATTGTCTGCATCATTATTTCTTCTTGTTTAGGCATGTCTTTCTTGCTGCCATTTATTGTCTAATGGATGCACTATAAAATGTGCAGAACTAAACCCTGATGACTACTTTGTTAACTGTTACATTCCACTTTCCTTGTACAATTCACTTATATATGGACATCTTTTTGTTTATAGACATCACATGAAATAATCCATGACATCAGGAGTCGAACTGAGCTAAACCCTTGGGATGACTATGTCTACTTTGGTTTTTATCCGTTGTTAATCTTTTTGTAAAGTTCATGTCTAATATCAATGAAAGGAACATTCGAAGTTTGAAGTAAACATTATTTATATCAGGTCATTATTTTTTCTTTATCAGCATCCTGGTGCCTGACAGGGAGGTGGCGCCCTGCCAGGTGTTCCAAGTGACTCCTTTGGGACTGTTGTGGCCGTACAGCCCATTGAGGTTAGATTCGTTGCAATTGTAGTACCACCAGGCACCTGACTGGGTCACTGCACAGTGAAAAGGCGAGACATCCTGGTCTTGGTCATAAGTGGAGAAGGCAGAGCCGTTGTGGTCGGTCAGGGAATCTCCTGAAACATCAAATTAAACATTTATAAGACATCAGATAACTGTTTATTCATAACAAATAGATGTTAGACACACAATGTTGGAACAGCAGCTGTGGTACCACCAGGCACCTGACCGGGACTGTACACAGTTACCACCAGAGCCATCACAGTCCTTGACATGGGTAGAGAAGGGGGAGCCATTGTGGTAGGCCAGGGAATCTCCTGAAACAGCAAATACACAGACTCAGTCACCTGGTTGGTGTAATCATGACACACAGACTCAGTCACCTGATGGGTGCATACATGACACACAGACTCAGTCACCTGATGGGTGTAAACATGACACACAGACTCAGTCACCTGATGGGTGCAAACATGACACACAGACACAGTCACCTGATGGGTGTAAACATGACACACAGACTCAGTCACCTGATGGGTGTAAACATGACACACAGACTCAGTCACCTGATGGGTGTAAACGTGACACACAGACTCAGTCACCTGATGAGTGTAAACATGACACACAGACTCAGTCACCTGATGGGTGTAAACGTGACACACAGACACAGTCACCTGATGGGTGTAAACATGACACACAGACTCAGTCACCTGATGGGTGTAAACGTGACACACAGACACAGTCACCTGATGGGTGTAAACATGACACACAGACTCAGTCACCTGATGGGTGTAAACATGACACACAGACTCAGTCACCTGATGGGTGTAAACATGACACACAGACACAGTCACCTGATGGGTGCATACATGACACACAGACTCAGTCACCTGATGGGTGTAAACATGACACACAGACTCAGTCACCTGATGGGTGCATACATGACACACAGACTCAGTCACCTGATGGGTGTAAACATGACACACAGACTCAGTCACCTGATGGGTGCATACATGACACACAGACTCAGTCACCTGATGGGTGTAAACATGACACACAGACACAGTCACCTGATTGGTGCATACATGACACACAGACTCAGTCACCTGATGGGTGTAAACATGACACACAGACTCAGTCACCTGATGGGTGTAAACATGACACACAGACTCAGTCACCTGATGGGTGTAAACGTGACACACAGACTCAGTCACCTGATGAGTGTAAACATGACACACAGACTCAGTCACCTGATGGGTGTAAACGTGACACACAGACACAGTCACCTGATGGGTGTAAACATGACACACAGACTCAGTCACCTGATGGGTGTAAACAATACACACAGACTTAGTCACCTGATGGGTGTAAACATGACACACAGACTCAGTCACCTGATGGGTGTAAACATGACACACAGACTCAGTCACCTGATGGGTGTAAACATGACACACAGACTCAGTCACCTGATGGGTGTAAACGTGACACACAGACACAGTCACCTGATGGGTGCAAACATGACACACAGACTCAGTCACCTGATGGGTGTAAACATGACACACAGACTCAGTCACCTGATGGGTGTAAACATGACACACAGACACAGTCACCTGATGGGTGCATACATGACACACAGACTCAGTCACCTGATGGGTGTAAACATGACACACAGACTCAGTCACCTGATGGGTGTAAACGTGACACACAGACTCAGTCACCTGATGGGTGTAAACATGACACACAGACTCAGTCACCTGATGGGTGTAAACATGACACACAGACTCAGTCACCTGATGGGTGTAAACGTGACACACAGACTCAGTCACCTGATGGGTGTAAACGTGACACACAGACTCAGTCACCTGATGGGTGTAAACATGACTCAGTCAGCTGCATGATTGGTTAGTCTTTGATTTAAAATGGTCGGTGTAATCATGACACACATGGATGTAACAATTAAATACTCACAGCCTTTGTCACCTGATGGATGTAACAATCAAATTCATACAGACAGGGTGGATTGTGGTGAGGGAGGGGGCATGGTGAGGGAGGGGGCATAGTGAGGGAGGGGGCATGGTGAGGGAGGGGGCATGGTGAGGGAGGAGGCATGGTGAGGGAGGGGGCATGGTGAGGGAGGGGGCATGGTGAGGGAGGGGGCATGGTAAGGGAGGGGGCATGGTGTAGGGAGGGGCATGGTGAGGGAGGGGGCATGGAGAGGGAGGGGCATGGTGAGGGAGGGGGCATGGTGAGGGAGGGGGCATGGTGAGGGAGGGGGCATGGTGAGGGAGGGGGCATGGTGTAGGAGGGGGCATGGTGAGGGAGGGGGCATGGTGAGGGAGGGGGCATGGTAAGGGAGGGGGCATGGTGTAGGGAGGGGCATGGTGAGGGAGGGGGCATGGTGAGGGAGGGGCATGGTGAGGGAGGGGGCATGGTGAGGGAGGGGGCATGGTGAGGGAGGGGGCATGGTGAGGGAGGGGCATGGTGAGGGAGGGGGTGTGGTGAGGGAGGGGGTGTGGTGAGGGAGGGGGTATCGTGAGGGAGGGGGCATAGTGAGGGAGGGGGACATGGTGAGGAAGGGGTGTGGGGAGGGAGGGGGCATGGTGAGAGAGGGGGCATGGTGAGGGAATGGGTTTCGTGAGGGAGGGGGACATGGTGAGGGAGGTGGCATGGTGAGGGAGGGGGCATGGTGAGGGAGGGGGCATGGTGAGGGAGGGGGCATGGTGAGGGAGGGGGCATGGAGAGGGAGGGACATGGTGAGGGAGGGGGCATGGTGAGGGAGGGGGGATGGTGAGGGAGGGGGCAAGATGAGGGAGGGGGCATGGTGAGGGAGGGGGCATGGTGAGGGAGGGGGCATGGTGAGGGAGGGGGCATGGTGAGGGAGGGGGCATGGTAAGGGAGGGGGCATGGTGAGGGAGGGGGCATGGAGAGGGAGGGACATGGTGAGGGAGGGGGCATGGTGAGGGAGGGGGCATGGTGAAAGAGGGGATGGCGCATGGTGAGGGAGGGGGCATGGTGAGGGAGGGGGCATGGTGAGGGAGGGGGCATGGTGAGGGAGGGGGCATGGTGAGGGAGGGGGCATGGTGAGGGAGGGGGCATGGTGAGGGATGGGGCATGGTGAGGGAGGGGGCATGGTGAGGGAGGGGGCATGGTGAGGGAGGGGGCATGGTGAAAGAGGGGATGGCGCATGGTGAGGGAGGGGGCATGGTGAGGGAGGGGGCATGGTGAGGGAGGGGGCATGGTGAGGGAGGGGGCATGGTGAGGGATGGGGCATGGTGAGGGAGGGGGCATGGTGAGGGAGGGGGCATGGTGAGGGAGGGGGCATGGTGAGGGAGGGGGCATGGTGAAAGAGGGGATGGCGCATGGTGAGGGAGGGGGCATGGTGAGGGAGGGGGCATGGTGAGGGAGGGGGCATGGTGAGGGAGGGGGCATGGTGAGGGATGGGGCATGGTGAGGGAGGGGGCATGGTGAGGGAGGGGGCATGGAGAGGGAGGGACATGGTGAGGGAGGGGGCATGGTGAGGGAGGGGGCATGGTGAAAGAGGGGATGGCGCATGGTGAGGGAGGGGGCATGGTGAGGGAGGGGGCATGGTAAGGGAGGGGGCATGGTGAGGGATGGGGCATGGAGAGGGAGGGGCATGGTGAGGGAGGGGGCATGATGAGGGAGGGGGCATGGTGAGGGAGGGGGCATGGTGAGGGAGGGGGCATGGAGAGGGAGGGACATGGTGAGGGAGGGGGCATGGTGAGGGAGGGGGCAGGGTGAGGGAGGGGGCATGTTGGGGGAGGGGGCATGGTGAGGGAGGGGTTGTGGTGTGGGAAGAGGTGTGGTGTGGGAGGGGGCATGGTGAGGGAGGGGGCATGCAGTGGGAGGGGGCATCATGAGGGAGGGCTGCATGGTGAGGGAGGAGACATGGTAAGGGAGGGGGCATGGTGATTGAGGGGGCATGGTGAGGGAGGGGGCATGGGGAGAGAGGGGGCATTGTGAGGGAGGGTGCACGGTGAGGGAGGGGGCATGGTGAGGGAGGGGGACATGGTGAGGGAGGGGGCATGGTGTGGGAGGGGGCATGGTGTGGGAGGGGGCATGGTGTAGGAGGGGGCATGGTGAGGGTGGGCTGCATGGTGAGGGAGGGGGACATGGTGAGGGAGGGGGCATGGTGAGGGAGGGGGCGTGGTGTAGGGAGGGGGCGTGGTGAGGGAGGGGGTGTGGTGAGGGAGGGGGTGTGGTGAGGGAGGGGGCATGGTGAGGGAGGGGGCATTGTGTGGGAATGGGCTTGATGAGCTGCATTGTGATAACGATTGAGATCTCATGTCACCCTCGACTCAAAGCAATTGGTTCTCATTATTTTACATTTTGAGCCTTCTTCAATATGCATAAATGTTGATAGTTGAAGCACAATAACAGTCAAAAATATTGTAAATCAATAGTCAACTTATAACGCAGGATTATCTTGCTTAATATGCAATGCACTTTTTTTTCAAATAATAATAATGGCCTCTGTAGCCACTTGGAGAAGGATTTACATTAAGAAAGGTATGGAAAAGTCAGCTTTCCCTGTGTTGAAATATAGCAATAAAAAGCTGCAGTCAGAGGTAACCTAGCCTCACAGGGTAAGACACCCAGATAGCACCCTATAACGCTTTTAGTGTGCAGCTAAACCCAGCATCCAGACGTCTGTGTACAGAACAGTAAACCCACCTGGGGGTCGTTGTCCAGTGTACCTTGCTACATGGAGGCGGTAAAACTCATGCGCCCCCAGCACCCAGAATTCTGCGTACGGGGCAAAGAGTGTCTCGCCCCCATACTGCAGCTCCACCAGCAGCTGGGTATCCTGGTTGGCAGTCAGCAGGTGTAGGTTATCGTTACCCACCCAGTATTCACCAGATGGGTCACCAAAACCCCGTATGTATGCAGGCCATGGAAGGTAAAAGTTTACACTCCCATCTATGCGTCTCTGGAACACCTGTAGAAGCAGAAAAATAACATTATTGACCAAACCAATATATGAAGGCCATGGATATGGTAGAACTACACCAGTGCTGGCCACTTACTTTCCTACATGTTGACATTTTCAAAGCTTCAAGTACTTTAAGCCTCAGTTTTGTTCATATTCTGCTTATGCTGAAGCTTAGAAACCATCATTAATACCATTTTTGTGTAGGCCCTTTATATTTATTGCCAGGAATTGCTATAGTATTCATATATAACATTCATTTTGTATCATTGTATTAACATATAAGGGCTAAGGTGTGATTGTTCCTGTAAGTTTATCCTGGCTTCCTGGGCTTCACTGTACTTCACTTACCGTCCAGCCTCCTCCTCTAAGAGTCTGCTCACAATACACCCGGACCTGTTTCTGGCCATCGGGGTAGATGCTGTATACCCCAGAAGTTGTCCCTCCATTAGTGTACACCTGTTGGCAGTTTGATGAACCTGATAGGGAGAGGGGAACATGTTTCAGTATAGAGACAGTAATGGCAGAAAAGTATAGCATGATTGTGCACACCATTTGACTTTTGGATTTTAAAATCTTGGTGGCATCATCACTAGATATGGAACATGTGTATTACACTGAGCAGCTGCTGTGGATTAACATAATTTTATGAACTGCATGGACAGGATATGATGAGCCATAATAAATTAACCGAATAGCTTTTTTCACATGAATGAACATTGGAAAGTCAGTTCTTTTAGATAGTTCTTCTGAATACCCTGGTACTTGTGAAGACAGTGGAATAGCTTTTTTCACATGAATGAACATTGGAAAGTCAGTTCTTTTAGATAATTCTTCTGAATACCCTGGTACTTGTGAAGACAGTGATTAAAATGATGGGTGTATCATATACTCAAACTAAGGGTTTAAGGGATGTATTTTGGATTTTAAAACCTGATGGTGAGGGCAAAGTTCTGAGTCTGATGACACTGCCAGTAGGTGGCAGTGTGGTAGTTCCGTGCCTCACTTCTGAGACATTTCACACCAATTTTATAGCTACTCCGGTGTGTATAATTAAGACACACATATATCTATATCTATATATATCTATATCTATATCTATATATATATATATATATATATATATATATATATATATATATATATATATATATATGTTTGTATATAGAAAAACTTACGAGCAACTGTGATAGTGGTGGTTGGGCTTGTTTGCACAGCTGGTGTTGGAGTAATTCTGAGTGTAGAGGCCTTGGTCATGGTTGTCATGCCATTGGTCACAGGTAGGTTGGCAGTACCAGTGGTAGTTGTTGTCTTATTACTTGTGGAACTGGTAGGGGCTGCAATAGGCAGAGTGGAAAAGCTTGATTATATTCATTATCTATGAAATACAGCAGTCCCATTGACCAAAGAACGCTGTATTGAACCCCCCCCCCCCCCCCCGATGAAATAACCCATGACCATATTTCACAGCCCTGTGACGTCATCAAAATGGTGGTTTGTTTACATTTGAAATAAGATAGATGTAAGCTATTTTAGGCCCCCTTATAATAATTTTGGTAAATTCAAAAAAATTCATGAAAAAAAATACAAAGGTACACTTATTTAAGTCTGTTGACTGGGTTATTTCACTTGTTGAACGTTAGGCCGCATTTCACTGGGCCTAGGGCCTCGTGAAATATGGCCCAATGTCAACTCATGAAATAACCCAGCCAACAGACTAAAACTCGTGCACCTGTGTATCTATATATCCTTTTTACTGTAACAGCTCCACTATAGTCAATCAATTAGGGCAAGTAGTGTAGGAACTCTATACAGGCTATAGTTAACAGTGACTATTGTATGTGTTTTGAGATTCATGGGATGAAAAAAGTGTTTAAATAGATCAATACTTGAATTAAAGTTGTCACAGAAAGAAAACTCACATGTCAGCATGACTGCAAGTATAGCAACTACTGCAGCCGCTATCACTGATCCGATGACCAGGACAGCCCAGCCCCAGCACGGAGGGCGTCTGCAGCCATGGTTGTAGGCCTCATATGCTGGCTGTACAGGGGTGGGGTCTGTAGGGGCTGTAGGTGGCTGTCTGCTACAGCTACTGTCCAGCTCTGGGCCTGCCTGACCTGATGGTATGTGCTGCAGATGTTCATAGTGATGGCCGTCCTTTGGTACAACCACATCTATGTCTAAGTAGTCATACTCATGACCATCCACTTTAACGTCATCATAACTGTCATTGTCCACCTGTGTGTCCCCTTGATTGAGGTGACCGGCTGTTGGCTTCATCATCGTAGAAACCTGTAATACATGTAAACGGTGACATTGCTGTGAAAAGTACATAGGTCAACTTACCCAATATATGCATGTTAATGCCCCCATTAACATAGGCTGATAGAATACATAGTTTACTAGTTGTGATAAACAATAAAAGTATATTCATATTGTTTTTACCCAGATGTATCACCTTTGAGAAGCAGAACAGCCTGTTACATCTTAGGGTAATATAATTAAAAATTATCATAGACCTTGCAGCAAGCCCGTGAAAATGTATTTTGTAAGGCCGAAAGGGGCCCTGGTGGTGAGCTTGCAAACCACCAGGATGAGCCCTTATATTGTTTTCACTTTACAGGAAGTTAGTATGGGTTCCGCCATTTTGTTTTAAGATGTCACAACACAAATGCATATGTGATAACATTATTATTATTCAACCTTTGATAGGTCCTGAGGTTGATTATGATCATACCTATCCCCCCTAATATGAACCCAAGGAATTCAATGGTTATATTAGTTTGTTGCTTAGACAGCTATTGTTTATCCGCCTAGCAACACACATTTTCATGCTCCTCAGGTTGATTATAATCATACCTACCTCCCTAAAATGGACCCAAGGAATTCAATGGTTCTATTGCTTTGTTGCTCAGCCATTTTTTATGCGGCAACAACCACAATTCCTGTTTATATTCAGTCCTATGCAAAAGTAACAATAGCAAGTAATTCCATCTAAACTTTCAATAAAGAACACATATTGCTGATTGTTTGAACCATTCAATATATGTGGTTCAAGGTCAACCTACCCAGGGCACAGGGCACATTGAACCACCCAAAGATTATATTTTCAAAAATTCATAAGAAATACAAAAAATGTCCATATTTGATTTGTGATAATTATAAGTCATCATATAGCGCTGGATACAAAATAAAAGCTCAGATGACATTAATAGAGTCAAGGGGAAAAAAGTGCATTAGTGGTTTAGCGTGCCCCTCTCTCCCGTACTATACTTGTGAGAATAATTATATGTGACCAGTTATCTGATTGATTGATTAAAATTCTTGAGGCCATGACTTAGATTTTAATAGTAATTTTGTGAAGCCATTGAGTACTATGTAATAACACATTAGGTAGTTGTCTGCTCAAGTGGTGTAATTGTAATATAACAATTGCATGAAGTGTAAAGTATAAGGTATAAAGTATAAAGTGGGAAGTATAAAGTGTACAAAAGAGATGAAGTATATAAGGTATATAAATTGTGTAGAGTATGTATTTAATTAATAAGCTATAAAACAATAAAACTTTTGAGTATTTTGTTATTTGCTTATCTGGGAGTGTTTAGCTCGAGTAGTGGAACTGTAATATAATAATTGTATACGGTGATAAGGTAATATGGTAATGCTGTGATATTAAGAGTTAGAGGAGTGTCAAATTTTTGTAATAAGGCAAATAAAGTTGAGTGATATTGTGTAATATTGAAAAGAGATGTATTAATTAGAATTTAGAAATGTGCTATATAACAAATATTACTTATGTAAAATTATCATCACTTCATCCTCACCTATGGTCCCCAATCCCCTAATTTGTTATCATCCCAAAGATTAAAAAAATTCTTGGTTCATCAAGCTAAAAATGGCATTGTAAAAAATGAAAATGTGGTTATATAGCATTTATTTAAACATGGACAATGTATGCCATTTTCCGTCTGGCTGAGGTTATACTTGATACCTGCATTAATTTGTAGACTGTACATTCAGTTTAATAAACAGATAAATTGAAATTGAATTGAAGACGGTAGTTCAGTATCTTTAGGACAGATGTTGGTAGTCCAGGGCCCGCGGGCCAGTGTTAGTTGACACTGGTCAACAAGACCTATGTTGGATATATATAGTAGTAACTCATCTGTACTAGCAGTGGGTCTCCAAGGGCAGCTGGTTGTCGTAGGCAAACACTTAGAATAGCCAAAGTCATTTCTAGATGTCATTATTTACATATTATGTAAATTTCTCACATACAATGGAGAAGAAAATGATAGACACGTGGGGGATGGCATAGACCGACTCCGAATAATGAGGTAGTCTCCTACATGAGCCCATATATATCGTATGAGGCCTTCCCAAGCGGGACCTCCTACCCATCCCTTGATAAAATCATGCTTGCCTACCCCTCTGTATTATGGTCTAAGATGCAAAATGAACTGTGCCCAAAGTTTTAATTTGACATGTTTTTAACCCTTTAAGAGTCATACCCAATTATATCTCACTGTAATGCATATATGTGTTTTGTCGTCATGATGCATAAATGTAATCCTGACGAGGTTGATACACTGTGGAATAGTCATCATTATACATGCATGAATGCAGGCCTTACCTGACAAGTTACACCAAGGGGCTGCACTCATGCATCATGATTACAAAGGTATTGGTATTTATTGATATGTGGGTGCATGTGCACCACTGAATTTGACAAGGAATTTTCATAAGATCTACATGGGACCTATTGACACAAGGTACAGCCATTTTCTAATTCAAGTTGGGATATTGGCATCTCCCCCTTTATGTCATATTTGTTGGCATGACATAGCTGTTTGAAGCCGGTTATTTCTGTTTTTGAAAGTGTGAACTTTGCAGACTTTGTTTGTCATACATTAAAACGTGCATCCTCATTCTGGAGCCTCCCTCTCCTCCAACACGACACCACTATCTACCCATGTAGGATCACCCTTTTGTGGCAGCCATCTTGTCCCTTAGAATAAATGTTTCTTCCTGGTCAAAGCTTTGAAGTTCATTACACTGAATAATATCAAATAATGGAAGTCAGGTGCAGCCACCATCTTCCTTGTGCCGAGTTACTTATCTTTGTATTCCCCAAATTCACCAAATTATTTGCATCTCTATCTAAGGCAGTACTTTTTTGATGTATGATCATGTAAGAAAAAGGAAAGAGTAAAATACTTTAAGTGTTATGCCCTATTTCACATGACCCGGTGTCATACATCTATATATATATCAGTAAATACACACACACTACTTCAGTCTCACTCTACTGATACACTACATTAGTCTATATTAGATACATGACTTTTAATCGCTACACAACTTTGGAATCAGGGAGGGGTTATTATTTTACGAGCAGTGGAATTTGTTTGGTGAGCATGCTAATAGCTTTTGAATTAGGCAGAACGGGGGGAACCTTCCTTTGATACTTATCTTTGTATACCCCTCATATATGTCCCTACCCAAGGGAACACTTTTGTGAAGTTTTTTGAAGAAAAAAAAGAAAGATACATTTAGTGTTGTGCCCCATTTCATCCTGTGACAACACTAAATGAGCACACAGGAAGAAGCCGACCTCAGACTCACTCTATACTGAATGCATGACTTTTAACCAATACGTGAAACTTTTGAATCAGGTAGTGGTCATTATTACATCAAGGGGAGGTATTATAAGAGTCGGAATATAAGGGACCTACAATCAGTACTAGTGGCGCTGTCTAGTGCAAATAGGTTCAGAAAATGAAATGATAAGACCAAGATCACTCACCAATTCTCAACTGAACCCAATTCAGCTACCATCTTTTGTTAGAGAACGACCACACTTTTTCTATGTTTTAAGTGCTTGGTTGGTAAAAGGTGATTTTTGTACACTGCCGCCCCTTTAAGAGCCTGCCCGACCTGTAGGATTGGCCTCGTAATACTTCTCAGGACTGCAGTCTCCTGATGACATTACATTAAATCCCCATACCTAAACTAGGGGTAAATTTACATATGGGACAATGTACTTAAACTTGATGATATGTCACTTTTAAACCCCAGTTAAGTTGTATCTAGGAGACCTACCTTAGACTACTTCTTCTATCTCTCTGGTCTGTGTGCTTCAGTGACTGGCTGGATGTCCTACAGTGATACTCCCCTGCCACTGTCTCCGACCTACCCCTCCTCCATGGGTGGCTGGTCACTGCCTGCTGCACCCTCCTGTAGGGTACCACTCTCCTACCTACCCCGCTGTCACAGGTGACTGCTCACAGTCTCCTGCTCCTGCTGGTGTATATTAAAATGCATTAAACCCCTTTGAAGACTGTATAATATTTTGAGATCCATGTTCAATTGTTGTCATGATTGACCAACAAATATACATAATATATGAGCAACACATCAGTGCTGCATTGCTGGAAGAGTGTATTATCTCGGTAGGATGAGATTAATGCATGAATGCAGTTCTGTCCAAATTCTCATTCATTATGTCAGCAAGGGGCATACTGTATTACAGCAGTGTGTGGTCTTTGAATAGCTAAGGAGGCTCACCAACTAGACAAGACATCAACTGTATGAAGGCTGTTGTTGGGTCTGACTTGCTGTTCTGTCCATGTCTGGGTGAGCAGTAACTACTGTAGTTTTGCCCGTACAAGCCACACTCTGACTCACTTATTAGCCGCTGCATCTATTCAGGAATTTACGGTAAGTGAAACATGGTGGTTTCTTGTTTACCGGATAGAGCCCCCTGCTGTCCATGTAAATTTTCAAAGACTCCAACAGAGTCCTTAATACTGTAAGTGCTGCACAGTACTTTAAGTGCTGCATGGTACAGTAATATGATATTTCCTGTGTCATCATGATGCATGATTGTAGCCCTGGTGAGTAACTTGAGAGGGCTGCATTGAGGCATTATGCTGACCCTACAGAGTTGATACACAGCCAAAAGGTTGGCATGATGTATGAATCATGTATGGCTGAAGCCCTGACCAGTAGACTAACAGAGTTACAATCATGCATAATGACAACAAAGGGGCCATCCATAAATGACGTCACACTGGAGGGGGTGGGTGGGTGTTGGTCTGAGTGTGACAAAGTGTGACAGGGGGTGGGGGGGTGTCAAGCCCAGTGTGACGTCACACTTTGGAAAATACAAATAAAACCTTTTTTTAAATGTAAAGCTTTTATAGTTAATAGAACACTTAGGGCCTTAGGTTAAGCTTGTTGCAGATTGGAGATTCTATCAGTTAATTCGAAATTTCGATTGGCTCCAATTACTGTAAATTCTCACCTACAAGCCACAGCTAGTACGAGAGTCAGATCGCAAGTGCGGCTTATAGGATTTGCACAGAGTCAGGGTGCGGCTTATATGTGAGTTTTAGCTACTATGATACGGTACTAAAAGTCACCATAGCCAGATCGCTGGTGTGGCTTATAGGATCGGCCTGAAGTCGGGATGCAGGTTATACGAGAGTTAGGCTTATACGCGAGAATTCACGGGAGTGTCAATTCTAGAGTAAGTCACCATGTTTACATCCCACTCATACAAGCCTGTGTTATTTGTGTCTCAATCACAACCCAGGCAGTTTGTAAGCACCATGCATTGTCTAAAACATAGCAGCCTGCATCCCTTGGAAATTCTTTTGAAGGTATATCATTATTGATAACCATTGGACCTGCGACTTTGCATGTCCTAATGTATGGGATTAAAGCTATCCAAAATAATGTGCAAAGGAATGTTGATTGTAACTGGCATCCATTAAGTTAGTCACTTCGGATGCAAAGACATGTGTTACTGGTCTCCTAAAACCTAAGGAGTCACAGGATAACAATGCACACCTATCGTTCTTGTCAACACTGTTAGGGATCCATGGATCGAGGATCACTGAACCATAAAATTCATGCTAGGATGGAATGGCATGGACCTCAAATCAATGAATTACTACTAAGGGAGTGGTCATTTTTTATCCCCCTCTAGAGGTCTCAAGGGGAGGGGGGGGAGATTTCTGCGTGCACATACAAAAATCCACCTACCGCCCCCCCCCGTTGTTCCATAATGAGCACTCACTTTATATTAAACTCATGAATACTCATGTTAATATGTTATTGTCACTTTGGACAGTGTTCTAGTGAATATATGCTATTACAGCACCCATTTAGATAATTTACCTTTTGCCCTTGCCTCACGAGATTGAGCCAATGTGAAAGTCTGGGTGCATTCTTTGACTGGGTGTAATATTTGACCAGTTTAATAGAAATCCATTTAAGTAACAATTAAACTGTAATAAACCTTTTTGAACCAGCACTTGGGTAAGAATATATTCAATACATGATATTTTATTGCTAAGCCTAATCAAAACGCATGTACAACATGATCTTCTATAGTAGAACTCTGATACGATACCTAACTCATGCATGGGGGGGGGGTGTCTGCAGAATTGTGACATAATTTTCTAGGGGGTGTTGGCTGATGTGTGACAAAGTGTGACAGGGGGGTGGGTGGGTCTTGAAAATGGCCCAAATTAGTGTGACGTCATTTATGGATGGCCCCAAAGTGCATAATGCTTTAAAGTGCTATGCAGCCCTTAGAGGGTTAATATACCACTTATAGAGTCAGCCAACTGTGTCCATGTCACGATGTCTGTGTGTCGTCCAGCCAGCCGGCTGTCAGACTCATTGTCTGTCTGACGTATCACCTTCTCTTGAGGGGGATCAGAGAGGAGGTAGTTTTTAGTACATACTCTGCATTACTAGGCCATTTATCTAAGAGCTATATGACTGATGTGGGATTTACATCACAAGTGACTCAGAAAGTGTCCCTATATGGATACTGACAACAGATACATAGACAGAGCTGCACGCTAAAGTGACTGAGTCCATGGTTATTGCATGAGTGGTGCTTGGGCCGTATTGCACGATTTAAGTGCCACAAATTTAATGGTCAAAGATTCATATTTGTTTCTAGAATTAATTGTTACCCTTTTCAAAATGAATTGCAACGATTGGCTTGTTCTTGGGCTTACATTTCCCTTTGAATAATATCATTGGTTCTATTGGTTCTATTTGGAATATTTACATAATTCTTTCAGTTTTGAAAAGAGAATCCTTTCAGCTTGTCAAAGAGTGTATCGATATAACGAATTTCTCAATGCGATAATCGGAATTGTGTAATTGTTGGTATTTCGATTCATGGGGTATTAATGACATCCCTAGATGTCACCCAGTCAACTTGTATCCGTTTGGTGGGACACATGGTGGAGACAATCATAAAGTGTAGGTCTATCCATGTTTCTTTTTTTGAACGTGTTTATTTGTAACGATTCATCTTTAGGAGGGTTAAGTGATGCTTACAAACAATACCATTTAAGTTTTTTCCAACAATTAACTGTTTGATGCTTACAACATATATATGATGTTAATGTACTTATGAGTATGTACAGCATATATACATACAAATGCTCTTACACAAGAATACGCGGTAAATACATTTGGTGAAAGTTTACATTAATTCAGGATTGGTTTATTGACGCATCTCATACACATTTTTAAGAACAATTTTAAGAACAATTTAGCTTTAGGGAAGTGAGGCGACACCCCCTGTCGATTAATAGTTGTACTAATTGATTAGTCCATGTCAATTATATCCAGGTGTAGTTAAATTCGTTCTCTAGAAGTCTATCATAAAGACCCTTAGTATAATACAAATGTTCAAGCATTGACAACAAGGAGTATGAATATTTTATGAACAGGTTATGAAGCTTAGGAGACAAAGTAGATTATTCTGTCGTACTCCTCTACATTTTTCACGCCTTATACTCATTCAAATAAATGAACCTAATATTTCTTGTCACTGCTAGTTGTGATTTACAGAGAATAAATTTACAGTTTTCACCTTAACTTATTTATGATAAAGGACATTACACTGTATAATAGCCAAACATGGCAAGCAACACTGTGTAAGCGCCTTGTATGACCTTGCCCATCTTTTTATAACCATGTCAAGCAATCCAGATTTTTGTCATAAATATTTGTTCATAATTTTCAGCGACATAAAAATACAAAATGTTGGATGCATTTGAAGCTACATCTCCTTTTTATTGACTATCCTGTACTTGAATGCCATTTATGTTGGGCGTGTATATAACAAAGAGGAACATATATGAATTATCATGTACACAATCATCACATCATATTTCTGCAGCATTTTTCACTTTCATTTACATATAAGATAAGCCGAAAGTGAGTTTAAGAAAAACAATTCGGCTAATAGGAATTTATTTTGACAATTTAGAGAAGCAGACCCCCTACTTTTGGAGTATTGGGAGCCCATGTCCTCCCCAACCCCACTTTTAACCATTTTTAAAATGATTTTATTGTGTAGATGACACATTGAAGTATACAAAGTTATACAACGTGAGAATTACCTCTACTATCTTAGAAAAACTACAGAAAAATGTATAATTATAATCATCAATATTTCCTTCTTTCCCCAGCTCAATTTTTATTTACATTTAGTCTAAACCCCACCTATAAGCCGAATGTGAGTTTGAGAACGAAAATTTGGCTTATATTGCAATAAAATAACAAATCTTAAAGTCTGTCTGCGTACACTGGACACATCCCAGTGTCTGTCTGCGTACACTGGGCACATCCCAGTATCTGTCTGCGTACACTGGACACATCTTAGTGTCTGTGTGCGTACACTGGACACATCTTAGTGTCTGTCTGCGTACACTGGACACATCCTAGTGTCTGTCTGCGCACACTGGACACATCTTAGTGTCTGTCTGCGTACACTGGACACATCTTAGTGTCTGTGTGCGTACACTGGACACATCTTAGTGTCTGTCTGCGTACACTGGACACATCTTAGTGGCTGTCTGCGCACACTGGACACATCTTAGTGTCTGTGTGCGTACACTGGACACATCTTAGTGTCTGTCTGCGTACACTGGACACATCCTAGTGTCTGTCTGCGCACACTGGACACATCTTAGTGTCTGTACAGTGGCACAAACTCCTGAGTTATGCAGTTTTGGTATATATGAGAAATCATCCTACACTTTGGGGAATTTTCTTTTTTTTTTGCGAATTGGCCCAAATATTTGTGTTTTTTGGCCCTCCAAACCTCAAAAAAACCCTTCTGAGGGATGTGTAGACGTCATAGAACGTGCTGAGAGCTGTGTAGACGTCATAGACATGTGCTGAGGGCTGTGTAGACGTCATAGACACGTGCTGAGAGCTGTGTAGACGTCATAGACACGTGCTGAGGGCTGTGTAGACGTCATAGACACGTGCTGAGAGCTGTGTAGACGTCATAGACACGTGCTGAGAGCTGTGTAGACGTCATAGACACGTGCTGAGAGCTGTGTAGACGTCATAGACACGTGCTGAGGGCTGTGTAGACGTCATAGACACGTGCTGAGAGCTGTGTAGACGTCATAGACACGTGCTGAGAGCTGTGTAGACGTCATAGACACGTGCTGAGGGCTGTGTACGTCATAGACACGTGCTGAGAGTTGTGTAGACGTCATAGACACGTGCTAAGGGCTGTGTAGACATCATAGACACGTGCTGAGGGCTGTGTAGACGTCATAGACACACGCTGAAGCGTTTACAGTGTGTCTTAAGGTGGGTCGCTACCCTTTGATCAAAGTTAACAGAATCTTTCTATTTTTTTTCTACATGCAGTTTATATCATATAGAATCTGAAAATGAAAAGAAAAATGGGGGGTCCCGAGCTACTTTTTTAGATACAGAATTTTGAAAAATTAAAGTATTTTCATTTTTCACAAAAAAATTGAAAAAAGTGTGAAAACTTCCATGATTTTTTCCATACCAACCATAGTGCACAGAAATGTAAAACCTCACATGTGAAATGCCTATATGTTCCACCTTACTGCAAAAATAATTTTATGGTTGTATGCATAGCATTCTGGGTAAAAATATGATGTTTCTGGAAAGAAAAGAAATAAATTTTCATTATTTTGTAGCCTTATTAGCTAAAAATAGTATTCAAAGTTAACAGAATCTTTTTTAACTCTCTCAGACAATAGTTAAGATCATTTGCTAACATATAAAAGTGCTTTTGATAGGGGGTCCCGGGCATATTTTTAGTTTTTTTGGCCTTTGAAGTTAAAGAATAGTACAAAAATGGTCTAAATCTCATATAAAATGCCTAGAATAATGGGTAAAATGGCAAGAATCAGGGTATAAAATGGTTGTTCTTCTCACCCTTGGTTACTTTAAGCAATGTAATGACATCTATATCCATCTAGATAATGATTTATTGATAAATAATTCCAATGTTCTAGCTCATGTCAAAAATAGCAAATATTATTGGCTACAAATATATCAAATATTTAAAGTCCAATATAAAGCTCAATTTTGCTCAAAATCTTCCAATTTTTGGGTATTGCTTAGTCAGCATATATATGTACCCATTGATTTAATATCAGCTTATTCTGAGGTATTTAAGCTACATGCGCAGATACCTGCGCAGTGTGTCCATATTCAAGAGGTAGCGATCCACCTTAACTCAGTCTTACAAATGTCTTACAACCTGATCTTAAAGTTACTAAAGAAGGGAAAAAATACAATCAGTTTCTTCAAAATTCAGGTTCCCCTGGACTAGACTGGTTCTATTGAAGTACAATACTTCAAGCCTATCAATTGATGATTTAATTACACTGCAACCATAATTCTTTTTCCAGATCAAATTTGCTTATAGTTGCCTGAAGCTGCCAGAAGAGGACCATTAATCAACTAAGATCTTTTTCTTAAAGTTGCTAAGAAATGGGATGTTCATGCAGTGTTACCTAGGAATTTGGATTATTATTTGCATTAAAATCTACATTCAATCATTTCAAATTTGTATTGGTATTCAAGTTTCAAAATCAATTATAATATGTTAACATTTTTGTGTAAAATATTTTATAAAATAAGAAGTTTAATCAACCAGTCTAGTTTCGGCCCTTGACGTGTTACTGTTAGGGATCCATAGCAAATACCCAAGGCCTCTTCAGCAGAGAGGTACGCCATAAAGAATCCAACAAAATAAGTATATATATGGAAAAGTATCAAAACCAAACCAAACGAAAAAATTCCAGTTACTATGTTTTCACCAGAACTTAGCCTATATCAAATTGTTAGTACTTTATAACTCGTCATTAATCACCAACATGACAAGAGCGTTCAGCATGCCTAAAGTGTAGGGCCACTCAAAACAATAAAATGGTTTCTCATCACTGCGCGCATCATAAAAATCAGGTTTTGAAGACAACTTTTTTTCTTTGCCAAATTTTTATGAAAAACCTGACAAAAATGGACAAAAAATGTTATATTTGGTATCAAATTAATGCTAATAAAACCAGCAATGCAGTGGTATAAGAATACCTTGATGATGACACACCACTTCTTTTTTGAGTGGCCTAGGTCTGCTCCATCACAGTATATAAACCAGATAAGTCGCTTAGTCCACAAAGGAAGAGACTGGATATATCAAGGCGAAATCTAATACGCCAATATAATTGTATATTCAAGGTACAAGGTACCGGGCACATGAGAAACATAGTGAAAAACATCAGAAGTATACAAAAGAAAGAGACCTAGAGACAGACATATCTTTTGTTTGATTTTGTAAAAAGGCAGAATATAGAGTACGGGTTAACATGGCTAATACTTAGTAATAGTATTAGTACAAGACACAGTGTCGTAGTGTCGTGGATGATAAACCAGCTGGGGACTGAACGAGTTCCTCTTGCTTTAAACCCACAGGTCTTACTACCTGTCCAGCAAGTTCCAGGGGAGGAGCTTGTACCGTGACATACAGGTGCTGTGTGTAAGTAGCCACAGTGCGGCAGTGGGAGGGCAGGTCCAAATGGTCTTTAGTGCCATAATTTTCTCCCCAGAGGACAGACCTGTACAGTGACCACATCAGTAACTTACAGGTCATAAGACCTGTCCAGGTGTTGGTCCTGGCCTGTGAGGTGTGAGGTGTGCTCAGCCCTCAGCCCCATGCTTTCTGTGCCCCAGGTATACACAAACAACACAAGGTACCTGTCAATCACACAGCCCCTACCACCCACTCAGCACATACACTTGGAATTGTATCCTTGTATTCTACTGATTCAAGTGTCATATCTACAATTCTTTTGGTATAGCTTGCTTTAGCAAACATTCATGAATTATCATGTCAAAATATAGAGTTGGTAGATAGCTGAATCCTTGTCAATGTACAAATATATACCTCCCTATGGGGGTTTAAGAAATGCATGGGGGGCTATTGCCGAGCGGCTTACCTGTCAGTTACTGTGTGGGTGCCAGTAGGGCTGGTACTGGACATGAGAATGGGCTGGCAGTGGACGTGGGATGGGCTGGTAGTGGATGTGAGGATGGGCTGGTAGTGGATGTGAGGATGGGCTGGTAGTGGACGTGAGGATGGGCTGGTGGTGGACGTGGGATGGGCTGGTAGTGGTAGTGAGAATGGGCTGGAAGTGGACGTGAAAATAGGCTGGTAGTGGATGTGGGATGGGCTGGTAGTGGACGTGAGGATGGGCTGGTAGTGGATGTGGGATGGGCTCGTAGTGGACATGAGGATGGGCTGGTAGTGGAAGTGAGGATGGGCTGGTAGTGGACATGAGAATAGGCTGGTGGTGGACGTGGGATGGGCTGGTAGTGGATGTGAGGATAGGCTGGTAGTGGACGTGAGGATGGGCTGGTAGTGGACGTGAGGATGGGCTGGTGGTGGACGTGGGATGGGCTGGTAGTGGTAGTGAGAATGGGCTGGAAGTGGACGTGAAAATAGGCTGGTAGTGGATGTGGGATGGGCTGGTAGTGGACGTGAGGATGGGCTGGTAGTGGATGTGGGATGGGCTCGTAGTGGACATGAGGATGGGCTGGTAGTGGAAGTGAGGATGGGCTGGTAGTGGACATGAGAATAGGCTGGTGGTGGACGTGAGGATGGGCTGGTGGTGGACATGGGATGGGCTGGTGGTGGATGTGAGGATGGGCTGGTAGTGGACGTTAGGATGGGCTAGTAGTAGACGTGAGGATGGGCTGGTGGTGGACTTGGGATGGGCTGGTAGTGGACATGAGAATGGGCTGGTGGTGGACGTGGGATGGGCAGGTAGTGGTAGTGAGAATGGGCTGGAAGTGGACGTGAAAATAGGCTGGTAGTGGATGTGGGATGGGCTGGTAGTGGAAGTGAGGATGGGCTGGTAGTGGATGTGGGATGGGCTCGTAGTGGACGTGAGGATGGGCTGGTGGTGGACTTGGGATGGGCTGGTAGTGGTAGTGAGAATGGGTTGGAAGTGGACGTGAAAAAAGGCTGGTAGTGGATGTGGGATGGGCTGTTAGTGGACGTGAGGATGGGCTGGTAGTCGATGTGGGATGGGCTCATAGTGGACATGAGGATGGGCTGGTAGTGGAAGTGAGGATGGGCTGGTAGTGGACGTGGGATGGGCTGGTAGTGGACGTGGGATGGGCTGGTAGTGGACGTGAGGATGGGCTGGTAGTGGACATGAGGATGGGCTGGTAGTGGACGTGGGATGGGCTGGTAGCGGACATGAGAATAGGCTGGTAGTGGATGTGAGGATGGGCTGGTAGTGGATGTGAGGATGGGCTGGTAGTGGATGTGAGGATGGGCTGGTAGGGGACGTTAGGATGGGCTGGTAGTGGACGTGAGGATGGGCTGGTAGTGGACGTGAGGATGGGCTGGTAGTGGAAGTGTAGATTGGCTGCAGGTAGTGGATGTGGGGATGGGCTGGTCAAGAGAAAAAAAGAATATACTCCAACAATGTAAGTTATATAACACAATGTGACACTGTATTAGATAAGGTACACCTCCCACAGTCTACCTGATATAACACTGAATGTATTAGATAACCTAGGCCCCCACCATCTTAGTGATATTCAATAATATTCAATAGATACCCTACACCCCCTACAGTCTACGTGATATAACACTGTATTAGATAACCTACGACTCCCACAGTCTATATGATATAACACTGTGGGCTGGTGGTGGACATTAGGATGGGCTGGTAGTGGACGTGAGGATGGGCTGGTAGTGGACATGAGGATGGGCTGGTAGTGGATGTGGGGATGGGCTGGTAGTGGACATGAGAATGGGCTGGTGGTGGACGTGGGATGGGCAGGTAGTGGTAGTGAGAATGGGCTGGAAGTGGACGTGAAAATAGGCTGGTAGTGGATGTGGGATGGGCTGGTAGTGGAAGTGAGGATGGGCTGGTAGTGGATGTGGGATGGGCTCGTAGTGGACGTGAGGATGGGCTGGTGGTGGACTTGGGATGGGCTGGTAGTGGTAGTGAGAATGGGTTGGAAGTGGACGTGAAAAAAGGCTGGTAGTGGATGTGGGATGGGCTGTTAGTGGACGTGAGGATGGGCTGGTAGTCGATGTGGGATGGGCTCATAGTGGACATGAGGATGGGCTGGTAGTGGAAGTGAGGATGGGCTGGTAGTGGACGTGGGATGGGCTGGTAGTGGACGTGGGATGGGCTGGTAGTGGAAGTGAGGATGGGCTGGTAGTGGACGTGGGATGGGCTGGTAGTGGACGTGGGATGGGCTGGTAGCGGACATGAGAATAGGCTGGTAGTGGATGTGAGGATGGGCTGGTAGTGGACGTGAGGATGGGCTGGTAGTGGACATGAGAATAGGCTGGTAGTGGATGTTAGGATGGGCTGGTAGTGGATGTGAGGATGGGCTGGTAGTGGATGTGAGGATGGGCTGGTAGGGGACGTTAGGATGGGCTGGTAGTGGACGTGAGGATGGGCTGGTAGTGGACGTGAGGATGGGCTGGTAGTGGAAGTGTAGATTGGCTGCAGGTAGTGGATGTGGGGATGGGCTGGTCAAGAGAAAAAAAGAATATACCCCAACAATGTAAGTTATATAACACAATGTGACACTGTATTAGATAAGGTACACCTCCCACAGTCTACCTGATATAACACTGAATGTATGAGATAACCTAGGCCCCCACCATCTTAGTGATATTCAATAATATTCAATAGATACCCTACACCCCCTACAGTCTACGTGATATAACACTGTATTAGATAACCTACACCTCCCACAGTCTATATGATATAACACTGTGGGCTGGTAGTGGACATTAGGATGGGCTGGTAGTGGACGTGAGGATGGGCTGGTAGTGGACATGAGGATGGGCTGGTAGTGGATGTGGGGATGGGCTGGTAGTGGACATGAGGATGGGCTGGTAGTGGAAGTGAGGATGGGCTGGTAGTGGACGTGGTATGGGCTGGTAGTGGACATGAGAATAGGCTGGTAGTGGATGTGAGGATGGGCTGGTAGTGGACGTGAGGATGGGCTGGTAGTGGTAGTGAGAATGGGCTGGAAGTGGACGTGAAAATAGGCTCGTAGTGGACATGGGATGGGTTGGTAGTGGAAGTGAGGATGGGCTGGTAGTGGACATGGGATGGGCTGGTAGTGGACATGAGAATAGGCTGGTAGTGGATGTGAGGATGGCCTGGTAGTGGACGTGAGGATGGGCTGGTAGTGGATGTGGGATGGGTTGGTAGTGGACGTGAGGATGGGCTGGTAGTGGATGTGGGATGGGCTCGTAGTGGACATGAGGATGGGCTGGTAGTGGAAGTGAGGATGGGCTGGTAGTGGACGTGGGATGGGCTGGTAGTGGACATGAGAATAGGCTGGTAGTGGATGTGAGGATGGCCTGGTAGTGGACGTGAGGATGGGCTGGTAGTGGATGTGAGGATGGGCTGGTAGTGGATGTGAGGATGGGTTGGTAGTGGATGTGAGGATGGGTTGGTAGTGGATGTGAGGATGGGCTGGTAGTGGATGTGAGGATGGGCTGGTAGCCGACGTGAGGATGGCTGCAGGTAGTGGATGTGAGGATGGGCTGGTAGTGGATGTGAGGATGGGCTGGTAGTGGACATGAGGATGGGCTGGTAGTGGATGTGAGGATGGCCTGGTAGTGGACGTGAGGATGGGCTGGTAGTGGAAGTGTAGATTGGCTGCAGGTAGTAGATGTGGGGATGGGCTGGTCAAGAGAAAAAAAGAATATACCCCAACAATGTAAGTTATATAACACAATGTGACACTGTATTAGATAAGGTACACCTCCCACAGTCTACCTGATATAACACTGAATGTATTAGATAACCTAGGCCCCCACCATCTTAGTGATATTCAATAATATTCAATAGATACCCTACACCCCCTACAGTCTACGTGATATAACGCTGTATTAGATAACCTACACCTCCCACAGTCTATATGATATAACACTGTATGTATTAGATAACCTACATCCCCCACAGTGTACGCCATATAACACTGTATTAGATAACCTTCAATTC
Organism: Harmothoe impar; assembly: GCA_947462335.1. NCBI lineage: Eukaryota > Metazoa > Annelida > Polychaeta > Phyllodocida > Polynoidae > Harmothoe > Harmothoe impar. The sequence goes on along the minus strand of OX381716.1, from coordinate 63,624,208 downwards.
CAGCTGCCTACATGATATAACACTGTATGTATTAGATAACCTACATCCCCCACAGTGTACGCGATATAACACTGTATTAGATAACCTTCAATTCCAGCTGCCTACATGATATAGCATTCTATGTATTAGATAACCTACACCTCCCACAGTCTTTGTGATATAACACTGTATGTATCAGATAACCTAAAACTACCACAGTCTACCTTATATAACAGTGTATTTATTACACCTAGCATACGCTATTGACATGCCCACAGTGTGTAGTAAAAGTGACATACGTTGATCTGTGGGCGTAGGGCCCATATGCCCATGGCTGCTGCGGGAAATGGGGTGCCCTGCCCCCTCGAAGTAGCGGCCGCGAGTGGAAATTAGGTCACTAGGTCACCCACAGTGCCCCCTCATGGGTCTCTCCTGTACTACAGAGCCTGGCAACAACAAAAGCGCGACAACAACAGTGCCGCCACCTTGTGGGTGCGCTGTACAACAGAATTAGCAGACGAAATTCTGTCAAAAGGCAGCAACATGGCGAACAAGGGAACGTCTATGACATTGCCGTGGATGCTGCTGTGATTATAGATGACCTGGTCTTTGGCACAGTAGCACAGATATTTAAGAAATTAAGTGTGGAATGTGCGGTGAATGCCATGGATGGCATGGATGGTCTTGTGAATGCCATCAACAGTGAACTCCACTCGGATTTAGTGGAGGAACTTTAGATGTTAGAACTTCAAGAGAAGCAGAAAATCAATGACGTGATAGATAATAGGGTCGTCCCTCCTGACATAGAGAGCCTTATAGAAAGGATTGAGAGTCTTCAGAAGGATGTGGCAACGTTCGATCTAGATCTGGCAACTGACGATGTGCCAAGTGAAGTCAGTGAAGTCGATAAGGTCCGTGAAATGGTCTATATTGTGAAACAATGTACATCCCCCACAGTCTACATAATATAACATTATACTAGATAACCTACACCCGCCACAATCTAAGGGATATTTTGATTGATTGATTGGATTGTTTTACGTCCAAGTGTGCTATGACGCCTGGGACTTACTCAAGAGTTTATCGGACTCTCGGTTCGTTCTTTTCTCATCTAGGTTGCGCATTTAAGTGTGGGAGTGTGTGTGCGCAAGTGTTTATGAGTCTACTTGTAGCAGTGGGACACGGCTAGTAGCGGTGGAACAATGCTCATGTCCATTATCCTGACACTGGCGGGCCAGTCGCAGCTCCATACCAAACTGGCCAGCAGATCAGGAACTGGCGAGTATGCAACTACTTTCCATCTGGCCAGAGATTATTTTCTCCAGCCTACCGGGCGGAGTCTCAAGGGGGGCCTGTTTTCCCCATCTTTGTATCCAGGAGGAAGGTCAGAAGTTCTTTCTTGTCAGTGTTGGTCACGCCTGTATGGTGGTGTCTTTTGCCTATCAAGTGTTCAATGGCTCTCAGCTTGTTATCTTGGTCAGAGCTCAAGTGTCTCTGCCACTCTTGGTTGGTATACTCTCGACAAATCAGGAGGAGGTCTGAGGATGGGATGCAAGCTGAGCTGGATTTCAGACTCAGGGCTTTCCTAGCTGCGTGTTGAGCTGCTTTGTTCCCTTCTATGCCAATGTGGCTGGGCAGCCAACAGAGGACAACCTCCTTTTTGGTGCCTGTGAGGTGCGAGACCAATTGCTTGATCTCCTGCACCACAGGATTTTTGGGGTCATGTTGGTGTATTGCTTGCAGGCACGACTTGGAGTCGGAGAAGATGATGAAGGCCTTTCGGCTTGACACCCTCATCCACTCCAAGCACTAAGGAGAGCATGGGCCTCAACAGTGAAGATGCTGCTTCTTCCATGTAGTGCTCCTTTGCGGGTACCAAAGGGTGGGAATGCAGCAAAGCCAACACGGTTTCGACAAATCAGGAGGAGGTCTGAGGATGGGATGCAAGCTGAGCTGGATTTCAGACTCAGGGCTTTCTTAGCTGCGTGTTGAGCTGCTTTGTTCCCTTCTAAGCCAATGTGGCTGGGCAGCCAACAGAGGACAACCTCCTTTTTGGTGCCTGTGAGGTGCGAGACCAATTGCTTGATCTCCTGCACCACAGGATTTTTGGGGTCATGTTGGTGTATTGCTTGCAGGCACGACTTGGAGTCGGAGAAGATGATGAAGGCCTTTCGGCTTGACACCCTCATCCACTCCAAGCACTAAGGAGAGCATGGGCCTCAACAGTGAAGATGCTGCTTCTTCCATGTAGTGCTCCTTTGCGGGTACCAAAGGGTGGGAATGCAGCAAAGCCAACACGGTTTCGACAAATCAGGAGGAGGTCTGAGGATGGGATGCAAGCTGAGCTGGATTTCAGACTCAGGGCTTTCTTAGCTGCGTGTTGAGCTGCTTTGTTCCCTTCTATGCCAATGTGGCTGGGCAGCCAACAGAGGACAACCTCCTTTTTGGTGCCTGTGAGGTGCGAGACTAATTGCTTGATTTCCTGCACCACAGGGTTTTTGGGGTCATGTTGGTGTATTGCTTGCAGACCCGACTTGGAGTCGGAGAAGATGATGAAGGCCTTTCGGCTTGACACCCTCATCCACTCCAAGCACTAAGGGAGCATGGGCCTCAACAGTGAAGATGCTGCTTCTTCCATGTAGTGCTCCTTTGCGGGTACCAAAGGGTGTGAATGCAGCAAAGCCAACACGGTTTCGTCTTTCGAGCCATCTGTGAACACCTCAGTGTGACCTTGGTGCCGACGGATGATTTCTGTTTTTCCATGTAGGTGTTGGTCTAGGTTTCCCCTTTCTTTGTTCACAAAGATCAAGGAGGATAGTTGGATGTGCCTGTTTCCATGGAGCGGATTTTGCAGGTTCTTCCTTGATGACCTTTGAGATTGGTATGTGAGCCTCTCTCATCAGGGTTCTCACCCTCATAGAAAAAGGCTTTGTGGCGTTCTTCCTCTTGCGGAAGATGCTGTGGTCCTCGTCGAAGATGGTGTTGTGAGTTGGGTTCCTCTCATTTGCCTTCACCCTGATGGCATATTGAAGGGATAGTTTGTCCCACCTGAGATCCAGTGAGGGGGACTCCAGCCTCCACTTGCAGACTGTGCTGCGGTGAGGATCGGAAGGCACCTATGCAAAGCCGGAGGGCTTGGTTTTGAATCGGGTTTAGCCAATCCAGGTATGGTCTGCCAGCAGATGACACTGTACTAGATAACGTACACCCTCAGTGATATAACACTTTATTTTTAAATGAAAAATCAAAATATCAAGCCGGTTTGGTTGGTTTTGGGTTAAAAAAGAGTCCCCCAGAACACTTGGTTGAAGTGTTATAACTTGCTGGGGTTGATGATATGTTTTGCCACCAACGCCATTGATGGAGACGTCTGTAGGGTGCGTGTGATGGTGTCAGGGTGTGGAAACTTCAACTAATTCATCTATTGGGCGTCCAAATATAGGATCTTTTCTAGTGCTTAGGCATTGTTTCCATATGAATAACTTGATAATCAAGTCACTGTCAAACCCGTAGCAACTCTATCAACATGTCAACGGCTCAGTCCTTCAACTACTTGGTCTAGACTCAATTGGAAAGTTGGCAATCAAAGTAAAATTTCTTCAAAAGTAGGGGGGGATAATTGTCTTCCCCTTTAACAAATTAACAATTTTGAATCAAAAAGCAGGCCTAGTTTGTACAAATGAAGATGCTGTAGACAATGAGGCGGGGAACTTTTTTTTCGCGAAACCAAATCATGCAGGCACAGTGACCAGAAGCGATTTCCAGGCAGGCAAAAACATTCAAATAGAAATAGAGGATCAGTTCTGTATTTTTTCAACAGATTGCCCTTGAAAGGCTCCTTATTTCATTGAGACCCTTTATACAAATCCTGTATACATATTAGTTAACCTACACCTCCCACAGTCTACCTGATATAACACTATGTATTGCATAACCTACCCCCCCCCCCCCACAATGTAAGGGATATAATACTGTACTTATTAGATGAGCTACACCCACCTAAGTCTATAATAATGATGAAACATTATATGGGATAACCTACACCCCCACAGTCTACATGATATAACACTGTATTAGATAACCTACACCCCCACAGTCTATGTTGGGTACAACCATCTGCGAGTTTCTAATCAAGTTTTTTTCATAGAATAAAATTACTATGCCTATGCCATTTCAGGTAGATGAATGCCTACATTCAATCAATATTCATGGTGTCTCTCTTTTATTTTAACTAATTTTGGTTATGCACAGATTGGTGAATGGCGCAGATTGGTGAATAGCACCCAACATCAGTGAGTGGTTGTCAGTGTGTGGTTGTCAGTTCGTGGCTGTCAGTGGCCTATTCTCACACCCAAAACTACCTATTTCTCTCACAAAACTTAGCCCCATCCTCACATCCTCACACCCAAACCTAGCTCATACCAACACCTAAACCTAGCCTATGCTGACACCCAAACCAAGCCCATTCTCACACCCAAACCTTGCCCGTTCTCACTTCCAATCTGGATGTGAGGATGGGCAGGTAGTGGAAGTGAGGATGGGCTGGTTTCAGTGGGTGGCTGTCAGCGTCACACCCAAACCAAGCCCATTCTCACACCCAAACCTTGCCCGTTCTCACTTCCAATCTGGATGTGAGGATGGGCAGGTAGTGGAAGTGAGGATGGGCTGGTTTCAGTGGGTGGCTGTCAGCGTCACACCCAAACCAAGCCCATTCTCACACCCAAACCTTGCCCGTTCTCACTTCCAATCTGGATGTGAGGATGGGCAGGTAGTGGAAGTGAGGATGGGCTGGTTTCAGTGGGTGGCTGTCAGTGTCTCACCCAAACCAAGCCCATTCTCACACCCAAACCTCGCCCGTTCTCACTTCCAATCTGGATGTGAGGATGGTCAGGTAGTGGAAGTGAGGATGGGCTGGTAGCAGAAGTGAGCTTGGACTGGTAGTGGATGTGAGGATGGGCAGGTAGTAGAAGTGAGGATGGGCTTGTAGTGAATATAAGGATGGACAATTAATGGAAGTGGATGTTAGAAGGGGCTGGTAGTTGATATAGGGATGGGCCAGTAGTGTGTGTGTAGGGTTTGTGGGTGTCAGTGTTCAGCACTATTTGCCAATTGGCACAGAAAGCAGATCCAGGGTTCAGTGGGTACAACTGTCTGCAAGTTTCTAATCAAGTTTTAATTACATAGAATAAAATTACTATGCCTATGCCATTTTACGGAGATGAATGCCTACATTCAATCAATATTAATGGCGTCCCTTTTCTATTTGAACTAATTATGCCATTTTACGTAGATTGGAGGCTACATACAATCAATATTCATGGCGTCCCTCTTTCATTTTAACTAATTATGCCATTTTGTGTAGATTGGAGGCTACATACAATCAATATTAATGGCGTCCCTTTTCTATTTGAACTAATTATGCCATTTTGCGTAGATTGGAGGCTACATACAATCAATATTAATGGCGTCCCTTTTTTATTTGAACTAATTATGCCATTTTGCGTAGATTGGAGGCTACATACAATCAATATTCATGGCATCCCTCTCTTATTTTAACTTATTTGGGCAGAATTGATACAGAGAGCAAAAAATTCTGGGCAGATTGGATAATAGTGTAGATTGGTGAATAGCACCTAACATCAGTCAGTGGCCTATTCTCACACCCAAACCTACCTCTTTCTCTCACAAAACTTAGCGCCCTCCTCACACCCAAACCTAGCTCATACCAACACCTAAACCTAGCATATGCTGACACCCAAACCAAGCACACTCTCACCCCAAAACCTAGCCCATTCTCACACTAAAACGCATCTAATTCTCAGACCCAAACCAAGTCCATTCTCACACCCAAACACAGATCCACGGGCTGTTGGGTACAACCACAGGCAGTAACTGAGTCCTGTTGCCATTGTATTATGTATGTATAGTGTATGTAAAGGTCTGACACTCCTAGTCCCCGGTCATCTGTCCACTTAAGGTGGCAGCACTGTAGATAACCAACAACCCCACAGTCTATGTGATATAACACTGTATGTATAAAATTAACTTCAACCCCACAATCTATGTGATAGAACGATATATTAGATGACCGACACCCTCAGCCTATGTAATATAACACCGTATTAGATGTCCTACACCCCAACAGTCCATGTGATATAACACTGTGTTTCATTGAGACCCTTGAGAGGACAATCTGGAGGGCAGAACTTAAACAAATCCTGTATTTATTTTTAAATGCATTTCTTAGGTATTAAAGGAGAAAAGGGTGATTTATTAACCTGCATCGTCTCAAAACATCCGTCATGACACCTTGCTCGGGCCTCACTTCCTGTCTCTGTGGCTGCATAATTTGGTTCGCAAAAAATAGCCCCCCCCATCCCATTGCCTATACTGTCATTATTTGTACAAATTAGGCCTGCTGTAGATGTTGATTTGTTAAAAAGAAAGATGTTTGGTAAAGGCTTGTGGCCTTTTGTTTCCATACAAATCAATATGTCCCAAAAATAACCTGAAGCAACAATCACCTTATTGGGCCATGTTTTCATATTTTGCGGATTTCCATCTCAACACTTTGATTGATTTAGGGCTTAATATTGAGTTATTTAGAAGGAAACATAGTCTAAGCACTAGAAAAGATCCTATGTTCGGACACACAATTAAGCCCAATCCCCCAAAATATTTATATTTCGGCCTCATAACTTTTTTGTTCGGCGAAAAATGTTGCCCCGATCAACTTGTCAGCAGCAAGTCCTTGGTCTAGACTAGTCTCGGTCAAGCTTGGGATTATGGGACGGGGAAAATAGGCGCGTCGAGTCGAGTTGGAAACGGGTGATTACGGACATGAAGACGTACCCATTGAGGCTTTGCTATCACCTAGCAAGCAAGAATGTTCTAATGCGATCATTTTGGCCCAACAGATTGCCCTCGAAAGGCTCCTTATTTCATTGAGACCCTTTATACAAATCCTGTATACATATTAGTTAACCTACACCTCCCACAGTCTACCTGATATAACACTATGTATTGCATAACCTACCCCCCCCCCACAATGTAAGGGATATAATACTGTACTTATTAGATGAGCTACACCTACCTAAGTCTATAATAATGATGAAACATTATATGGGATAACCTACACCCCCACAGTCTACATGATATAACACTGTATTAGATAACCTACACCCCCACAGTCTATGTTTGGTACAACCATCTGCGAGTTTCTAATCAAGTTTTTTTCATAGAATAAAATTACTATGCCTTTGCCATTTCAGGTAGATGAATGCCTACATTCAATCAATATTCATGGCGTCTCTCTTTTATTTTAACTAATTTTGGTTATGTACAGATTGGTGAATGGCGCAGATTGGTGAATAGCACCCAACATCAGTGAGTGGTTGTCAGTGTGTGGTTGTCAGTTCGTGGCTGTCAGTGGCCTATTCTCACACCCAAAACTACCTATTTCTCTCACAAAACTTAGCCCCATCCTCACAAAACTTAGCCCCATCCTCACATCCTCACACCCAAACCTAGCTCATACCAACACCTAAACCTAGCCTATGCTGACACCCAAACCAAGCCCATTCTCAAACCCAAACCTTGCCCGTTCTCACTTCCAATCTGGATGTGAGGATGGGCAGGTAGTGGAAGAAAGGATGGGCTGGTTTCAGTGGGTGGCTGTCAGTGTCTCACCCACACCAAGCCCATTCTCACACCCAAACCTTGCCCGTTTTCACTTCCAATCTGGATGTGAGGATGGGCAGGTAGTGCAAGTGAGGATGGGCTGGTTTCAGTGGGTGGCTGTCAGTGTCTCACCCAAACCAAGCCTATTCTCACACCCAAACCTTGCCCGTTCTCACTTCCAATCTGGATGTGAGGATGGGCAGGTAGTGCAAGTGAGGATGGGCTGGTAGCAGAAGTGAGCTTGGACTGGTAGTGGATGTGAGGATGGGTAGGTAGTAGAAGTGAGGATGGGCTTGTAGTGAATATAAGGATGGACAATTAATGGAAGTGGATGTTAGAAGGGGCTGGTAGTTGATATAGGGATGGGCCGGTAGTGTGTGTGTAGGGTTTGTGGGTGTCAGTGTTCAGCACTATTTGCCAATTGGCACAGAAAGCAGATCCAGGGTTCAGTGGGTACAACTGTCTGCAAGTTTCTAATCAAGTTTTAATTACATAGAATAAAATTACTATGCCTATGCCATTTTGCGGAGATGAATGCCTACATACAATCAATATTCATGGCGTCCCTCTTTCATTTTAACTAATTATGCCATTTTGTGTAGATTGGAGGCTACATACAATCAATATTAATGGCGTCCCTTTTTTATTTGAACTAATTATGCCATTTTGCGTAGATTGGAGGCTACATACAATCAATATTAATGGCGTCCCTCTCTTATTTTAACTTATTTGGGCAGAATTGATACAGAGAGCAAAAAGTTCTGGGCAGATTGGATAATAGTGCAGATTGGTGAATAGCACCTAACATCAGTCAGTGGCCTATTCTCACACCCAAACCTACCTTTTTCTCTCACAAAACTTAGCGCCCTCCTCACACCCAAACCTAGCTCATACCAACACCTAAACCTAGCATATGCTGACACCCAAACCAAGCACACTCTCACCCCAAAACCTAGCCCATTCTCACACTAAAATGCATCTAATTCTCAGACCCAAATCAAGTCCATTCTCACACCCAAACACAGATCCAAGGGCTGTTGGGTACAACCACAGGCAGTAACTGAGTCCTGTTGCCATTGTATTATGTATGTATAGTGTATGTAAAGGTCTGACACTCCTAGTCCCCGGTCATCTATCCACTTAAGGCGGCAGCACTGTAGATAACCAACAACCCCACAGTCTATGTGATATAACACTGTATGTATAAAATTAACTTCAACCCCACAATCTATGTGATAGAACGATATATTAGATGATCGACACCCTCAGCCTATGTAATATAACACCGTATTAGATGTCCCACACCCCAACAGTGTATGTGATATAACCCTGTGTTTCATTGAGACCCTTGAGAGGACAATCTGGAGGGCAGAACTTAAACAAATCCTGTATTTATTTTTAAATGCATTTGTTCGGTATTAAAGGAGAAAAGGGTGATTTATTAACCTGCATCGTCTCAAAACATCCGTCATGACACCTTGCTCGGGCCTCACTTCCTGTCTCTGTGGCTGCATAATTTGGTTCGCAAAAAATGGCCCCCCATCCCATTGCCTATACTGTCATTATTTGTACAAATTAGGCCTGCTTTAGATGTTAATTTGTTAAAAAGAAAGATGTTTGGTAAAGGCTTGTGGCCTTTTGTTTCCATACAAATCAATATGTCCCAAAAATAACCCGAAGCAACGATCACCTTATCGGGCCATGTTTTAATATTTCGCGGATTTTCATCTCAACACTTTGATTGATTTTGGGCTTAATATTGAGTTATTTAGAAGGAAACATAGTCTAAGCATTAGAAAAGATCCTATGTTCGGACACACAATTAAGCCCAATCCCCCAAAATATTTATATTTCGGCCTCATAACTTTTTTGTTCGGCGAAAAATGTTGCCCCGATCAACTTGTCAGCAGCAAGTCCTTGGTCTAGACTAGTCTCGGTCAAGCTTGGGATTATGGGACAGGGGAAAATAGGCGCGTCGAGTCGAGTTGGAAACGGGTGATTACGGACATGAAGACGTACCCATTGAGGCTTTGCTATCACCTAGCAAGCAAGAATGTTCTAATGCGATCATTTTGGCCCAACAGATTGCCCTTGAAAAGCTCCTTATTTCATTGAGACCCCTTATACAAATCCTGTATACATATTAGTTAACCGACACCTCCCACAGTCTACCTGATATAACACTATGTATTGCATAACCTACCCCCCCCCACAATGTAAGGGATATAATACTGTACTTATTAGATGAGCTACACCCACCTAAGTCTATAATAATGATGAAACATTATATGGGATAACCTACACCCCCACAGTCTTCATGATATAACACTGTATTAGATAACCTACACCCCCACAGTCTATGTTGGGTACAACCATCTGCGAGTTTCTAATCAAGTTTTTTTCATAGAATAAAATTACTATGCCTATGCCATTTCAGGTAGATGAATGCCTACATTCAATCAATATTCATGGCGTCTCTCTTTTATTTTAACTAATTTTGGTTATGCACAGATTGGTGAATGGCGCAGATTGGTGAATAGCACCCAACATCAGTGAGTGGTTGTCAGTGTGTGGTTGTCAGTTCGTGGCTGTCAGTGGCCTATTCTCACACCCAAAACTACCTATTTCTCTCACAAAACTTAGCCCCATCCTCACAAAACTTAGCCCCATCCTCACATCCTCACACCCAAACCTAGCTCATACCAACACCTAAACCTAGCCTATGCTGACACCCAAACCAAGCCCATTCTCACACCCAAACCTTGCCCGTTCTCACTTCCAATCTGGATGTGAGGATGGGCAGGTAGTGGAAGTGAGGATGGGCTGGTTTCAGTGGGTGGCTGTCAGTGTCTCACCCAAACCAAGCCTATTCTCACACCCAAACCTTGCCCGTTCTCACTTCCAATCTGGATGTGAGGATGGGCAGGTAGTGGAAGTGAGGATGGGCTGGTTTCAGTGGGTGGCTGTCAGCATCACACCCAAACCAAGCCCATTCTCACACCCAAACCTTGCCCGTTCTCACTTCCAATCTGGATGTGAGGATGGGCAGGTAGTGGAAGTGAGGATGGGCTGGTTTCAGTTGGTGGCTGTCAGTGTCTCACCCAAACCAAGCCCATTCTCACACCCAAACCTCGCCCGTTCTCACTTCCAATCTGGATGTGAGGATGGGCAGGTAGTGGAAGTGAGGATGGGCTGGTAGCAGAAGTGAGCTTGGACTGGTAGTGGATGTGAGGATGGGCAAGTAGTAGAAGTGAGGATGGGCTTGTAGTGAATATAAGGATGGACAATTAATGGAAGTGGATGTTAGAAGGGGCTGGTAGTTGATATAGGGATGGGCCGGTAGTGTGTGTGTAGGGTTTGTGGGTGTCAGTGTTCAGCACTATTTGCCAATTGGCACAGAAAGCAGATCCAGGGTTTCGGTGGGTACAACTGTCTGCAAGTTTCTAATCAAGTTTTAATTACATAGAATAAAATTACTATGCCTTTGCCATTTTACAGAGATGAGTGCCTACATTCAATCAATATTAATGGCGTCCCTTTTCTATTTGAACTAATTATGCCATTTTACGTAGATTGGAGGCTACATACAATCAATATTCATGGCATCCCTCTTTCTCTTTAACTAATTATGCCATTTTGTGTAGATTGGAGGCTACATACAATCAATATTAATGGCGTCCCTTTTTTATTTGAACTAATTATGCCATTTTGCGTAGATTGGAGGCTACATACAATCAATATTCATGGCGTCCCTTTTTTATTTGAACTAATTATGCCATTTTGCGTAGATTGGAGGCTACATACAATCAATATTCATGGCATCCCTCTCTTATTTTAACTTATTTGGGCAGAATTGATACAGAGAGCAAAAAGTTCTGGGCAGATTGGATAATAGTGCAGATTGCTGAATAGCACCTAACATCAGTCAGTGGCCTATTCTCACACCCAAACCTACCTCTTTCTCTCACAAAACTTAGCCCCATCCTCACACCCAAACCTAGCTCATACCAACACCTAAACCTAGCATATGCTGACACCCAAACCAAGCACACTCTCACCCCAAAACCTAGCCCATTCTCACACTAAAACGCATCTAATTCTCAGACCCAAACCAAGTCCATTCTCACACCCAAACACAGATCCACGGGCTGTTGGGTACAACCACAGGCAGTAACTGAGTCCTGTTGCCATTGTATTATGTATGTATAGTGTATGTAAAGGTCTGACACTCCTAGTCCCCGGTCATCTATCCACTTAAGGTGGCAGCACTGTAGATAACCAACAACCCCACAGTCTATGTGATATAACACTTTAATTATATAATTAACTACAACCCCACAATCTATGTGATAGAACGATATATTAGATGATCGACACCCTCAGCCTATGTGATATAACACCGTATTAGATGTCCTACACCCCAACAGTCTATGTGATATAACACTGTGTTTCATTGAGACCCTTGAGAGGACAATCTGGAGGGCAGAACTTTAACAAATCCTGTATTTATTTTTAAATGCATTTGTTAGGTATTAAAGGAGAAAAGGGTGATTTATTAACCTGCATCCTCTCAAAACATCCGTCATGACACCTTGCTCGGGCCTCACTTCCTGTCTCTGTGGCTGCATAATTTGGTTCGCAAAAAATAGCCCCCCCCATCCCATTGCCTATACTGTCGTTATTTGTACAAATTAGGCCTGCTTTAGATGTTAATTTGTTAAAAAGAAAGATGTTTGGTAAAGGCTTGTGGTCTTTTGTTTCCATACAAATCAATATGTCCCAAAAATAACCCGAAGCAACGATCACCTTATCGGGCCATGTTTTAATATTTTGCGGATTTCCATCTCAACACTTTGATTGATTTAGGGCTTAATATTGAGTTATTTAGAAGGAAACATAGTCTAAGCATTAGAAAAGATCCTATGTTCGGACACACAATTAAGCCCAATCTCCCAAAATATTTATATTTTGGCCTCATAACTTTTTTGTCCGGCGAAAAATGTTGCCCCGATCAACTTGTCAGCAGCAAGTCCTTGGTCTAGACTAGTCTCGGTAAAGCTTGGGATTATGGGACGGGGGAAAATAGGCGCGTCGAGTCGAGTTGGAAACGGGTGATTACGGACATGAAGACGTACCCATTAAGGCTTTGCTATCACCTAGAAAGCAAGAATGTTCTAATGCGATCATTTTGGCCCAATCCACATGCAAATCGGAGTATTATTGAGCTTCTGGCTGGCAAAACCTTGAGGAGCAAGACTCAAACAAAACATGCATGATGTCGGATTTACCGCCGATTCATCCGGGGATCGAACCCAGGCCGCCTGCGTTGGAGGCAGGAATGCTGACCACTAGACTAATCCGGACACGATAGGGACATGGCCAGAGAGCAATACAGGACTTTGACCTGCTGACCTTTGACCTTTCAAGTATCCTTACGCCAGACCGGAAGTGAAGTTTTAGCTCAATATGGTGGTTATGCTCAATTCGGGGGCTGGTTATCCACCTTTAGCTCAATACGAGGCTCAGTGCTTAGGCCGACCCAACTTGATATTTCATCAAACCGTTTAGAAATAAAATACTGTACTAAATAACCTACATCCCCTAGTCTATGTGATATAATACTGCATAAGACTACCTACAACTCCCACCGTATACATGATATAACACTGTATGGGCAGGTAGTAGAAGTGAGGATGGGCTGGTTTCAGTGGGTGGCTGTCAGCGTCACACCCAAACCAAGCCCATTCTCACACCCAAACCTTGCCCGTTCTCACTTCCAATCTGGATGTGAGGATGGGCAGGTAGTGGATGTGAGGATGGGCTGGTAGCAGAAGTGAGCTTGGACTGGTAGTGGATGTGAGGATGGGCAGGTAGTAGAAGTGAGGATGGGCTTGTAGTGAATATAAGGATGGACAATTAATGGAAGTGGATGTTAGAAGGGGCTGGTAGTTGATATAGGGATGGGCCGGTAGTGTGTGTGTAGGGTTTGTGGGTGTCAGTGTTCAGCACTATTTGCCAATTGGCACAGAAAGCAGATCCAGGGTTCGGTGGGTACAACTGTCTGCAAGTTTCTAATCAAGTTTTAATTACATAGAATAAAATTACTATGCCTATGCCATTTTACGGAGATGAATGCCTTCATTCAATCAATATTAATGGCGTCCCTTTTCTATTTGAACTAATTATGCCATTTTACGTAGATTGGAGGCTACATACAATCAATATTCATGGCGTCCCTCTTTCATTTTAACTAATTATGCCATTTTGTGTAGATTGGAGGCTACATACAATCAATATTTATGGCGTCCCTTTTTTATTTGAACTAATTATGCCATTTTGCGTAGATTGGAGGCTACATACAATCAATATTAATGGCGTCCCTCTTTCATTTTAACTAATTATGCCATTTTGTGTAGATTGGAGGCTACATACAATCAATATTAATGGCGTCCCTTTTTTATTTGAACTAATTATGCCATTTTGCGTAGATTGGAGGCTACATACAATCAATATTCATGGCATCCTACTCTTATTTTAACTTATTTGGGCAGAATTGATACAGAGAGCAAAAAGTTCTGGGCAGATTGGATAATAGTGCAGATTGGTGAAAAGCACCTAACATCAGTCAGTGGCCTATTCTCACACCCAAACCTACCTCTTTCTCTCACAAAACTTAGCGCCCTCCTCACACCCAAACCTAGCTCATACCAACACCTAAACCTGGCATATGCTGACACCCAAACCAAGCACACTCTCACCCCAAAACCTAGCCCATTCTCACACTAAAACGCATCTAATTCTCAGACCCAAACCAAGTCCATTCTCACACCCAAACACAGATCCACGGGCTGTTGGGTACAACCACAGGCAGTAACTGAGTCCTGTTGCCATTGTATTATGTATGTATAGTGTATGTAAAGGTCTGACACTCCTAGTCCCCGGTCATCTATCCACTTAAGGCAGCAGCACTGTAGATAACCAACAACCCCACAGTCTATGTGATATAACACTGTATGTATAAAATTAACTACAACCCCACAATCTATGTGATAGAACGATATATTAGATGATTGACACCCTCAGCCTATGTAATATAACACCGTATTAGATGTCCTACACCCCAACAGTCTATGTGATATAACACTCTGTTTCATTGAGACCCTTGAGAGGACAATCTGGAGGGCAGAACTTAAACAAATCCTGTATTTATTTTTAAATGCATTTCTTAGGTATTACAGGAGAAAAGGGTGATTTATTAACCTGCATCGTCTCAATACATCCGTCATGACACCTTGCTTGGGCCTCACTTCCTGTCTCTGTGGCTGCATAATTTGGTTCGCAAAAAATAGCCCCCCCATCCCATTGCCTATACTGTCGTTATTTGTACAAATTAGGCCTGCTTTAGATGTTAATTTGTTAAAAAGAAAGATGTTTGGTAAAGGCTTGTGGCCTTTTGCTTCCATACAAATCAATATGTCCCAAAAATAACCCGAAGCAACGATCACCTTATCGGGCAATGTTTTAATATTTTGCGGATTTCCATCTCAACACTTTGATTGATTTTGGGCTTAATATTGAGTTATTTAGAAGGAAACATAGTCTAAGCATTAGAAAAGATCCTATGTTCGGACACACAATTAAGCCCAATCCCCCAAAATATTTATATTTGGCGAAAAATGTTGCCCCGATCAACTTGTCAGCAGCAAGTCCTTGGTCTAGACTAGTCTCGGTCAAGCTTGGGATTATGGGACGGGGGAAAATAGGCGCGTCGAGTCGAGTTGGAAACGGGTGATTACGGACATGAAGACGTACCCATTGAGGCTTTGCTATCACCTAGCAAGCAAGAATGTTCTAATGCGATCATTTTGGCCCAACAGATTGCCCTTGAAAGGCTCCTTATTTCATTGAGACCCTTTATACAAATCCTGTATACATATTAGTTAACCGACACCTCCCACAGTCTACCTGATATAACACTATGTATTGCATAACCTACCCCCCCCACAATGTAAGGGATATAATACTGTACTTATTAGATGAGCTTCACCCACCTAAGTCTATAATAATGATGAAACATTATATGGGATAACCTACACCCCCACAGTCTACATGATATAACACTGTATTAGATAACCTACATCCCCACAGTCTATGTTGGGTACAACCATCTGCGAGTTTCTAATCAAGTTTTTTTCATAGAATAAAATTACTATGCCTATGCCATTTCAGGTAGATGAATGCCTACATTAAATCAATATTCATGGCGTCTCTCTTTTATTCTAACTAATTTTGGTTATGCACAGATTGGTGAATGGCGCAGATTGGTGAATAGCACCCAACATCAGTGAGTGGTTGTCAGTGTGTGGTTGTCAGTTCGTGGGTGTCAGTGGCCTATTCTCACACCCAAAACTACCTATTTCTCTCACAAAACTTAGCCCCATCCTCACAAAACTTAGCCCCACCCTCACATCCTCACACCCAAACCTAGCTCATACCAACACCTAAACCTAGCCTATGCTGACACCCAAACCAAGCCCATTCTCACACCCAAACCTTGCCCGTTCTCACTTCCAATCTGGATGTGAGGATGGGCAGGTAGTGGAAGTGAGGATGGGCTGGTTTCAGTGGGTGGCTGTCAGCGTCACACCAAACCAAGCCCATTCTCACACCCAAACCTTGCCCGTTCTCACTTCCAATCTGGATGTGAGGATGGGCAGGTAGTGGAAGTGAGGATGGGCTGGTTTCAGTGGGTGGCTGTCAGTGTCTCACCCAAACCAAGCCCATTCTCACACCCAAACCTTGCCCGTTCTCACTTCCAATCTGGATGTGAGGATGGGCAGGTAGTGGAAGTGAGGATGGGCTGGTAGCAGAAGTGAGCTTCGACTGGTAGTGGATGTGAGGATGGGCAGGTAGTAGAAGTGAGGATGGGCTTGTAGTGAATATAAGGATGGACAATTAATGGAAGTGGATGTTAGAAGGGGCTGGTAGTTGATATAGGGATGGGCCGGTAGTGTGTGTGTAGGGTTTGTGGGTGTCAGTGTTCAGCACTATTTGCCAATTGGCACAGAAAGCAGATCCAGGGTTCAGTGGGTACAACTGTCTGCAAGTTTCTAATCAAGTTTTAACTACATAGAATAAAATTACTATGCCTATGCCATTTTACGGAGATGAATGCCTACATTCAATCAATATTAATGGCGTCCCTTTTCTATTTGAACTAATTATGCCATTTTACGTAGATTGGAGGCTACATACAATCAATATTCATGGCGTCCCTCTTTCATTTTAACTAATTATGCCATTTTGTGTAGATTGGAGGCTACATACAATCAATATTTATGGCGTCCCTTTTTTATTTGAACTAATTATGCCATTTTGCGTAGATTGGAGGCTACATACAATCAATATTAATGGCGTCCCTTTTCTATTTGAACTAATTATGCCATTTTGTGTAGATTGGAGGCTACATACAATCAATATTAATGGCTTCCCTTTTTTATTTGAACTAATTATGCCATTTTGCGTAGATTGGAGGCTACATACAATCAATATTAATGGCGTCCCTTTTTTATTCGAACTAATTATGCCATTTTGCGTAGATTGGAGGCTACATACAATCAATATTCATGGCATCCCTCTCTTATTTTAACTTATTTGGGCAGAATTGATACAGAGAGCAAAAAGTTCTGGGCAGATTGGATAATAGTGCAGATTGCTGAATAGCACCTAACATCAGTCAGTGGCCTATTCTCACACCCAAACCTACCTCTTTCTCTCACAAAACTTAGCGCCCTCCTCACACCCAAACCTAGCTCATACCAACACCTAAACCTAGCCTATGCTGACACCCAAACCAAGCCCATTCTCACACCCAAACCTTGCCCGTTCTCACTTCCAATCTGGATGTGAGGATGGGCAGGTAGTGGAAGAAAGGATGGGCTGGTTTCAGTGGGTGGCTGTCAGTGTCTCACCCAAACCAAGCCCATTCTCACACCCAAACCTTGCCCGTTTTCACTTCCAATCTGGATGTGAGGATGGGCAGGTAGTGGAAGTGAGGATGGGCTGGTTTCAGTGAGTGGCTGTCAGTGTCTCACCCAAACCAAGCCCATTCTCACACCCAAACCTTGCCTGTTCTCACTTCCAATCTGGATGTGAGGATGGGCAGGTAGTGGAAGTGAGGATGGGCTGGTAGCAGAAGTGAGCTTGGACTGGTAGTGGATGTGAGGATGGGCAGGTAGTAGAAGTGAGGATGGGCTTGTAGTGAATATAAGGATGGACAATTAATGGAAGTGGATGTTAGAAGGGGCTGGTAGTTGATATAGGGATGGGCCGGTAGTGTGTGTGTAGGGTTTGTGGGTGTCAGTGTTCAGCACTATTTGCCAATTGGCACAGAAAGCAGATCCAGGGTTCGGTGGGTACAACTGTCTGCAAGTTTCTAATCAAGTTTTAATTACATAGAATAAAATTACTATGCCTATGCCATTTTACGGAGATGAATGCCTACATTCAATCAATATTAATGGCGTCCCTATTCTATTCAACCTAATTATGCCATTTTACGTAGATTGGAGGCTACATACAATCAATATTCATGGCGTCCCTCTTTCATTTTAACTTATTATGCCATTTTGTGTAGATTGGAGGCTACATACAATCAATATTAATGGCGTCCCTTTTTTATTTGAACTAATTATGCCATTTTGTGTAGATTGGAGGCTACATACAATCAATATTAATGGCGTCCCTTTTTTATTTGAACTAATTATGCCATTTTGCGTAGATTGGAGGCTACATACAATCAATATTAATGGCGTCCCTTTTTTATTTGAACTAATTATGCCATTTTGCGTAGATTGGAGGCTACATACAATCAATATTCATGGCATCCCTCTCTTATTTTAACTTATTTGGGCAGAATTGATACAGAGAGCAAAAAGTTCTGGGCAGATTGGATAATAGTGTAGATTGGTGAATAGCACCTAACATCAGTCAGTGGCCTATTCTCACACCCAAACCTACCTCTTTCTCTCACAAAACTTAGCGCCCTCCTCACACCCAAACCTAGCTCATACCAACACCTAAACCTAGCATATGCTGACACCCAAACCAAGCACACTCTCACCCCAAAACCTAGCCCATTCTCACACTAAAACGCATCTAATTCTCAGACCCAAACCAAGTCCATTCTCACACCCAAACACAGATCCACGGGCTGTTGGGTACAACCACAGGCAGTAACTGAGTCCTGTTGCCATTGTATTATGTATGTATAGTGTATGTAAAGGTCTGACACTCCTAGTCCCCGGTCATCTATCCACTTAAGGCGGCAGCACTGTAGATAACCAACAACCCCACAGTCTATGTGATATAACACTGTATGTATAAAATTAACTACAACCCCACAATCTATGTGATAGAACGATATATTAGATGATCGACACCCTCAGCCTATGTAATATAACACCGTATTAGATGTCCTTCACCCCAACAGTCTATGTGATATAACACTGTGTTTCATTGAGACCCTTGAGAGGACAATCTGGAGGGCAGAACTTAAACAAATCCTGTATTTATTTTTAAATGCATTTCTTAGGTATTAAAGGAGAAAAGGGTGATTTATTAACCTGCATCGTCTCAAAACATCCGTCATGACACCTTGCTTGGGCCTCACTTCCTGTCTCTGTGGCTGCATAATTTGGTTCGCAAAAAATAGCCCCCCCATCCCATTGCCTATACTGTCGTTATTTGTACAAATTAGGCCTGCTTTAGATGTTAATTTGTTAAAAAGAAAGATATTTGGTAAAGGCTTGTGGCCTTTTGTTTCCATACAAATCAATATGTCCCAAAAATAACCCGAAGCAACGATCACCTTATCGGGCCATGTTTTAATATTTTGCGGATTTCCATCTCTACACTTTGATTGATTTTGGGCTTAATATTGAGTTATTCAGAAGGAAACATAGTCTAAGCATTAGAAAAGATCCTATGTTCGGACACACAATTAAGCCCAATCCCCCAAAATATTTATATTTCGGCCTTATAACTTTTTTGTTCGGCGAAAAATGTTGCCCCGATCAACTTGTCAGCAGCAAGTCCTTGGTCTAGACTAGTCTCGGTCAAGCTTGGGATTATGGGACAGGGGAAAATAGGCGCGTCGAGTCCAGTTGGAAACAGGTGATTACGGACATGAAGACGTACCCATTGAGGCTTTGCTATCACCTAGCAAGCAAGAATGTTCTAATGCGATCATTTTGGCCCAACAGATTGCCCTTGAAAGGCTCCTTATTTCATTGAGACCCTTTATACAAATCCTGTATACATATTAGTTAACCGACACCTCCCACAGTCTACCTGATATAACACTATGTATTGCATAACCTACCCCCCCCCCCCCACAATGTAAGGGATATAATACTGTACTTATTAGATGAGCTACACCCACCTAAGTCTATAATAATGATGAAACATTATATGGGATAACCTACACCCCCACAGTCTACATGATATAACACTGTATTAGATAACCTACACCCCCACAGTCTATGTTTGGTACAACCATCTGCGAGTTTCTAATCAAGTTTTTTTCATAGAATAAAATTACTATGCCTATGCCATTTCAGGTAGATGAATGCCTACATTCAATCAATATTCATGGCGTCTCTCTTTAATTTTAACTAATTTTGGTTATGCACAGATTGGTGAATGGCGCAGATTGGTGAATAGCACCCAACATCAGTGAGTGGTTCTCAGTGTGTGGTTGTCAGTTCGTGGCTGTCAGTGGCCTATTCTCACACCCAAAACTACCTATTTCTCTCACAAAACTTAGCCCCATCCTCACAAAACTTAGCCCCATCCTCACATCCTCACACCCAAACCTAGCTCATACCAACACCTAAACCTAGCCTATGCTGACACCCGAACCAAGCCCATTCTCACACCCAAACCTTGCCCGTTCTCACTTCCAATCTGGATGTGAGGATGGGCAGGTAGTGGAAGTGAGGATGGGCTGGTTTCAGTGGGTGGCTGTCAGTGTCTCACCCAAACCAAGCCCATTCTCACACCCAAACCTTGCCCGTTCTCACTTCCAATCTGGATGTGAGGATGGGCAGGTAGTGGAAGTGAGGATGGGCTGGTTTCAGTGGGTGGCTGTCAGTGTCTCACCTAAACCAAGCCCATTCTCACACCCAAACCTTGCCTGTTCTCACTTCCAATCTGGATGTGAGGATGGGCAGGTAGTGGAAGTGAGGATGGGCTGGTAGTAGAAGTGAGCTTGGACTGGTAGTGGATGTGAGGATGGGCAGGTAGTAGAAGTGAGGATGGGCTTGTAGTGAATATAAGGATGGACAATTAATGGAAGTGGATGTTAGAAGGGGCTGGTAGTTGATATAGGGATGGGCCGGTAGTGTGTGTGTAGGGTTTGTGGGTGTCAGTGTTCAGCACTATTTGCCAATTGGCACAGAAAGCAGATCCAGGGTTCAGTGGGTACAACTGTCTGCAAGTTTCTAATCAAGTTTTAATTACATAGAATAAAATTACTATGCCTATGCCATTTTACGGAGATGAATGCCTACATTCAATCAATATTAATGGCGTCCCTTTTCTATTTGAACTAATTATGCCATTTTACGTAGATTGGAGGCTACATACAATCAATATTCATGGCGTCCCTCTTTCATTTTAACTAATTATGCCATTTTGTGTAGATTGGAGGCTACATACAATCAATATTCATGGCTTCCCTCTTTCATTTTAACTAATTATGCCATTTTGTGTAGATTGGAGGCTACATACAATCAATATTCATGGCTTCCCTCTTTCATTTTAACTAATTATGCCATTTTGTGTAGATTGGAGGCTACATACAATCAATATTCATGGCGTCCCTTTTTTATTTGAACTAATTATGCCATTTTGCGTAGATTGGAGGCTACATACAATCAATATTAATGGAGTCCCTTTTTTATTTGAACTAATTATGCCATTTTGCGTAGATTGGAGGCTACATACAATCAATATTCATGGCATCCCTCTCTTATTTTAACTTATTTGGGCAGAATTGATACAGAGAGCAAAAAGTTCTGGGCAGATTGGATAATAGTGCAGATTGGTGAATAGCACCTAACATCAGTCAGTGGCCTATTCTCACACCCAAACCTACCTCTTTCTCTCACAAAACTTAGCGCCCTCCTCACACCCAAACCTAGCTCATACCAACACCTAAACCTAGCATATGCTGACACCCAAACCAAGCACACTCTCACCCCAAAACCTAGCCCATTCTCACACTAAAACGCATCTAATTCTCAGACCCAAACCCAGTCCATTCTCACACACAAACACAGATCCACGGGCTGTTGGGTACAACCACAGGCAGTAACTGAGTCCTGTTGCCATTGTATTATGTATGTATAGTGTATGTAAAGGTCTGACACTCCTAGTCCCCGGTCATCTATCCACTTAAGGCGGCAGCACTGTAGATAACCAACAACCCCACAGTCTATGTGATATAACACTGTATGTATAAAATTAACTACAACCCCACAATCTATGTGATAGAACGATATATTAGATGATCGACACCCTCAGCCTATGTAATATAACACCGTATTAGATGTCCTACACCCCAACAGTCTATGTGATATAACACTGTGTTTCATTGAGTCCCTTGAGAGGACAATCTGGAGGGCAGAACTTAAACAAATCCTGTATTTATTTTTAAATGCATTTGTTAGGTATTAAAGGAGAAAAGGGTGATTTATTGACCTGCATCCTCTCAAAACATCCGTCATGACACCTTGCTCGGGCCTCACTTCCTGTCTCTGTGGCTGCATAATTTGGTTCGCAAAAAATAGCCCCCCCATCCCATTGCCTATACTGTTGTTATTTGTACAAATTAGGCCTGCTTTAGATGTTAATTTGTTAAAAAGAAAGATGTTTGGTAAAGGCTTGTGGCCTTTTGTTTCCATACAAATCAATATGTCCCAAAAATAACCCGAAGCAACGATCACCTTATCGGGCCATGTTTTAATATATTGCGGATTTCCATCTCAACACTTTGATTGATTTTGGGCTTAATATTGAGTTATTTAGAAGGAAACATAGTCTAAGCATTAGAAAAGATCCTATGTTCGGACACACAATTAAGCCCAATCCCCCAAAATATTTATATTTCGGCCTCATAACTTTTTTGTTCAGCGAAAAATGTTGCCCCGATCAACTTGTCAGCAGCAAGTCCTTGGTCTAGACTAGTCTCGGTCAAGCTTGGGATTATGGGACGGGGAAAAATAGGCGCGTCGAGTCGAGTTGGAAACGGGTGATTACGGACATGAAGACGAACCCATTGAGGCTTTGCTATCACCTAGCAAGCAAGAATGTTCTAATGCGATCATTTTGGCCCAATCCACATGCAAATCGGAGTATTATTGAGCTTCTGGCTGGCAAAACCTTGAGGAGCAAGACTCAAACAAAACATGCATGATGTCGGATTTACCGCCGATTCATCCGGGGATCGAACCCAGGCCGCCTGCGTTGGAGGCAGGAATGCTGACCACTAGACTAATCCGGACACGATAGGGACATGGCCAGAGAGCAATACAGGACTTTGACCTGCTGACCTTTGACCTTTCAAGTATCCTTACGCCAGACCGGAAGTGAAGTTTTAGTTCAATATGGTGGTTATGCTCAATTCGGGGGCTGGATATCCACCTTTAGCTCAATACGAGGCTCAGTGCTTAGGCCGACCCAACTTGATATTTCATCAAACCGTTTAGAAATAAAATACTGTACTAAATAACCTACATCCCCTAGTCTATGTGATATAATACTGCATAAGACTACCTACAACTCCCACCGTATACATGATATAACACTGTATGTATTATAAACCTAGATCCCCAGTCTTCATGATATGACCTTGTACTAGATCACCTACACCCACACAGTCTACCTGATATCACTTTGTATTGGATAACCTTACATCTGCCACAGTCTATATGATATTACTTTGTATTAGATAATCTTCACTGCCAAAGTCTATGTTTTAGAGAAAAGAAATGGCTGGTAGTCGAGGTGAGGATGGGCTGGTGGTGGAGGTGAGGATGGGCTGGTAGTGGAGGTGAGGATGGGCTGGTAGTGGAGGTGAGGATGGGCTGGTAGTGGACATGAGGATGGGCTGGTAGTGGAGGTGAGGATGGGCTGGTAGTGGAGGTGAGGATGGGCTGGTAGTGGAGGTGAGGATGGGCCGGTAGTGGACTTGAAGATTGGCTGCAAGTAGTGGACGTGGGATGGCCTTGTAGTGGATGTGAGGATGGGCTGGTAGTGGAAATGAGGATGGGCTGGTAGTGGATGTGAGGATGGGCTGGTAGTTGATGTGAGGATGGGCTGGTAGTGGAAGTCAGGATGGGCTGGTAGTGGAAGTGAGGATGGGCTTGTAGTGGACATGAGGATGGATTGGTAGTGGATGTGAGGATGGGCTGGTAGTGGATGTGAGGATGGGCTGGTAGTGGACCTGAGGATGGGCTGGTGGTGGAGGTGAGGATGGGCTGGTAGTGGACCTGAGGATGGGCTGGTAGTGGAAGTGAGAATAGGCGAATAATGGAAGTGAAGATGGGCTGGTAGTGGATGTGAGGATGGGCTGGTGGTGGATGTGAGGATAAGCTGGTAGTGGACATGAGGATGGGTTTGTAGTGGACATTAGGATCGGCTGGTAGTGGACCTGAGGATGGGCTGGTAGTGGACTTGAAGAATGGCTGCAAGTAGTGGACCTGGGATGGGCTGGTAGTGGAGGTGAGGATGGGCTGGTAGTGGATGTGAGGATGGGCTGGTAGTGGAAGTGAGGATGGGCTGGTAGTGGACATGAGGATGGGCTGGTAGTGGATGTGAGGATGGGCTGGTAGTGGATGTGAGGATGGGCTGGTAGTGGAGGTGAGGATGGGCTGGTAGTGGATGTGAGGACAGTCTGGTAGTGGAGGTGAGGATGGGCTGGTGGTGGAGGTGAGGATGGGCTGGTAGTGGAGGTGAGGATGGGCTGGTAGTGGACGTGAGGATGGGCTGGTGGTGGAGGTGAGGATGGGCTGGTCAAGAGAAAGAACAGTTTGTGAAAGTAAGGATGGGCTGGTAGTGGATATAGAAATGGGCTGGTAGTGGAAGGGAAAGATTTACCATCATGTATCAGCTACAGACCAGCGGCATATCGACAGGGGGACTACTCTATCTGCCTCACGCTTACAAATACCTCAGCAGCCTTTGCCAGAACTGTGATCCTGCCTGTGTATGTGTGTCAGTGTCAGTGTGTGTGTTGAATGCCTATCCACGCTGAGCAAAGTACAAACGTCAGATTTTGTGCTATTTGCAAATTGCGCAGTACATAATGTCAATATTGCTGCAGAATGTCAATAACATCAGTGTTTGGGTGTCAGTACTTAATTTGCGATTTGCGATTTTTTTCGCGCCAATTTGGCCGTTTTAAGGGAAACTTCACTTTTTGCAATTTCTACACTTTTTTCTCGCCAAATACCAGCATGGCTACTACCTCCCTCCTCCTGTACCTGTGCATACCACGTCTCCTGCCTAGCCACTGCTGGGTGTTAAACGGCACCCCTTCCATTGCCAACACTGGGTTTCAGGGCTCACGGACAGGAATGGAGGAGGGGGGATTTAGTAGTAAAGGTCCCTACTAAGTGGTAGAGTGGAGCACAACTGAGTGGGAGGGTGAAGGGGAGGGAGAACAGGGGATGGGATAGGGCAGGCACCGTAATTATCAACAGCATTTTAGCATATAGCTATTGCAGGCAGGGGGCTGCAACTTTTAACACTGCGGGCAATGGGGCAGGTTTTCTGCATACAGGCAAGATTGGAGGATTACTAGCTGAGTGGCACTCAATACAGAGGTAGGACTGGAAAGGCCTGACTAAGGAACCACCGGGTATAGAGCTGATGCACAGTTGGACCCTTGATCACTGCATAATGCAAAGTGAATGGAGGGTGGGGCTAATGAAAAGTCAATGGGCGGTAGCAGTACAACCAACCAGTTTTCCCACAGGGAAACTGGTTAATAACTATCTATTTAACTATCTGTCTATCTATCCATTTCACTATCTATCTAACAACTTTCCATCTATCTAACGGCGCGGCGGGGAGAACAGGGGAGTAGCATGGTTAAAAGAAGAGCGAGCATCGGAAGGGTGAGCGTCGGAAGGGAAGATGGCAGAAGGGAGAATGGCAGAAGGAAAAGGGCCACGGAGCAAGCATCAGAAGGGGGAGCGTCGGAAGGGGGAGCGTCAGAAGGGGGAGCGTCGGAAGGGGGAGCGTCGGAAGGGGGAGCGTCGGAAGGGGGAGCCTCGGAAGGGGGAGTGTCGGAAGGGGGAGCGTCGGAAGGGGGAGCGTCGGAAGGGGGAGCGTCGGAAGGGGGAGCGTTGGAAGGGGGAGCGTTGGAAGGGCGAGCGGCAGAAGGGCCAGCGGCAGAAGGGCCAGCGGCAGAAGGGCCAGCGGCAGAAGGGAGAATGGCAGAAGAGAGAATGGTAGAAGGGAGAATGGCAGAGGGGCGAGCGGCAGAAGGGAGAAGGGCAGAAGGGAAAATGGCCACGGAGCAAGCATCGGAAGGGCGAGCTTCGGAAGGGTGAGCTTCGGAAGGGCGAGCTTCGGAAGGGCGAGCTTTGGAAGGGCGAGCTTTGGAAGGGCGAGCTTCGGAAGGGCGAGCTTCGGAAGGGCGAGCTTCGGAAGGGCGAGCTTCGGAAGGGCGAGCGTCGGAAGGGCGAGCGTCGGAAGGGCGAGCGTAGGAAGGGCGAGCGTCAGAAGGGCAGAAGGCAGAATGGCAGAGGGGCGAGCGGCAGAAGGGACAATGGCAGAAGGGAAAATGGTCACGGAGCAAGCGTCGGGAAAGCGAGCATATGAAGGGCGAGCGTCGGAAGGGCGAGCGTCGGAAGGGCGAGCATCGGAAGGGCGAGCATCGGAAGGGCGAGCGTCGGAAGGGCGAGCGTCAGAAGGGCGAGCGTCGGAAGGGCGAGCGTCTGAAGGGCGAGCGTCTGAAGGGCAAGCATCGGAAGGGCAAGCATCGGAAGGGAGAATGGTAGAAGGGAGAATGGTAGAAGGGAAAATAGCCACGTAGCAAGCGTCGGAAGGGCGAGCGTAGGAAGGGCGAGCGTAGGAAGGGCGAGCGTAGGAAGGGCGAGCGTAGGAAGGGCGAGCGTAGGAAGGGCGAGCGTAGGAAGGGCGAGCGTAGGAAGGGCGAGCGTAGGAAGGGCGAGCGTAGGAAGGGCGAGCGTAGGAAGGGCGAGCGTAGGAAGGGCGAGCATTGGAAGAGTGAGCGTCTGAAGGGTGAGCGTCTGAAGGGCGAGCGTCGGAAGGGAAGATGGCAGAGGGGCGAACGGCAGAAGGGAGAATGGCAGAAGGGAAAATGGCCACGGAGCAAGCATGGGAAAGGCCAGCGTAGGAAGGGCGAGCGTAGAGAGGGTGAGCATAGGAAGGGCGAGCGTAGGAAGGGAGAGCTTCGGAAGAGTGAGCATCGGAGGCAAGCGTCGGAAGGGAAGATGGCAGAGGGGCGAGCGGCAAAAGGGAGAATGGCAGAAGGGAAAATGGCAGAAGGGAGAAAGGCAGAAGGGAGAAAGTCAGAAGGGAAAATGGCCATGGAGCAAGCGTCGGGAAGGTGAGCGTAGGAAGGGCGAGCGTAGAAAGGGCGAGCGTAGGAAGGGGGAGCGTAGGAAGGGCGAGCGTAGGAAGGGCGAGCGTAGGAAGGGCGAGCGTAGGAAGGGCGAGCGTAGGAAGGGCGAGCGTAGGAAGGGCGAGCGTAGGAAGGGCGAGCGTAGGAAGGGCGAGCGTAGGAAGGGCGAGCGTAGGAAGGGCGAGCGTAGGAAGGGCGAGCGTAGGAAGGGCGAGCGTCGGAAGGGCGAGCGTCGGAAGGGCGAGCGTCGGAAGGGCGAGCGTCTGAAGGGCAAGCATCGGAAGGGCAAGCATCGGAAGGGCGAGCGTCGGAAGGGCGAGCGTCGGAAGGGCGAGCGTCGGAAGGGCGAGCGTCTGAAGGGCGAGCGTCTGAAGGGCAAGCATCGGAAGGGCAAGCATCGGAAGGGAGAATGGTAGAAGGGAGAATGGTAGAAGGGAAAATAGCCACGTAGCAAGCGTCGGAAGGGCGAGCGTAGGAAGGGCGAGCGTAGGAAGGGCGAGCGTAGGAAGGGCGAGCGTAGGAAGGGCGAGCGTAGGAAGGGCGAGCGTAGGAAGGGCGAGCGTAGGAAGGGCGAGCGTAGGAAGGGCGAGCGTAGGAAGGGCGAGCGTAGGAAGGGCGAGCATTGGAAGAGTGAGCGTCTGAAGGGTGAGCGTCTGAAGGGCGAGCGTCGCAAGGGAAGATGGCAGAGGGGCGAACGGCAGAAGGGAGAATGGCAGAAGGGAAAATGGCCACGGAGCAAGCATGGGAAAGGCGAGCGTAGGAAGGGCGAGCGTAGAGAGGGTGAGCATAGGAAGGGCGAGCGTAGGAAGGGAGAGCTTCGGAAGAGTGAGCATCGGAAGGGCAAGCGTCGGAAGGGAAGATGGCAGAGGGGCGAGCGGCAAAAGGGAGAATGGCAGAAGGGAAAATGGCAGAAGGGAGAAAGGCAGAAGGGAGAAAGTCAGAAGGGAAAATGGCCATGGAGCAAGCGTCGGGAAGGTGAGCGTAGGAAGGGCGAGCGTAGAAAGGGCGAGCGTAGGAAGGGGGAGCGTAGGAAGGGCGAGCGTAGGAAGGGCGAGCGTAGGAAGGGTGAGCGTAGGAAGGGCGAGCATAGGAAGGGCGAGCGTAGGAAGGGCGAGCGTAGGAAGGGCGAGCGTAGGAAGGGCGAGCGTAGGAAGGGCGAGCGTAGGAAGGGCGAGCGTAGGAAGGGCGAGCGTAGGAAGGGCGAGCGTCGGAAGGGCGAGAGTAGGAAGGGCAAGCGTGGAAGGGAGAGCGTAGGAAGGGAGAGCGTAGGAAGGGAGAGCGTCGGAAGAGTGAGCGTCGGAAGGGAAGATGGCAGAGGGGCCAGCGGCAGAAGGGAGAATGGCAGAAGGGAAAATGGCCAAGGAGCAAGTGTCGGAAAGGCAAGCGTCGGAAGGGCAAGCGTCGGAAGGGAGTATGGCAGAAGGGAGAATGGCAGAAGGGCGAGCGGCAGAATGGCAGAAGGGAGGATGGCAGAAGGAGAAATGGCCATGGGGAAAGCGTCTGAAGGGCAAGCATCTGAAGGGCGAGCGTCTTTAGGGCAAACGTCGGAAGGGGGGCATCGGAAGGGGAGCATCGGAAGGGGAGCATCGGAAGGGGCGAGCATCGGAAGGGGCGAGCATCGGAAGGGGCGAGCATCGGAAGGGGCGAGCATCGGAAGGGGCGAGCATCGGAAGGGGCGAGCATCGGAAGGGGCGAGCATCGGAAGGGGCGAGCATCGGAAGGGGCGAGCATCGGAAGGGGCGAGCATCAGAAGGGGCGAGCATCGGAAGGGGCGAGCATCGGAAGGGGCGAGCATCGGAAGGGGCGAGCATCGGAAGGGGCGAGCATCGGAAGGGGCGAGCATCGGAAGGGGCGAGCATCGGAAGGGGCGAGCATTTGAAGGGGCGAGCATCGGAAGGGGCGAGCATCGGAAGGGGCGAGCATCGGAAGGGGCGAGCATCGGAAGGGGCGAGCATCGGAAGGGGCGAGCATCGGAAGGGGCGAGCATCGGAAGGGGCGAGCATCGGAAGGGGCGAGCATCGGAAGGGGCGAGCATCGGAAGGGGCGAGCATCGGAAGGGGCGAGCATTGGCAGGGCGAGCATTGGAAGGGCGAGCGTCGGAAGGGAGAATGGCAGAAGGGAGGTTGGCAGAAGGGAGAAAGGCAGAAGGGAGAGTGTCGGAAGGGTGATTGTCGGAAGGGTGATTGTCGGAAGGGTGATTGTCGAAAGGGGCGAGCATCGGAAGGGGCGAGCATCGGAAGGGGCGAGCATCGGAAGGGGCGAGCATCGGAAGGGAGAATGGCAGAAGGGAGAATGGCAGAAGGGAGAAAGGCAGAAGGGAGAGTGTCGGAAGGGTGATTGTCGGAAGGGTGATTGTCGGAAGGGGCGAGCATCTGAAGGGGCGAACGGCAGAAGGGAAAATGGCAGATGGGAAATGGCAGATGGGAAATGGAAACGGGGAGAGCGTGGGAAGGGCGAGCGTCGAAAGGGCGAGCGTCGAAAGGGCGAGCGTCTGAAGGGCGAGCGTAGGAAGGGCGAGCGTCGGAAGGGCGAGCCTCGGAAGGGCGAGCCTCGGAAGGGCGAGCCTCGGAAGGGCGAGCGTCAGAAGGGCGAGCGTCAGAAGGGCGAGCGTCGGAAGGGGCGAGCATCGGAAGGGGCGAGCATCGGAAGGGGCGAGCATAGGAAGGTAGAATGGCAGAAGGGAGAATGGCAGAAGGGAGAGTGTCGGAAGGAAGAGTGTCGGAAGGGTGATTGTCGGAAGGGGCGAGCATCGGAAGGGGCGAAGGGCAGAAGGGAAAATGGCAGATGGGAAATGGCAGATGGGAAATGGAAACGGGGAGAGCGTGGGAAGGGCGAGCGTGGGAAGGGCGAGCGTCGAAAGGGCGAGCGTCGAAAGGGCGAGCGTAGGAAGGGCGAGCGTCGGAAGGGCGAGCGTCGGAAGGGCGAGCGTCGGAAGGGCGAGCGTCAGAAGGGTGAGCCTCGGAAGGGCGAGCGTCAGAAGGGCGAGCGTCAGAAGGGCGAGCGTCGGAACGGCGAGCGTCGGAAGGGCGAGCATCGGAAGGGCGAGCATTGGCAGGGCGTCGGAAGGGAGAATGGCAGAAGGGAGATTGGCAGAAGGGAGATTGGCAGAAGGGAGAATGGCAGAAGGGAGAATGGCAGAAGGGAGAATGGCAGAAGGGAGAATGGCAGAAGGGAGAATGGCAGAAGGGAGAATGGCAGAAGGGAGAATGGCCACGGGGAGAGTGTCAGAAGGGCGAGCGACGGAAGGGAGAGCAGCCCAAGGGAGAACGGCAGAAGGGAGAACGGCAGAAGGGAGAGCGGCCTATTTAGAGTTAAATGCCTACCTTCACTCAGAGCTAAATGTACTTGTTTATCTAGTTGGCAGCCCCATCCTCGCCGCCAACAGTGATGACCAGCCTTGTGCTTTGTCACCTCCTTTGCCCCTACCTACTCTCTAAATGCCTACCTACACTTATAGTATTTGGCATGGGGCATGTCTGTTCATATGAGGATTTACCGCTGTAATGAGCAAATTCAGAAGTGAACTGCTCTTTTATAGTGCCAGTCATATGAACTACATTGACCAATAAGAGACAGCCTTGGGGCTTCTCTGTTTGTTGACAGAAGTATGGTTGCCATGGAGGATATGCAACAGGGCTTCTGATTGGTCCTCGGTCCACAGAGGGATTAATATGAGGAACTGGCGGTTTCACTTCTTTAGACTGCTTTGAAATTAATTAACAGGTCAGAAAAATTTTCAAATAATTATGCAGTACCATACCACACTGGGGATATGGATGTTAATTTTTTACAATCAAGATTTTTTTTCTTGGGTTGTCAAAGATTCCTAAAGGCACATATATTCATTTAATTCTTGTGAATTAAACATAAATGTTTATGGGTCATGACTTATAGTCAAAGCAGGGATTTATTAAGTGAGGGCCCTATGAATAAAAATCCAAGGGGGGCTGGTCATAAATTGCACCAAAGTGTTTAGTAACAGTGACAGTTGTGGGGACTCATAGAGAAGTGCCCACATACTACAAAATTAGATTGAGAGGGGTACTAGCAAAAGGCCTTTTGGGGTAACTTGGTTAGTCGTACATGGCAACCGCCTAGTATCCTCCTCCACTCCAATAATTGGGTTGTCATCTAATGGATTAGAGGGTCAGGCACATCAATTAGTGTGTAACCTCTAAATCCATTATACTCAATCAAGGTACTTGATTTTGATGCAGCATGTATGAAGTCTATTACAGTGTCTAACTAGCTATCTTTCTAACTTTATATCCATCTAAGTATCTGCCTAACTGTCTATATAACTAACCGCGAAGAAGGTCAGGAAGCCCGTTACCAAGGGGGACCTTACCACTCTGCTGCCGACGCCGCTGCCTCTGCTTCGGCCGCCTCCTCTGCGGCCTCCGCCGCCTCCACGGCCGCCTCCCGCGCCGCCAAGGCCAGGGCCGTGCTGCGTCGTGACTGCTCCGTCTGCGCCTTGCTGTTGGCTATCCTGCGTCGCGCCAGTTCCTCCTGTAAGCTGTTAGAGTGACGCTGCTGCTCAAACAGCGCCTCCTTTAGCTGTTCCTCCTGGACTAAGTATTCCAGGTTCTTTACCTCCGCCTCTCTCGCCTCAAGGTCACTGTTCAGCTTAGACACGTCCTTGGCTGCTGCCGGCGAAGAGGTGAACCGGCAATACTTGCCAAAAGGGGCTAGATGTTTATGCCCACAACCTGAAACACAGTTCTTGGCGTCTGGGTGTAGACCCTCGCTATCCCGGGTTCCCTCCATGGTTTCTTCCCGGGTTCCTTTCAAAAAAACCAAATGAAAGTCTTAGAGCCTGAATGGGGGTCTTCACCCGGCTGTGTCCAGTTGTGTTGGGGTGTAACCAAGGGTGGTGGAGGCAGGCGAGTGGGTGCGCGGTCAAGCGTCCAGTACCCGGTCTAATACTACCTACACCCCCCACAGGTGTGTGTACGTCCACCTCTTTGTCTAACTATCTGTCTAAACTGTCTTTTCTTGCAAGCCTAGGGAATATACTGACAGTGTCTCAATACAAAACACCACTGCCCCAAAATAAGACACTGAATTAAGATATTGAGATTTAAGATTAAGACAACGCACTAAACATTTGTCCTCTCACCTGGGAGACCTATCCCCTATTTGCGGGGCCTGGTTGTGGAGGCAGGGGCCGGATTGTGGAGGCTGGGGCCGGGTCCTGAGGGCAAGAGCCGGGTACTGGAGGCTTGGGATGTGTCCTGTAAGATGGGCAGTCAGGTAGGCAGCTGGGCAGACAAGTAGGCAGCTGGGCAGTCAGTCAGGCAGACAGGGAGTAGTTTGTTGCAGCAGGAGCTGTATCCAGTTACCCAGGACCTCCACTTTTTTTTATTTACATACTTCATCCCAGGCACGTTCGTTACTGAGAATGGTTTTTAGTTTGCCTTAATTGTACGACCAAACCAACACTATCGCTACAATAAAGAATGAATACCCAAAGGTGGTAATTAGAATGAACGGGTTAGAAATTTGGACAATATGTTTCTTAGCCAGTTGGGAGTTGGAAACGTCCTCTATGAATAGGGAGCGCACTTTAATAAAAAGAGATCATTTTTTTTGTAATTTGGATTGATGTTGCTCATTTTAGCAAGGTGTTTTTAAGAAGTTTCTAAACATGTGAATTTGGAAGAGTGAAGCTATATTAGTGGACTTTAACGTGTAGCCGGCACAGCTTGCCTTTGGTTACCCAGTAAGCTACACTGGGGTTTCTGGGCTAGGAATGTCCCTAAGTCTTTGGAGGCAAAGCCCGTAGGCGTTGGGTCCTTCTCCATCATCACACTGCTCCAAGGAGGCATCATTCTCGTTGTGAATGATTGTGTGATCCTTGGTAAGCTTCAGAGCATCCCTGAACTGGGGTTGCTGATACCATCGTGCTGCGAGGACCATTCTCATCAGCTGGACTTTGACATCCCTAGCTGTCAAGTCTGATGCAGCCTTACCAGCAGCTTTAGCTGCAAAGGGGGAGGGATCTTTCACGACATCATTGGCACTGCCGTAGAAGCCAAAAGAGATTAATTTCTGATGTTGGTACGCGTGTTCTGCCATAGGGTACCGGAGTGCCCTGAACCAGAGGTCAGAGGGATACATCATAAGAGAGGACGTGTTTTGGTCCTTTAACCTAGACTGCCTTAGGGGCAGGGTTTTCAGAAGTGGGCCTGGAAGGTACTTTATGTGCTGAATGTCGAATAGCACTGTGATTGGTGTGAATGCCTACTAGCTTGGCGGGGGCCGTGAGATGAACCCCGTCTTTGGGATTGAGTTTAGTCTTAATATTTTTGTTCTTGTGAATGGTATTGAACGCATTTGCAAACAAGAAGTCATTCTTATTAGCGATCTGCGTGAGAATTTTGTTTACCCAAGATATTCTACGAAACTGGGATGGGCTGTCCCGCATGGTTTCTGCCACTATAATGTGGCAATGGGGGCAGAGCTTTTGAATAAGAGTCAGGAATTTACTGACAGTTGAAGAGAATCTATCTTTGTTGCAGGACAGGGGGTCCCTAAGAGGATGGGCATTGTTCCCTCCTACCCACACAGCAATGTATGAGAAGTCTTGAAGTTTGCCCTTGAATTGCTTGTCCAGCATCTCGTCGAGGTGACAAACCATGGCACCAGACCATGGCAGTTGGACAGCTTTCAGGAATAGGGAGCGCGCTTTGATGAAAAGAGACTTTTTTTTTTGTAATTTGGATGTTGCTCATTTTAGCAAGGTGCTCTAAAGAAGTTTCTAAACATGTGTAACGGTCGCGGAAAAATCAGCTGGAGAAAGCGGGACTTGAACCCACGACCCTCAGACTATGAAACCTGCTGCTCTACCAACTGAGCTATTTCTCGTCTGACAATCTGACCGCACCATACGTTAAACACAGCATGGCAGTCAGGTCCGGGAAATGAAGGGAAACCCTCCCCAGAGCCATTATTTACACCAGTGTTAATTTTCACAACGCAGGTAGGTGTGAAAACACTGCAGGGCTAGAATTAGCAACGGTTTTGCTTGTAGCATAAGCACTACAGGGCTAAAAATAGCAACGGTTTTCTTATAACCCATTTGCTGAATTTTCTATCAATTTGCTGTTAAATGTATATATCCCATATGATAGATTAGTGTATGCTCTTGAATCATACATGGGGAATAGTGAATCATACATGGGATTGCCGTGAAATCACATATAAATAAGCTTTTTCTATAGACTTTCCCTCTGTGCTCCTCCACTTCACCCAGGAGGCAGTGAGCCCTGCAGTGTTTTCACACCTACCTGCGTTGTGAAAATTAACACTGGTGTAATTAACGGCTCTGGGGAGGGTTTCCCTTCATTTCCCGGACCTGGCAGTTGGGAGTTGGAAACGGCCTCCAGGAATAGGGAGCGCGCTTTAATAAAAAAGAGGTAATTTTTTTTGTAATTTGGATTGATCTTGCTCATTTTAGCAAGGTGTTTTTAAGAAGTTTCTAAACATGTGAATTTGGAAGAGTGAAGCTATATTAGTGGACTTTAGCCTGTAGGTGGCACGGCTTGCCTTTGGTTACCCAGTAAGCTACACTGGAGTTTTTGAACTATAGACCCCTTATGGGGGTCTATTTAAGAGGATTGTACCTAAGTCTTTGGAGGCAAAGCCCGTAGGCGTTGACTCCTTCTCCATTATCACACTGCTCCAAGGAGGCATCATTCACGTTGTGAATGATTGTGTGATCCTTGGTAAGCTTCAGAGCATCCCTGAACTGGGGTTGCTGATACCATCGTGCTGCGAGGACCATTCTCATCAGCTGGACTTTGACATCCCTAGCTGTCAAGTCTGATGCAGCCTTACCAGCAGCTTTAGCTGCAAAGGGGGAGGGATCTTTCACGACATCATTGGCACTGCCGTAGAAGCCAAAAGAGATTAATTTCTGATGTTGGTACGCATGTTCTGCGATGGGTACCGGAGTGCCCTGAACCAGAGGTCAGAGGGATACATCATAAGAGAGGATGTGTTTTGGTCCTTTAACCTAGACTGCCTTAGGGGCAGGGTTTTCAGAAGTGGGCCTGGAAGGTACTTTATGTGCTGAATGTCGAATAGCACTGTGATTGGTGTGAATGCCTACTAGCTTGGCGGGGGCCGTGAGATGAACCCCGTCTTTGGGATTGAGTTTAGTATTAATATTTTTGTTCTTGTGAATGGCATTGAATGCATTTGCAAACAAGAAGTCATTCTTATTAGCGATCTGCGTGAGAATTTTGTTTACCCAAGATATTCTACGAAACTGGGATGGGCTGTCCCGCATGGTTTCTGCCACTATAATGTGGCAATGGGGGCAGAGCTTTTGAATACGAGTCAGGAATTTACTGACAGTTGAAGAGAATCTATCTTTGTTGCAGGACAGGGGGTCCCTAAGAGGATGGGCATTGTTCCCTCCTACCCACACAGCAATGTATGAGAAGTCTTGAAGTTTGCCCTTGAATTGCTTGTCCAGCATCTCGTCGAGGTGACAAACCATGGCACCAGACCATGGCAGTTAGACAGCTTTCAGGAATAGGGAGCACGCTTTGATGAAAAGAGACTTTTTTTTTTGTAATTTGGATGTTGCTCATTTTAGCAAGGTGATTTAAAGAAGTTTCTAAACATGTGTAACGGTCACGGAAAAATCAGCTGGAGAAAGCAGGACTTGAACCCACGACCCTCAGACTATGAAACCTGCTGCTCTACCAACTGAGCTATTTCTCGTCTAACAATCTGACCGCACCATACGTTAAACACAGCATGGCAGTTGGGAGTTGGAAACGGCCTCCAGGAATAGGGAGCGCGCTTTAATAAAAAAGAGGTAATTTTTTTTGTAATTTGGATTGATGTTGCTCATTTTAGCAAGGTGTTTTTAAGAAGTTTCTAAACATGTGAATTTGGAAGAGTGAAGCTATATTAGTGGACTTTAACGTGTAGGTGGCACGGCTTGCCTTTGGTTACCCAGTAAGCTACACTGGGGTTTCTGAACTATAGACCCCTTATGGGGGTCTATTTAAGAGGATTGTCCCTAAGTCTTTGGAGGCAAAGCCCGTAGGCGTTGACTCCTTCTCCATTATCACACTGCTCCAAGGAGGCATCATTCACGTTGTGAATGATTGTGTGATCCTTGGTAAGCTTCAGAGCATCCCTGAACTGGGGTTGCTGATACCATCGTGCTGCGAGGACCATTCTCATCAGCATGACTTTGACATCCCTAGCTGTCAAGTCTGATGCAGCCTTACCAGCAGCTTTAGCTGCAAAGGGGGAGGGATCTTTCACGACATCATTGGCACTGCCGTAGAAGCCAAAAGAGATTAATTTCTGATGTTGGTACGCATGTTCTGCGATGGGGTACCGGAGTGCCCTGAACCAGAGGTCAGAGGGATACATCATAAGAGAGGACGTGTTTTGGTCCTTTAACCTAGACTGCCTTAGGGGCAGGGTTTTCAGAAGTGGGCCTGGAAGGTACTTTATGTGCTGAATGTCGAATAGCACTGTGATTGGTGTGAATGCCTACTAGCTTGGCGGGGGCCGTGAGATGAACCCCGTCTTTGGGATTGAGTTTAGTCTTAATATTTTTGTTCTTGTGAATGGCATTGAATGCATTTGCAAACAAGAAGTCATTCTTATTAGCGATCTGCGTGAGAATTTTGTTTACCCAAGATATTCTACGAAACTGGGATGGGCTGTCCCGCATGGTTTCTGCCACTATAATGTGGCAATGGGGGCAGAGCTTTTGAATACGAGTCAGGAATTTACTGACAGTTGAAGAGAATCTATCTTTGTTGCAGGACAGGGGGTCCCTAAGAGGATGGGCATTGTTCCCTCCTACCCACACAGCAATGTATGAGAAGTCTTGAAGTTTGCCCTTGAATTGCTTGTCCAGCATCTCGTCGAGGTGACAAACCATGGCACCAGACCATGGCAGTTAGACAGCTTTCAGGAATAGGGAGCACGCTTTGATGAAAAGAGACTTTTTTTTTTGTAATTTGGATGTTGCTCATTTTAGCAAGGTGATTTAAAGAAGTTTCTAAACATGTGTAACGGTCACGGAAAAATCAGCTGGAGAAAGCAGGACTTGAACCCACGACCCTCAGACTATGAAACCTGCTGCTCTACCAACTGAGCTATTTCTCGTCTAACAATCTGACCGCACCATACGTTAAACACAGCATGGCAGTTGGGAGTTGGAAACGGCCTCCAGGAATAGGGAGCGCGCTTTAATAAAAAAGAGGTAATTTTTTTTGTAATTTGGATTGATTTTGCTCATTTTAGCAAGGTGTTTTTAAGAAGTTTCTAAACATGTGAATTTGGAAGAGTGAAGCTATATTAGTGGACTTTAACGTGTAGGTGGCACGGCTTGCCTTTGGTTACCCAGTAAGCTACACTGGGGTTTCTGAACTATAGACCCCTTATGGGGGTCTATTTAAGAGGATTGTCCCTAAGTCTTTGGAGGCAAAGCCCGTAGGCGTTGACTCCTTCTCCATTATCACACTGCTCCAAGGAGGCATCATTCACGTTGTGAATGATTGTGTGATCCTTGGTAAGCTTCAGAGCATCCCTGAACTGGGGTTGCTGATACCATCGTGCTGCGAGGACCATTCTCATCAGCTGGACTTTGACATCCCTAGCTGTCAAGTCTGATGCAGCCTTACCAGCAGCTTTAGCTGCAAAGGGGGAGGGATCTTTCACAACATCATTGGCACTGCCGTAGAAGCCAAAAGAGATTAATTTCTGATGTTGGTACGCATGTTCTGCGATGGGGTACCGGAGTGCCCTGAACCAGAGGTCAGAGGGATACATCATAAGAGAGGACGTGTTTTGGTCCTTTAACCTAGACTGCCTTAGGGGCAGGGTTTTCAGAAGTGGGCCTGGAAGGTACTTTATGTGCTGAATGTCGAATAGCACTGTGATTGGTGTGAATGCCTACTAGCTTGGCGGGGGCCGTGAGATGAACCCCGTCTTTGGGATTGAGTTTAGTCTTAATATTTTTGTTCTTGTGAATGGCATTGAATGCATTTGCAAACAAGAAGTCATTCTTATTAGCGATCTGCGTGAGAATTTTGTTTACCCAAGATATTCTACGAAACTGGGATGGGCTGTCCCGCATGGTTTCTGCCACTATAATGTGGCAATGGGGGCAGAGCTTTTGAATACGAGTCAGGAATTTACTGACAGTTGAAGAGAATCTATCTTTGTTGCAGGACAGGGGGTCCCTAAGAGGATGGGCATTGTTCCCTCCTACCCACACAGCAATGTATGAGAAGTCTTGAAGTTTGCCCTTGAATTGCTTGTCCAGCATCTCGTCGAGGTGACAAACCATGGCACCAGACCATGGCAGTTAGACAGCTTTCAGGAATAGGGAGCACGCTTTGATGAAAAGAGACTTTTTTTTTTGTAATTTGGATGTTGCTCATTTTAGCAAGGTGATTTAAAGAAGTTTCTAAACATGTGTAACGGTCACGGAAAAATCAGCTGGAGAAAGCAGGACTTGAACCCACGACCCTCAGACTATGAAACCTGCTGCTCTACCAACTGAGCTATTTCTCGTCTAACAATCTGACCGCACCATACGTTAAACACAGCATGGCAGTTGGGAGTTGGAAACGGCCTCCAGGAATAGGGAGCGCGCTTTAATAAAAAAGAGGTAATTTTTTTTGTAATTTGGATTGATGTTGCTCATTTTAGCAAGGTGTTTTTAAGAAGTTTCTAAACATGTGAATTTGGAAGAGTGAAGCTATATTAGTGGACTTTAACGTGTAGGTGGCACGGCTTGCCTTTGGTTACCCAGTAAGCTACACTGGGGTTTCTGAACTATAGACCCCTTATGGGGGTCTATTTAAGAGGATTGTCCCTAAGTCTTTGGAGGCAAAGCCCGTAGGCGTTGACTCCTTCTCCATTATCACACTGCTCCAAGGAGGCATCATTCACGTTGTGAATGATTGTGTGATCCTTGGTAAGCTTCAGAGCATCCCTGAACTGGGGTTGCTGATACCATCGTGCTGCGAGGACCATTCTCATCAGCTGGACTTTGACATCCCTAGCTGTCAAGTCTGATGCAGCCTTACCAGCAGCTTTAGCTGCAAAGGGGGAGGGATCTTTCACGACATCATTGGCACTGCCGTAGAAGCCAAAAGAGATTAATTTCTGATGTTGGTACGCATGTTCTGCGATGGGGTACCGGAGTGCCCTGAACCAGAGGTCAGAGGGATACATCATAAGAGAGGACGTGTTTTGGTCCTTTAACCTAGACTGCCTTAGGGGCAGGGTTTTCAGAAGTGGGCCTGGGGGCAGAGCTTTTGAATACGAGTCAGGAATTTACTGACAGTTGAAGAGAATCTATCTTTGTTGCAGGACAGGGGGTCCCTAAGAGGATGGGCATTGTTCCCTCCTACCCACACAGCAATGTATGAGAAGTCTTGAAGTTTGCCCTTGAATTGCTTGTCCAGCATCTCGTCGAGGTGACAAACCATGGCACCAGACCATGGCAGTTGGACAGCTTTCAGGAATAGGGAGCACGCTTTGATGAAAAGAGACTTTTTTTTTTGTAATTTGGATGTTGCTCATTTTAGCAAGGTGATTTAAAGAAGTTTCTAAACATGTGTAACGGTCACGGAAAAATCAGCAGGACTTGAACCCACGACCCTCAGACTATGAAACCTGCTGCTCTACCAACTGAGCTATTTCTCGTCTAACAATCTGACCGCACCATACGTTAAACACAGCATGGCAGTTGGGAGTTGGAAACGGCCTCCAGGAATAGGGAGCGCGCTTTAATAAAAAAGAGGTAATTTTTTTTGTAATTTGGATTGATGTTGCTCATTTTAGCAAGGTGTTTTTAAGAAGTTTCTAAACATGTGAATTTGGAAGAGTGAAGCTATATTAGTGGACTTTAACGTGTAGGTGGCACGGCTTGCCTTTGGTTACCCAGTAAGCTACACTGGGGTTTCTGAACTATAGACCCCTTATGGGGGTCTATTTAAGAGGATTGTCCCTAAGTCTTTGGAGGCAAAGCCCGTAGGCGTTGACTCCTTCTCCATTATCACACTGCTCCAAGGAGGCATCATTCACGTTGTGAATGATTGTGTGATCCTTGGTAAGCTTCAGAGCATCCCTGAACTGGGGTTGCTGATACCATCGTGCTGCGAGGACCATTCTCATCAGCTGGACTTTGACATCCCTAGCTGTCAAGTCTGATGCAGCCTTACCAGCAGCTTTAGCTGCAAAGGGGGAGGGATCTTTCACAACATCATTGGCACTGCCGTAGAAGCCAAAAGAGATTAATTTCTGATGTTGGTACGCATGTTCTGCGATGGGGTACCGGAGTGCCCTGAACCAGAGGTCAGAGGGATACATCATAAGAGAGGACGTGTTTTGGTCCTTTAACCTAGACTGCCTTAGGGGCAGGGTTTTCAGAAGTGGGCCTGGAAGGTACTTTATGTGCTGAATGTCGAATAGCACTGTGATTGGTGTGAATGCCTACTAGCTTGGCGGGGGCCGTGAGATGAACCCCGTCTTTGGGATTGAGTTTAGTCTTAATATTTTTGTTCTTGTGAATGGCATTGAATGCATTTGCAAACAAGAAGTCATTCTTATTAGCGATCTGCGTGAGAATTTTGTTTACCCAAGATATTCTACGAAACTGGGATGGGCTGTCCCGCATGGTTTCTGCCACTATAATGTGGCAATGGGGGCAGAGCTTTTGAATACGAGTCAGGAATTTACTGACAGTTGAAGAGAATCTATCTTTGTTGCAGGACAGGGGGTCCCTAAGAGGATGGGCATTGTTCCCTCCTACCCACACAGCAATGTATGAGAAGTCTTGAAGTTTGCCCTTGAATTGCTTGTCCAGCATCTCGTCGAGGTGACAAACCATGGCACCAGACCATGGCAGTTAGACAGCTTTCAGGAATAGGGAGCGCGCTTTGATGAAAAGAGACTTTTTTTTTTGTAATTTGGATGTTGCTCATTTTAGCAAGGTGATTTAAAGAAGTTTCTAAACATGTGTAACGGTCACGGAAAAATCAGCTGGAGAAAGCAGGACTTGAACCCACGACCCTCAGACTATGAAACCTGCTGCTCTACCAACTGAGCTATTTCTCGTCTAACAATCTGACCGCACCATACGTTAAACACAGCATGGCAGTTGGGAGTTGGAAACGGCCTCCAGGAATAGGGAGCGCGCTTTAATAAAAAAGAGGTAATTTTTTTTGTAATTTGGATTGATGTTGCTCATTTTAGCAAGGTGTTTTTAAGAAGTTTCTAAACATGTGAATTTGGAAGAGTGAAGCTATATTAGTGGACTTTAACGTGTAGGTGGCACGGCTTGCCTTTGGTTACCCAGTAAGCTACACTGGGGTTTCTGAACTATAGACCCCTTATGGGGGTCTATTTAAGAGGATTGTCCCTAAGTCTTTGGAGGCAAAGCCCGTAGGCGTTGACTCCTTCTCCATTATCACACTGCTCCAAGGAGGCATCATTCACGTTGTGAATGATTGTGTGATCCTTGGTAAGCTTCAGAGCATCCCTGAACTGGGGTTGCTGATAGCATCGTGCTGCGAGGACCATTCTCATCAGCTGGACTTTGACATCCCTAGCTGTCAAGTCTGATGCAGCCTTACCAGCAGCTTTAGCTGCAGAGGGGGAGGGATCTTTCACGACATCATTGGCACTGCCGTAGAAGCCAAAAGAGATTAATTTCTGATGTTGGTACGCATGTTCTGCGATGGGGTACCGGAGTGCCCTGAACCAGAGGTCAGAGGGATACATCATAAGAGAGGACGTGTTTTGGTCCTTTAACCTAGACTGCCTTAGGGGCAGGGTTTTCAGAAGTGGGCCTGGAAGGTACTTTATGTGCTGAATGTCGAATAGCACTGTGATTGGTGTGAATGCCTACTAGCTTGGCGGGGGCCGTGAGATGAACCCTGTCTTTGGGATTGAGTTTAGTCTTAATATTTTTGTTCTTGTGAATGGCATTGAACGCATTTGCAAACAAGAAGTCATTCTTATTAGCGATCTGCGTGAGTTTTGTTTACCCAAGATATTCTACGAAACTGGGATGGGCTGTTCCGCATGGTTTCTGCCACTATAATGTGGCAATGGGGGCAGAGCTTTTGAATACGAGTCAGGAATTTACTGACAGTTGAAGAGAATCTATCTTTGTTGCAGGACAGGGGGTCCCTAAGAGGATGAGCATTGTTCCCTCCTACCCACACAGCAATGTATGAGAAGTCTTGAAGTTTGCTCTTGAATTGCTTGTCCAGCATCTCGTCGAGGTGACAAACCATGGCACCAGACCATGGCAGTCCGACGGCTTTCAGGAATAGGGAGCGCGCTTTGATGAAAAGAGACTTTTTTTTTTGTAATTTGGATGTTGCTCATTTTAGCAAGGTGATTTAAAGAAGTTTCTAAACATGTGTAATGGTCGCGGAAAAATCAGCTGGAGAAAGCGGGACTTGAACCCACGACCCTCAGACTATAAAACCTGCTGCTCTACCAACTGAGCTATTTCTCGTCTAACAATCTGACCGCACCATACGTTGAACACAGCATGGCAGTTGGGAGTTGGAAACGGCCTCCAGGAATAGGGAGCGCGCTTTAATAAAAAAGAGGTAATTTTTTTTGTAATTTGGATTGATGTTGCTCATTTTAGCAAGGTGTTTTTAAGAAGTTTCTAAACATGTGAATTTGGAAGAGTGAAGCTATATTAGTGGACTTTAACGTGTAGGTGGCACGGCTTGCCTTTGGTTACCCAGTAAGCTACACTGGGTTTCTGAACTATAGACCCCTTATGGGGGTCTATTTAAGAGGATTGTCCCTAAGTCTTTGGAGGCAAAGCCCGTAGGCGTTGACTCCTTCTCCATTATCACACTGCTCCAAGGAGGCATCATTCACGTTGTGAATGATTGTGTGATCCTTGGTAAGCTTCAGAGCATCCCTGAACTGGGGTTGCTGATAGCATCGTGCTGCGAGGACCATTCTCATCAGCTGGACTTTGACATCCCTAGCTGTCAAGTCTGATGCAGCCTTACCAGCAGCTTTAGCTGCAAAGGGGGAGGGATCTTTCACGACATCATTGGCACTGCCGTAGAAGCCAAAAGAGATTAATTTCTGATGTTGGTACGCATGTTCTGCGATGGGGTACCGGAGTGCCCTGAACCAGAGGTCAGAGGGATACATCATAAGAGAGGACG
Organism: Harmothoe impar; assembly: GCA_947462335.1. Lineage (NCBI taxonomy): Eukaryota > Metazoa > Annelida > Polychaeta > Phyllodocida > Polynoidae > Harmothoe > Harmothoe impar. The sequence continues at coordinate 63,580,690 of OX381716.1, read as the reverse complement.
TGTTTTGGTCCTTTAACCTAGACTGCCTTAGGGGCAGGGTTTTCAGAAGTGGGCCTGGACGGTACTTTATGTGCTGAATGTCGAATAGCACTGTGATTGGTGTGAATGCCTACTAGCTTGGCGGGGGCCGTGAGATGAACCCCGTCTTTGGGATTGAGTTTAGTCTTAATATTTTTGTTCTTGTGAATGGCATTGAACGCATTTGCAAACAAGAAGTCATTCTTATTAGTGATCTGCATGAGAATTTTGTTTACCCAAGAAATTCTACGAAACTGGGATGGGCTGTCCCGCATGGTTTCTGCCACTATAATGTGGCAATGGGGGCAGAGCTTTTGAATACGAGTCAGGAATTTACTGACAGTTGAAGAGAATCTATCTTTGTTGCAGGACAGGGGGTCCCTAAGAGGATGGGCATTGTTCCCTCCTAACCATGTAGCAATGTATGAGAAGTCTTGAATTGCTTGTCCAGCATCTCGTCGAGGTGACAAACCATGGCACCAGACCTGGCCACCACGTGGAAGCGTTCAGAGTTATCGGGTACGAGACCTCTACCCTGGGAGTCAGCAAAGAGTAGAATAGACATCCTGAAGTAGCCAGATGTACTCTTGGGACGGGGATTATGAGGAGCAGCAGGTCGATTGGTAGGCAGGTCAGCAGCAGGTGCACTCTACACTATAAGGTGAGAAGCGATGACCATACTGTGCCCCCGCCTTGCTATATAAGAAGGATTAAATTTGTTCAGTAGAAGCTGAGATTTTTGATCTGGTGTAAAAATGTTGCCCCGCCCCTATTGCGGAAGGACTTTTTTAAAGCTGCTGACAAGCTGTGGCTGCTTTTTAAGCACCTCGACTGCAGCTTTAAGAACCGAAAAAAGGGGTTCAAATCTGAATTATTATGCCGTGATCCATTTCACTATCTATCTAACTATCTTTCAAAACATCTAACTATCTATCTACCTATCTATCTTTCTAACTATCTATCTATCTATCTATCTACCTAAATACTGATCTATCTACCTCTGCAGTCCCCTCCTCCATTCCACACTTCCATCCTCACTCCAATCCTCCATAAGAGCTTCTGTTAGATCCTCCATCAGATCCTCTGACTGTGGCCGGTATGCATTGGTTCTTGTTTTACAGATGGCCAACTGATGACACATCCACCTGCAGCTCCCTGTTACAAAGGAGCAGCTTTCCCAGTCACGTGACGGTCGCATAGAATGGCGATCGCCGGGAGGGCGATCGCCGGGAGGGAGATCGCCGGGAGGGAGATCGCCGGGAGGGAGATCGGCGGGAGGGCGAGCGACGGGAGGGCGAGCGACGGGAGGGGGAGCGACGGGAGGGCGAGCGATGGGAGGGCGACCGACAGGAGGGCGAGCTGTGGGAGGGCGAGCTGTGGGAGGGCGAGCTGCGGGAGAAAAGGGCGGGATGGGGAGCGAGGGGATGGGGAGCGAGGGGATGGGGAGTGAGGGGATGGGGAGCGAGGGGATGGGGAGCGAGGGGATGGGGAGCGAGGGGATGGGGAGCGAGGGGATGGGGAGCGACGGGAGGGCGAGCGACGGGAGGGCGAGCGACGGGAGGGCGAGCGACGGGAGGGCGAGCGACGGGAGAAAAGGGCGGGAGAAAAGGGCGGGATGGGGAGCGAGGGGATGGGGAGCGAGGGGATGGGGAGCGAGGGGATGGGGAGCGAGGGGATGGGGAGCGAGGGGATGGGGAGCGAGAGGATGGGGAGCGAGGGGATGGGGAGCGAGGGGATGGGGAGCGAGGGGATGGGGAGCGAGGGGATGGGGAGCGAGGGGATGGGGAGCGAGGGGATGGGGAGCGAGGGGATGGGGAGCGAGGGGATGGGGAGCGAGGGGATGGGGAGCGAGGGGATGGGGAGCGAGGGGATGGGGAGCGAGGGGAGGGCGAGCGACGGGAGGGCGAGCGACTGGAGGGCGAGCGACTGGAGGGCGAGCGACGGGAGGGCGAGCGACGGGAGGGCGAGCGACGGGAGGGCGAGCGACGGGAGGGCGAGCGACGGGAGGGCGAGCGACGGGAGGGCGAGCGACGGGAGGGCGAGCGACGGGAGGGCATGTATCATCAGTTGGCCATCTGTAAAATAAGAACCAATGCATACCGGCCCCAGTCAGGGGGCAGGCGGCGGGAGGGCATAATGGGGCCTATTTAGAGCTAAATGCCTACCTACACTAAGAGCGAAATGTACTTATGACTAATGACCAGAGGATATCTGAGATATTAAAAAGTGTATATGCCGACTAGAGGGCATCAGGGGTGTGGCAGGGTGTACATGCCGACTAGAGGACATCAGGGGTGTGGCAGGGTGTACATGGCGACTAGAAGATATCAGAAGGTGTGGCGGGATGTACAAGGCGGCTTGAGGATGTCTAGGGGTGTGGCAGAGTGTACTTGCCGACTAGAGGGCATCTGGGGGTGTGGCAAGATGTACATGGCGACTAGAGGGCATCAGGGGATGTGGCAGGGTGTACATGCCGACTAGAGGGCATCAGGGGGTGTGGCAGGGTGTATATGCCGACTAGAGGACATCAGGGGTGTGGCAGGGTGTACATGGCAACTAGAGGACATCAGGGGGTGTGGCAAAGTGTACATGCCGACTAGAGGGCATCTGGGGGTGTGGCAAGATGTACATGGCGACTAGAAAATATCAGAGGGTGTGGCAGGGTGTACATGCCGACTAGAGGGCATCAGGGGGTGTGGCAAGATGTACATGGCGACTAGAAAATATCAGGGGGTGTGGCAGGATGTATATGGCGACTAGAGGACATCAGGGGGTGTGGCAGGGTGTATATGCCGACTAGAGGATATCAGGGAGTGTGACAGGGTGTACATGCCGACTAGAGAGCATCAGGGGGTGTGGCAGGGTGTATATGCCGACTAGAGGGCATCAGGGGGTGTGGCAAGGTGTATGTGCCGACTAGAGGATATCAGGGGGTGTGGCAGGGTGTATATGCCGACTAGAGGACATCAGGGGTGTGGCAGGGTGTACATGTTGACTTGAGTAAATGAGTAATGGTTGTTTAGCGCCATTTAGACAGCTACGGTCATACATCCATGGCGAGACGGTTCAGATTAGACATCAGTTATCCTTAGCACTGCCATAGCGGGCCAATGCGTATTGTAAAAAGGGCCCCCTGAAAGCCAAGATTTTGCGTTTGCATTGGAAACAATATACTATGGCAGTGCGCCTCCAGAAAGTACCGGCAGTGCTAAGGATATACAGATTAAACATGTGTCTGTGTCCGTGCATATGGACATCAGACAAACAGAAGAGGGGACAGCAAAGAGGAGATAAGGCCACTCAAAAAAAGAATTGGTTTCTCATCACTAAGGTCTGAAAAATGTGACGAGGGAGGCGCTTTCTTTTTTCTTTTTTTTTACTCGTGGGTTTAAATGTATGGGATGATATACATTTTTCATGGCCAAAATTCACCTTCTAGTGGTTAAGAATTTATGGATCTTTAAAAGTAGGGAAAATGTAAATTATTTCTATCCTACTGCATTACTTGCAGTATAAGCTTTAATTTGATACCAAATATCCCAATATTTGTCCATTTTTTATCATATTTTTCATCAAAATAGCAACAGCAAAAAACAGTTGTCCTCAAAAGCAGATTTTTATGATGCGTCCGGTGATGAGAAACCATTTTATTTTTTGAGTGGCCTAAAGACCCTTTTAAGATGGGCTAGGGAAGCCTGTGCAGACTAGAGGATATCTGAGATGTTGAAGGGTGTATATAAGGACTAGAGGACATCAGGGGGTGTGGTAGGGTGTACATGCCGACTAGAGGACATCAGGGGTAGTGGCAGGGTGTAGATGCCGACTTGAGGACATCAGGGGGTGTGGCAGGGTGTATACGCCGACTAGAGGACATCAGGGGGTGTGGCAGGGTGTACATGCCGACTACAGTGAGTGAGTCATGGTTGTTTAACCCCATTTCAACAGCTACGGTCATACATCCATGGCGAGAAGGTTCAGATTACACATCAGTTATATACAGATTATACATGTGTCTGTGTCTGCACATATGGACACCAGGCAAACATAAGAGGGGACAGCAAAGAGGAGATAAAGACCCTTTTAACATTGGCTAGGGAAGCCCGTGCAGGATATCTGAGATATTGCAGGGTGTATATGCCGACTTTGTGATATCAGGGGCTGTGGCAGGGTGTACATGGCGACTTTGTGATATCAGGGGGTGTGGCAGGGTGTATGTGAGGACTAGAGGATATCTGGGGGTTTGGCAGGGTATATATGCCGAAAATGGACATCTGAGATGTTGCAGGGTGTATATGCCGACTAGAGGGGATCAGGGGGTGTGGCAGGGTGTACATGGCAACTTGAGGAGGTCGGGGGTGTGGCAAGGTGTATATGCCGACTAGAGGACATCAGGGGGTGTGGCAGGGTGTACATGCCGACTAGAGGACATCAGGGGGTGTGGCAGGGTTTACATGCCGACTAGAGGACATCAGGGGGTGTGGCAGGGTGTACATGCCGACTAGAGGACATCAGGGGGTGTGGCAGGGTGTACATGCCGACTAGAGGACATTAGGGGGTGTGGCAGGGTGTACATGCCGACTAGAGGACATCAGGGGGTGTGGCAGGGTGTACATGCAGGCTAGAGGACACCAGGGGGTGTGGCAGGGTGTACATGCCGACTAGAGGACATCAGGGGGTGTGGCAGGGTGCATATGCCGACTAGAGGACACCAGGGGGTGTGGCAGGGTGTACATGCCGACTAGAGGACATCAGGGGGTGTGGTAGGGTGTACATGCCGACTAGAGGACATCAGGGGGTGTGGCAGGGTGTACATGCCGACTAGAGGACATCAGGGGGTGTGGCAGGGTGTACATGCCGACTAGAGGACATCAGGGGGTGTGGCAGGGTGTACATGCCGACTGGAGGACATCAGGGGGTGTGGCAGGGTGTACATGCCGACTAGAGGACATCAGGGGGTGTGGCAGGGTGTTCATGCCGACTGGAGGACATCAGGGGGTGTGGCAGGGTGTATATGCCGACTAGAGGACATCAGGGGTGTGGCAGGGTGTACATGTTGACTTGAGTAAATGAGTAATGGTTGTTTAACGCCATTTAGACAGCTACGGTCATACATCCATGGCGAGACGGTTCAGATTAGACATCAGTTATCCTTAGCACTGCCATAGCGGGCCAATGCGTATAGTAAAAAGGGCCCCCTAAAAGCCAAGATTTTGCGTTTGCATTGGAAACAATATACTATGGCAGTGCGCCTCCAGAAAGTACCGGCAGTGCTAAGGATATACAGATTAAACATGTGTCTGTGTCCGTGCATATGGACATCAGACAAACAGAAGAGGGGACAGCAAAGAGGAGATAAGGCCACTCAAAAAAATAATTGGTTTCTCATCACTTAGGTCTGAAAAATGTGACGAGGGAGGCGCTTTCTTTTTTCTTTTTTTTACTCGTGGGTTTAAATGTATGGGATGATATACATTTTTCATGGCCAAAATTCACCTTCTAGTGGTTAAGAATTTATGGATCTTTAAAAGTAGGGAAAATGTAAATTATTTCTATCCTACTGCATTACTTGCAGTATAAGCTTTAATTTGATACCAAATATCCCAATATTTGTCCATTTTTTATCATATTTTTCATCAAAATAGCAACAACAAAAAACAGTTGTCCTCAAAAGCAGATTTTTATGATGCGCACGGTGATGAGAAACCATTTTATTTTTTGAGCAGCCTTAAGACCCTTTTAAGATGGGCTAGGGAAGCCTGTGCCGACTAGAGGATATCTGAGATGTTGCAGGGTGTATATAAGGACTAGAGGACATCAGGGGGTGTGGCAGGCTGTACATGCAGACTAGAGGACATCAGGGGGTGTGGCAGGGTGTACATGCCGACTAGAGGACATCAGGAGGTGTGGCAGGGTGTACATGCCGACTAGAGGACATCAGGGGGTGTGGCAGGGTGTACATGCCGACTAGAGGACATCAGGGGGTGTGGTAGGGTGTACATGCCGACTAGAGGACATCAGGAGGTGTGGCAGGGTGTACATGCCGACTAGAGGACATCAGGGGGTGTGGTAGGGTGTACATGCCGACTAGAGGACATCAGGGGGTGTGGCAGGGTATACATGCCGACTAGAGGACATCAGGAGGTGTGGCAGGGTGTACATGCCGACTAGAGGACATCAGGGGGTGTGGCAGGGTGTACATGCCGACTAGAGGACATCAGGGGGTGTGGTAGGGTGTACATGCCGACTAGAGGACATCAGGAGGTGTGGCAGGGTGTACATGCCGACTAGAGGACATCAGGGGGTGTGGTAGGGTGTACATGCCGACTAGAGGACATCAGGGGGTGTGGCAGGGTATACATGCCGACTAGAGGACATCAGGGGGTGTGGTAGGGTGTACATGCCGACTAGAGGACATCAGGGGGTGTGGCAGGGTATACATGCCGACTAGAGGACATCAGGGGGTGTGGCAGGGTGTACATGCCGACTAGAGGACATCAGGGGGTGTGGCAGGGTGTACATGCCGACTACAGTGAGTGAGTCATGGTTGTTTAACCCCATTTCAACAGCTACGGTCATATATCCATGGCGAGAAGGTTCAGATTAGACATCAGTTATACAGATTATACATGTGTCTGTGTCCGCGCATATGGCCATTAGACAAACAATAGAGGGGACAGCAAAGAGGAGATAAAGACCCTTTTAAGATGGGCTAGGGAAGCCCGTGCAGGCTAGAGGATATCTGAGATGTACAGGGGTAGACACTAACTTTATCAGCCGTGGGCCAACCGGGCCCGTAGCTCCAAAGATCTATGGGCCAGGATTTTCAGCGGTGGGCCAGAGACCATATTTTACTTTTTTTCAAAGAGAAAATTATATATATTTCTGATTTATCTATGTTAAAATGAGACCAAATTGCTTCAATTGCTCACATTTTTCTCTTTGCAACGACATATTACATGACTATACACATCAAGTATATTCCTTGCAAATATTTTGTAAAATCTCCTGTGGGCCACCCGGGCCCATGGGAGGGTTATTTTGAAGAAAACTACAGGCCCGGACCCAAAATTACGGGCCATTGGCTCCCGGGCCAGCGTTAGTGTCTACCCCTGATGTATATGCCGACTAGAGGGCGTCAGGGGGTGTGGCACGGTGTACATGCCGACTAGAAAATATCAGATATATTGCAGTTTGTACATGCCGACTTTGTGATATCAGGGGGTGTGGCAGGGTGTACATGGCGACTAGAAAATATCAGGGGGTGTGGCAGGGTGTACATGCCGACTAGAGGACATCAGGGGGTGTGGCAGGGTGTACATGCCGACTAGAGGATATCTAAGATGTTGCAGGGTGTATATGCCCACTTTGTGATGTCAGGGGGTGTGGAAGGTTGTATATGCCGACTAGAGGACATCAGGGGGTGTGGCAGGGTGTACATGCCGACTAGAGGATATCTAAGATGTTGCAGGGTGTATATGCCGACTTTTTGATGTCAGGGGGTGTGGCAGGGTGTACATGCCGACTAGAGGACATCAGGGGGTGTGGCGGGATGTACAAGGCGGCTTGAGGATATCAGGGGGTGTGGCAGGGTGTATATGCCGACTAGAGGATATCAGGGGGTGTGGCAGGGTATATATGCCGACTAGAGGACATCAGGGGGTGTGGCAGGGTGTATATGGCGACTAGAGGGAATCAGGGGGTGTGGCAGGGTGTACATGCCGACTAGAGGACATCAGGGGGTGTGGCAGGGTGTATATGCCGACTAGAGGACATCAGGGGGTGTGGCAGGGTGTATATGCCGACTAGAGGATATCAGGGGGTGTGGCAGAGTGTACATGGTGACTTGAGGATATCAGGGGGTGTGACAGGGTGTACATGCCGACTTTGTGATGTCAGGGGGTGTGGCAGGGTGTTTATTTTAGCATGTCTTGGGATGTGGCATGTCGTAGATGCAGACTTGGGGATATCACGAGATACCATAGGTTGTTAATGCATTCTACTTATGATAAAATATGGTAAGTTCTGTATGATTCATAATGCTCATAGCTGGTTGCCGGCTGCTCAAGTAGCATCAACCTCTTAACATCAGATTGACCCTAAACAACACCTATTCTACTACGAAAAGTGATCAATGCTGTTCTCGGCCTATAGCCATTGCCATAGTATTATGCGGTAAGCTGTGGTATGATGTAAATATGCTAACTTGGTGGTAATAGGGGTGGGGTTTGGTGTATATATGTCGCCATTGAGAAATCAGGGTGTTTAGCAGGGTGTTTATGCCGATAAGAGGGCATCAGGGGATGTGGCAGGGTGCATATGCCGACTTAAAGATGTCAGGGGGTGTGGCAGGGTGTACATGCCGACTAGAGGACATCAGGGGGTTTGGCAGAGTGTACATGCCGACTAGAGGATATCAGGGGGTATGGCAAGGTGTACATGGCGACTTGAGGGCATCATGGGGTGTAGCAGGGTGCATATGCCGACTTGAGAGTATCAGGGGGTGTTCCAATGTCTACGTGGCTACTTGAGAATGTCTGGGGGTGTGGCAGGGTGTACATGCCGACTAGTGGACATCAGGGGGTGTGGCAGGGTGTACATGCCGACCAGAGGGCATCAGAGGGAGTGGCAGGGTGAACATGCCGACTAAAGGATGTCAGGGGGTGTGCCAGGGTGTATATGCCGACTAGAGGGCATCAGGGGGTGTGGCAGGGTGAATATGCCGACTAGAGGGCATCAGGGGGTGTGGCAGGGTGTATATGCCGACTAGAAGGCATCAGGGGGTGTGGCAGGGTGTATATGCCGACTAGAGGGCATCAGGGGGGGTGGCAGGGTGTACATGCCAACTAGAAGATACCAAGGGGTGTGGCAGGTTGTATATGCCGATTAGAGGGCATCAGGGTGTGTGGCATGGTGTATATGCCGACTTGCAGACGTCAGGGGGGGGGGCAGGGTGTATATGCAGACTAGAGGGCATCAGGGGGTGTGGCAGGGTGTATATGCCGACTAGAGGGCATCAGAGGGTGTGGCAGGGTGTACATGCCGACTAAAGGATGTCAGGGTGTGTGGCAGGGTGTATATGCCGACTCGAGGGCATCAGGGGCTGTGCCAAGGTGTACATGGCTACTTGAGGATATCAGGGGGTGTGGCAGGGTGTATATGCTCACTAGAGGATATCCGAGTATGGCAGGTAGTATATGACGACTAGAGGGCATCAGGGGATGTGGCAGGGTGTACATGCCTACTTGAGGATGTCAGGGGGTGTGGCAGGGTGTATATGCCGACTAGAGGGCATCAGGGGGTGTGGCAGGGTGTATATGCCGACTCGAGGGCATCAGGGGGTATGGCAGGGTGTACATGCCGACTTGCAGACGTCAGGGGGTGTTGCAGGGTGTACATGGCGACTAGAAAATAACAGGGGGTGTGGCAGGGTGTACATGCCGACTTGAGAATATCAGGGTGTGTGGCAGGGTGTACATGCCGACTAGAGGGATCAGGGGATGTGGCAGGGTGTATATGCCGACTAGAGGGCACCAGAGGGTGTGGCAGGGTGTATGTGCCGACTAGAGGGTATCAGGGGGTGTGGCAGTATGTACATGGCGACTAGAGGACATCAGGGTTTGTGGCAGGGTGTATATGCCGACTAGAGGGCATCAGGGGGTGTGCCAAGGTGTACATGCCGACTTGAGGATGTCAGGGGGTGTGGCAGGGTGCACATGGCAACTAGAGGATATCAGGGGGTGTGGCAGGGTGTACATGCCGACTTGAGGGTAGCAGGGGGTGTGGCAGGGTGTACATGCCGACCAGAGGATGTCAGGGGGTGTGGCAGGGGGTAAATGCCAACTAGAGGGCATCAGGGAGTGTGGCAGGGTGAATATGCCGACTAGAGGATATCAGGGGGTGTGGCAGGGTGTACATGGCGACTTGAGGATGTCAGGGGGTGTGGCAGGGTGTTCATTTTAGCATGTCTGGGAATGTGGCATGTCGTAGATGCAGACTTGGGGATATCACGAGATACCATAGGTTGTTAATGCATTCTACTTATGTTAAAACATGGTAAGTTCTTTATGATTCATAATGCTCATAGCTGGTTGCTGGCTGTTCAAGTAGTATCAACCTCTCAACAACAGATTGACCCTAAACAACATATATTCTACCACGAAAAGTGAACAATACTGTTCTTTGCCTATAGCCAGTGTCATGGTATGATGCGGTAGGCTAGGGTATGATGTAAATATGCTAACTTGGTGATAATGGGGGTGGGGTTTGCTGTATATATGCCGACTAGAGGACACAAGGGGGTGTGGCAGGGTGTACATGGCGACTAGAGGGCATCAGGGGGTGTGGCAGGGTGTACATGCCAACTAGAGGATATCAGGGGGTGTGGCAGGGTGTATATGCCGACTAGAGGATATCGGGGGGTGTGGCAGGGTGTATATGCCGACTAGAGGATATCAGGGGGTGTGGCTGGGTGTATATGGCGACTTGAGGATGTCAGGGGGGATGCGGTAGGCTGTGGTATGATGTAAATATGCTAACTTGATGATAATGGGGGTGGGGTTTGGTATAGATATATATCGCCATTGAGAAATCAGGATATTTAGCAGGGTGTATAACCCGACTTGAGCACATCCGGGGGTTTAGCAGGGTGCATATGCCGAGTAGAGGATATCAGGGGGTGTGGCAGGGTGCATACGCTGACTAGAGGATATCAGGGGGTGTGGCAGGGTGTATATGCCGACTAGAGGATATAGGTTCTTTATGATTCATAATGCTCATAGCTGGTTGCCGGCTGCTCAAGTAGCATCAACCTCTCAACATCAGATTGACCCTAAACAACACCTATTCTACCACGAAAAGTGATCAACACTGTTCTTGGCCTATTGCCATTGTCATGGTATGATGCGGTAGGCTGTGGTATGATGTAAATATGCTGACTTGGTGATAATGGGGGTGGGGTTTGATGTATATACGTCGCCATTGGGAAATCAGGGTGTTTAGCAGGGTGGATAACCCAACTTGAGCATATTAGGGGATGTGGCAGGGTGCATATGCCAACTAGAGGGCATCAGGGGGTGTGGCAGGTTGTATAACCCGACTAGAGATTATCAGGGTGTGTGGCAGGGTGTACATGCCCACTAGAGAACATCAGGGGAGTGTGGCAGGGTGTACATGCCCACTAGAGGATATCAGGGAGTGTGGCGGGGTGTATAACCCAACTCGAGGGCATCAGGGGGTGTGGCAGGGTGTATGTGCCGACTAGAGGACGTCAGGGGGTGTGGCAGGGTGTATGTGCCGACTAGAGGATATCAGGGGGTGTGGCAGGGTGTATATGCCGACTAGAGGGCATCAGGGGATGTGGCAGGGTGTACATGCCGACCAGAGGGCATCAGGGGTTTTGGCAGGGTGTACATGCCGACTAGAGGATGTCAGGGGGTGTGGCAGGGTGTACATGCCGACTAGAGGATGTCAGGGGGTGTGGCAGGGTGTCAATGCCGACTAGAGGGCATCAGGGGATGTGGCAGGGTGCACATGCCGACAAGAGGGCATCAGGGGTTTTGGCAGGGTGTACATGCCGACTAGACAATATCAGGGGGTGTGGCAAGGTGTACATGGCGTATAGAGGGCATCAGGGAGTGTGGCAGGGTGTTTATGCCGACTAGAGGATGTCAGGGGGTGTGGCAGGGTGTATACGCCGACTAGAGGACATCAGGGGGTGTGGCAGGCTGTATCTGCCGACTAAAGGGCATCAGGGGGTGTGGCAGGGTGTATATGCCGAATAGAAGATATCAGGGGGTGTGGCAGGGTGTACATGCCGACTTTGTGATATCAGGGGGTATGGCAGGGTGTACATGCCGACTTGAAGACGTCAGGGGGTGTGGCAGGGTGTATATGCCGACTAGAGGGTATCAGGGGGTGTGGCAGTATGTACATGCCGACTAGAGGGTATCTGGGGGTGTGGCAGGGTGTATATGCCGACTAGAGGGTATCAGGGGGTGTGGCAGGGTGTATATGCCGACTAGAGGGTATCAGGGGGTGTGGCAGGGTGTATGTGCCGACTAGAGGATATCAGGGGGTGTGGCAGGGTGTACATGCCGACTAGAAGATATCAGGAGGTGTTGCAGGGTGTACATGCCGACTAGAGGATATCAGGGGGTGTGGCAGGGTGTACATGCCGACTAGAGGATATCAGGGGGTGTGGCAGGGTGTACATGCCGACTAGAAGATATCAGGGGGTGTGGCAGGGGGTATATGCCATCTAGAGGATATCAGGGGGTGTGGCAGGGTGAATATGCTGACTATAGGACGTCAGGGGGTGTGGCAGGGTGTACATGCCGACTAGAGGATATCAGGGGGTGTGGCAGGGTGTACATGCCGACTAGACGATATCAGGGGGTGTGGCAGGGTGTACATGGCGACTTGAGGATGTCAGGGGGTGTGGCAGGGTGTTCATTTTAGCATGTCTGGGAATGTGGCATGTCGTAGATGCAGACTTGGGGATATCACGAGATACCATAGGTTGTTAATGCATTCTACTTATGATAAAATATGGTAAGTTCTTTATGATTCATAATGCTCATAGCTGGTTGCTTGCTGTTCAAGTAGTATCAACCTCTCAACATCAGATTGACCCTAAACAACACCTATTCTACCAGGAAAAGTGAACAATACTGTTCTTTGCCTATAGCCAGTGTCATGGTATGATGCGGTAGGCTAGGGTATGATGTAAATATGCTAACTTGGTGATAATGGGGGTTGGGTTTGGTGTATATATGTCGCCATTGAGAAATCAGGGTGTTTAGCAGGGTGTATAACCTGACTAGAGCATATCAGGGGATGTGGCAGGGTGCATAAGCCGACTAGAGGATATCAGGGTGTGTTGCAGGGTGTACATGCCCACTAGAGAATATCAGGGGATGTGGCAGGGTGTACATGCCGACTTGAGGATATCAGGGAGTGTGGCAGGGGGTATAACCCGACTCTGGGCATCAGGGGGTGTGGCAGGGTGTACATGCCGACTAGAGGACGTCAGGGGGTGTGGCAGGGTGTATGTGCCGACTAGAGGATATCAGGGGGTGTGGCAGGGTGTATATGCCGACTAGAGGGCATCAGGGGATGTGGCAGGGTGTACATGCCGACTAGAGGGCATCAGGGGTTTTGGCAGGGTGTACATGCCGACTAGAGGGCATCAGAGATTGTGGCAGGGTGTACATGCCGACTTGAGGATGTCAGGGGGTGTGGCAGGGTGTATATGCCGACAAGAGGATATCAGGGGTTTTGGCAGGGTGTACATGCGGACTAGACGATATCAGGGGGTGTGGCAGGGTGTACATGGCGTATAGAGGGCATCAGGGAGTGTGGCAGGGTGTATATGCCGACTAGAGGATGTCAGGGGGTTTGGCAGGGTGTATACGCCAACTAGAGGACATCAGGGGGTGTGGCAGGCTGTATCTGCCGACTAAAGGGCATCAGGGGGTGTGGCAGGGTGTACATGCCGACTAGAGGATGTCAGGGGGTGTGGCAGGGTGTATATGCCGACAAGAGGATATCAGGGGTTTTGGCAGGGTGTACATGCGGACTAGACGATATCAGGGGGTGTGGCAGGGTGTACATGGCGTATAAAGGGCATCAGGGAGTGTGGCAGGGTGTATATGCCGACTAGAGGATGTCAGGGGGTTTGGCAGGGTGTGTACGCCAACTAGAGGACATCAGGGGGTGTGGCAGGCTGTATTTGCCGACTAAAGGGCATCAGGGGGTGTGGCAGGGTGTACATGCCGACTAGAGGATGTCAAGGGGTGTGGCAGGGTGTACACGCCGACTTGAGGGTATCAGGGGGTGTTCCAATGTGTACGTGGCGACTTGAGAATGTCTGGGGGTGTGGCAGGGTGTACATGCCGACTAGAGGATATCAGGGGGTGTGGCAGGGTGTACATGGCGACTTGAGGATGTCAGGGGGCAGTGGCAGAGTGTTCATTTTAGCATGTCTGGGAATGTGGCATGTCGTAGATGCAGACTTGGGGATATCACGAGATACCATAGGTTGTTAATGCATTCTACTTATGATAAAATATGGTAAGTTCTGTATGATTCATAATGCTCATAGCTGGTTGCTGGCTGTTCAAGTAGTATCAACCTCTCAAGATCAGATTGACCCTAAACAACACCTATTCTACCACGAAAAGTGAACAATACTGTTTTTTGCCTATAGCCATTGTCATGGTATGATGCGGTAGGCTGTGGTATGGGGGTGGGGTTTGCTGTATATATGTCGCCATGGACAAATCAGGGTGTTTAGCAGGGTGTATAACCTGACTAGAGGATATCAGGGGGTGTGGCAGGGTGTATATGCCGACTAGAGGACGTCAGGGGGTGTGGCTGGGTGTATATGCCGACCAGAAAATATCAGGGGATGTAGCAGGGTGTACATGGAGACTTGAGGATGTCAGGCGGTGTGGCAGGGTGTGGCAGGGTGTATAACCCGACTAGAGGATATCAGGGTCTGTGGCAGGGTGTACATGCCGACTTTGTGATGTCAGAGGGTATGGCAGGGTGTACATGCCGACAAGAGGGCATCAGGGGTTTTGGTAGGGTGTACATGCCGACTAGAGGATATCAGGGGGTGTGGCAGGGTATACATGCCGACTATACAATATCAGGGGGTGTGGCAGGGTGTACATGCCGACTTTGTGATATCAGGGGGTATGGCAGGATGTACATGCCGACTTGCAGACGTCAAGGGGTGTGGCAGGGTGCACATGCCGACAAGAGGATATCAGGGGGAATGGCAGGGTGTACATGCAGACTAGAGGGTATCAGGGGGTTCGGCAGGGTGTATATGCCGACTAGAGGGTATCAGGGGGTGTGGCAGGGTGTATATGCCGACTAGAGGGCATTAGGGGGTGTGGCAGGGTGTATGTGCCGACTAGAGGATATCAGGGGGTGTGGCAGGGTGTACATGCCGACTAGAGGATATCAGGGGGTTGGCAGGATGTATATGCCCACTAGAGGATATCAGGGGGTGTGGCAGGGTGTACATGCCGACTAGAGGATATCAGGGGGTGTGGCAGGGTGAATATGCCGACTAGAGGATATCAGGGGGTGTGGCTGGGTGTACATGCCGACTTGAGGATGTCAGGGGGTGTGGCAGGGTGAATATGCCGACTAGAGGATATCAGGGGGTGTGGCTGGGTGTATATGCCGACTAGAGGGTATCAGGGGGTGTGGCAAGGTGAATATGCCGACTAGGGGATATCAGGGGGTGTGGCAGGGTGTACATGCCGACTAGAGGGTATCAGGGGGTGTGGCAGGGTGTATATGCCGACTAGAGGGCATCAGGGGGTGTGGCAGGGTGTATATGCCGACTAGAGGATATCAGGGGGTGTGGCTGGGTGTATGTGCCTACTAGAGGATGTCAGGGGGTGTGGCAGGGTGTACATGGCGACTTGAGGATGTCAGGGGGTGTGGCAGGTTGTTCAATTTAGCATGTCTGGTATGATGCGGTAGGCTGTGGTATGATGTAAATATGCTAACTTTGTGATAATGGGGGTCGGGTTTGCTGTATATATGTCGCCATTGACAAATCAGGGTGTTTAGCAGGGTGTATAACCTGACTAGAGCATATCAGGGGATGTGGCAGGGTGCATAAGCCGACTAGAGGATATCAGGGGGTGTGGCTGGGTGTATATGCCGACCAGAAAATATCAGGGGATGTAGCAGGGTGTACATGGAGACTTGAGGATGTCAGGCGGTGTGGCAGGGTGTACATGGCGACTTGAGGATGTCAGGGGGGATGTGGCAGGCTGTGGTATGATGTAAATATGATAGCATTTCATTTTATATCATTTTTATAGTAACAATTCTGTATACTTGGAGACGGTGCCATTGCATTATATAAGTTAATCGTGTACTTTAAATCAGCACTACCTCCCTCCTCATACCTACCTACACCCCCCCCCCCCCACCCCAACACACACACACAGAGGCGTTTCTTGACAGCACCCCCCTCGTAACCCTCATTTACTGACCTCGCTGACCATTCCCGTTTCCTGACAGCCAGTCTGGGTGACGAGGTACAGCCTACTTGACCGCCGCCAGCCAGACTTGCTGAGTCGGCGTTACGGGTCAACAACCGGAGGGAGGGGGGGGGGCACTCCCTCAGCATTGATTACTGTGTGTGAACACGATTCCAAGGGAAAGGGTATGTTTTTGGGCCCTGGGCAAGGGCCCGCGAGGGTTCTTGATAAGGGGTGCATTTTAGGCAATTTTGTACGAAAAGGGGTACATTTTAGGGCTGAATGACTGGGAAATTGCTTTAATGATACAATAATCCACCTTTTTCCAACATTAAAGACACATATTTATGTATAATCTTAGGGTAAGGGATACTAGCCTACAGTATTATTCATTATCGTTCCTCCTTAATTAAGGTATGTCTTTTTGCCCAGTTTACCGTAATAAGGGTGCTTCTTTTGTTGAATTACCTCCCGTGATAAGGGTCCTAAATTTGAGGTGATGTTCACACATAGTTACTATAGAAAAGATAGGGAGTGCCCTCCCGGGGTCAACAACCCTGAATTCTCACAAACAACTTCGCCCTAAATGAATGGTGATCTAAGGATCTAAACTCCTTATTAAAATAAAACTGCCTACGTCCTACCCCCCCCCCCCCAACACACACACACAGAGGCGTTTCTGGACAGCACCCCCCTCGTAACCCTCATCCACCTCATTTACTGACCACGCTGACCATTCCCGTTTCTGGACAGCCAGTCTGGGTGACGAGGTACAGCCTACTTGACCGCCGCCAGCCAGACTTGAGTAGTATAGTATGTATCGGAACGGGACTATAGTTAAGTACTGTTTATTACTCAATCGACCTGCAGCCAATCAGAGGCCTCCCTTTTGGCGGGAAATTCAAAAGCAGCCAATGAGAGGCCTCCCTTTTGGCGGGAAATTCAAATAGGTCACGTGACCGGAAGTGACCTACTTCCGGTCACGTGACCTTTGGGCGGGAAATTCAAATAGGTCACGTGACCGGAAGTGACCTACTTAAGAGGGTCACGTGACCACCATGTTGGCGGGAAATTCAAATAGGTCACGTGACGGGAAGTGACCTACTTAAGGGGGTCACGTGACTACTAGGTTGGCTTTCAAAATAAGTCACTTGAGATTTTGATGGATAAATAAATTTAAAAAAAGAAAAAAAAAGCAAGCTGAAAAAAGCTTGCTAAAAAATAATTTAAAAATGTGGCTCTTTTTTTCTAGGGGGGGAGGGGCACTCTGGGGGGCACTCTTTAAGATGCATGGGGGGGGGGGGAGGGGGGGGAGGGGGGGGAGGGGCAGGGTTTTTTAAGAGTGAGACTCGCTTCTCTGCCCTCTCTAAAAGAGAGGGCAGAGAGGCGAGTCTACTTACAATGAAAGGTATCATGATTGCGTTTATGATGATGTGCATCATGATGTGACTATCTTACAACCCTATGAGAAATAAGCAAGACATGGGCGTACTTACACGGGCTATTTGTAAACTAATGAATGTGACTTCTTCGTTAAAATCAGTATCTACAACTCTTTTAAGCTTAAGGCTTTTTCTTGAGTTTATTCTTTTGTTCAATTTCGGGCCCACCTCAAAAGAGGAATAGGCCCTCTGTAGCACTTGTCGCTTGCTCATCAATCAGAGCCGGGGTGTAGAAGGCCCCTGCCCTGTCGGGTACGTTCTCCCTCTGGTACGTTTTTGGTTAGTTTGGAGCTCTCAGTCGACTGTCTTATCCACCTTAAAAAAACCAGACTTTCGGTGTCTCATGATAAAACTGGTGCCTTATACTAAGTGCTGGATTACTTTCTCATTTTTTTAGTGTTCTATCCGATGCTTATTTAATTTTTGCACTGATAAAAACGGTTAGCTTGTACAAACACGCGGTCTATTTAAGTGTTAAGTGTAGAAAATGAACAGAACAGTGCACAGAAAATAGAGCTACCGACTACATTTCGCCCAGTCACTCAGCGGAGAACAAAAGAACTACTGACGTAGTGTACCCGCTATTCCGACAGTTGGCGCCACCGTTATACTTTTCCCGCGTGCGACATGAAGCCCTGGGGCGGGTACTGGCTGTTTTGGTTGTAGGTACCGAAACATAAAAAACTACAGCCAGCCCAATGTCATGGTGAGACAGCTCTCTTATTTTTACCTTGAGTAGCGTCCGTAGGGCCTATGACAAAACTTAGTCCCGTACACTGAGCAGCTTGAGGTCTGAAGGCTCATACAGAAAAATGTGTGGGTGTGTGGGTGTGTGGGTTGCTTTACGCCTTAGTTAACAGCTATGGTCATTTCAAGAGCGGTGATGGTGATCGAATCTATTGGCCCTTTTACCGAGACAAGGGTTCTTTTACATCCCACACTACATAGCAGAGAGACGTCTAGCAGCCCCTAGAGGCCCCGCAGGGGGCTCGAGAGGTGCCGTGGAGAAGAGCAGATATCCACGAGAGGCCACGCCAACAACCAAATTCTATCTTTATCCCGCGAGAAAAGGAGATAAGAGTCAAGGTTATGAACTATCAAAAGATTTTAGAGTAAATTAAGTTATGAGATATTAATATAATGTACATATCTAGGGCCCGATATAGGGCCTCTGCAGATCCCCCTTCAGGGCCCCGATCCATGAGGCCTTAGAAACGGAGCTGGGTCATGTAACCAAGGGAGATCAGCAGTTGTTGATGTCGGCGCTGCCGATAACGCTGGTAAATGACCGTTTTACTCATGTTTAGAGTCAGAATAGCTTGAGTATTACTTGAATATCGAAGAGTAGAGGTCAAATTACCCCAGACAAGGTGTTTCCATCTAGAAATTCTCGACAGTATTTCCGAAAATTGCAAATATTGGTCCCAGCCCCACGGGGCCCCATACCGAGTATTAAAAGTTTGAGATGCAACTTTCATTCATGCTGTTGACCAATCAGGGGGCTCTGTTTTTACGACCTTGACTACATAGTAAAAGTGATTGACAACGTCAGATATCACTTGACGACGTCAAATATCGATCTGATATTTGATCCCTTGATATTTGATTCAAAACCCACATCGAGTGGGATAAAGCCTTTTATCATCTTTTGATTGTGAGGCATACACTTTTCTTACACACAACAGCTGTCATCTATCAAGGGGCTCTGGATAGGGGGTCCCCATGTCGAATGTCGATCTTAGAAAATGACCATGTCACATGACAATGTCACTTAATAATGTTCATATCCCATGTCGATTTTAAGAAATGTTCATGTCACCTGTCACTATGATTTTTTGGGCCTCATGTCACTTGTCATTAGACCTCATGTCGTTTGTCGATTATAAGAAATGGTCATGTCACCATATCGAATTTAGCGGTCCACACCCATTATCAAGTGTCAGGGCATGTTGGCTGCTCGAACACGTAGTCTGTCATCACCCTTGTTTCTGTGCCTTATCTAAACAGGCAATTAGTGGCCGCTAGCCGAGAGTACCTCCCTGGTCGCCTCTCCCGAATCTGCTAGACGTCTCACTGATAGGAGTGTGTGGGTGTGTGGGTCTGTGTGTGTCTGTTCGGTCTGTGTGTGCACGCGTCTTGCACTCTAGTCTTGCGGACCACTGTTAAGCCTGTGGTTGGAGAGCGCGACATAGCCGCTTGCTACACTCTCTAAACAGAGGTCCGCAAGACTAGGCCGGATCGCGCTCTTGCTTAAAGGTGCACCTCAACTCAGTGCGCCTTTAACAGCCGCCCCAAATAGGTGAAGTTCTTGACGCGGCACAGCGCCTCCCACCAGTAGCCAATCAGCGCGCCGAACGCCGGACACACCTCCACCGTGTGAGCCTCTAAGTAGGTCACACGAATCATACTAAGATACCGATCTCTTCTGTCGGTTCGTCGCGGTGGCCGTGAGTGATCGCACGGTCGCCAAGATTCACTGCCTTGATTGGCAGAGGGGGGGGCTGATTACCCCCCGTCGGATGAATTGCGGCGAAACCATAATCAATTTTTCGCTGTTTTAGATAAAAGAGATCCAGAGCTATCCGCTCGTCCAAGAATTATTTTTCTATCAGCCCGGGATCACCCTCAAATTAAGGCCTAAAGTCCAAAAACCCAAAATTTTTTCCCTATGGGATTTCAGTGTCTAAGCGTTTTTTGCAGCCCCAAGGAGCAGCTCACGGGCTCGAACCCTGTAAACGCTTTGACGCGCTTTCGTCGCCTTAGGCGACGTAGACCTACCCTATTTTTTTTTGGACCATGTTACCTGAACACGGATTATTTTTTGTTTGGCCCAATGAGCTCACAGCTAGACTAGATACCTCATGTTTTGGATTGGAGAAATCAGCAGAGCAATAAAAAGCGCGGTGAGGCTAGTGTGGCCCCTGTGAGTTGTAAAATTGGTGCTAAATGTGGTAACCAGGCAGATGCTGAGTTCATTGATATTGTCCGTTAATGATACTTAAGGTGGGTGTTGTCTAAAGTTTTAATTGATATTACCAATGTGGCCAATAATGACTTCACAGTTGGGGCCCTCGCCCGCAGGTCCCAGATTCAGGGTATTCTTTGTTTATTGTGTGGCCCCTAAAGAGGGGCCGACTAACTCTTTAGAGTTAGTTAGATGCTGCCACTGTGCTATGCAACAGCAGCTATTAATTACGCTTCATGTTGGGCGGCATGGATCACTTGATGGGTGATACCTCAAAGCTCAAACACGGCAGAGCCGTGTGTGGCATGCGAGGACCAGTGGGTCAGGGGTGATCCGTTGCAAACAGAATGCTGATCCGTGTGAGGTTCTGACTTTCTATAGTTTTTTATAAAGCCTTAGATATGGTGTGGTATTTTTCATCTCGCTATAGTTTAGTTGGTATTTAAGGAAACCGCCTCATTTCTATCAGAAATACACAATATTGAATTGTTTTTTATATTTTAATATATTAGAAGCGCGCTTTGTTGCCTATGTAGCTCATTATGCGTTGAAATGTTCGCGAGCATCGTAGGAATGTACAAAACCCCTATTGTGGCACCATCTGACGAAAGAGCGGAGAACTATACTAGCGCGTTTCGTTATTCACATCTTTTGACAGGGACTTGGTTGGTGGCTTTACGCCCTAATTAACAGCTGAAGTCATTTCAAGGGGGGTGATAGTGATCGAATCTATGGATACCTGAAGGTGGAAAGCACACACCCTACACTTTTACCGAGGCAATGGTGGTGCTGCTCAAAGGGTGTGGCGAGCTAGACTGGAGGATGTAATAACTAAGCAGCAGAAGGACCAAAAAGACAATCTCGTAGTAGTAGGTCTACTTAGATCTTGAGTAGCCGCCCTTGTGGTTATAATTACCTAGACTAGTTGGCTCTGCCAGCCTGGTCAAGTGAAAATTGGTAAGGAGACTATGAACTAAGCTAACATCTCATAAGTATTAGTTACCACCCCCTCACACCCGTTTAACAACGGATTCAGGGTCTAATTATGGAGACCCTAGAGTAAGATTAACAATATATCCCAATGTCTGTAGTAGACATTTACGACATGCAACCTGCCCCCTAGAAGGGATAGATCTGACCACAAGTCCGCAATATGGGACTCCCCCTCTGAGAGTATCAAGGTTTGCGTATAGTCTCTTGCAGGTTAATCTGTTATCTACCCCTTTGTCGACTTCGCCAAAATCCTGGGAGATTCACTTTAAACCTAAGGTCTACCCTTTTTATTCTTTGTTTATTGTGTGGCCCCTAAAGAGGGGCCGCGGTGTTGATTAATTACACCACATGTTAAGCAACATGAGATCAAACCTTCCTCAAAAGCGACAAGGCTCAGAGTCCTGTTGGACGGGAACCCTGTGTGGCATTTGAAGACGAATGGTTGAGTGATCTGTTGCAGATGCCGTTCCGTGAGAAGTTCTGACTTTATATAGCTTTTATATCGCTTTAGATATGGTGTAGTATTTTCAATCTCACTATAGTTTAGTTGATATTTCAAAGAATCTGCCTCATTCTATCAGAAATACACAGCGTTGACATGTTTCTTATATTCAATATATTAGAAGTGTGCTTTGTTGCTTATTATAGGTCATTATGCGTTTAAAATGTTCGCGAGTATCGTGGAAATGTACAAAAACCCTATTGTGGCGTCATCTGACGAAAAGAGCGGAGAACTACACTAGAGCATGTAATGGCTAGACCAGCAGGCGGCAGCAGAGTGGTCAAAAGACAATCTCGTAGTAGTAGGTCTACTTGCATGTTGAGTAGCCACCCTTGTGGTTGTAATTACCTTGACCACAGGTCCGCAATATGGAGCTCCCCCTCTGAGAGTATCAAGGTTTGCGTATAGTCTCCTGCAGTTTAATCTGTTATCTCCTCCTTTGTCGACCTCGCCAAAATCCTGGGAGATTCACTTTAAACCTAAGTCCTACCCTTTTTTATTCTTTGTTTATTGTGTGGCCCCTAAAGAGGGGCCGCGGTGTTGATTAATTACACCACATGTTAAGCAGCATGAGATCAAACCTCCTCAAAAGCGTCAAGGCTCAAAGTCCTGTTGGACGGGAACCCTGTGTTGCTTTCGAGGACGAATGGTTGAGTGATCCTACCGATCCGTCAGAGGTTCTGACTTTATATAGCTTTTATATCGCTTTAGATATGGTGTAGTATTTTCAATCTCACTATAGTTTAGTTGATATTTCAAAGAATCTGCCTCATTCTATCAGAAATACACAACGTTG
Source organism: Harmothoe impar (assembly GCA_947462335.1). Lineage (NCBI taxonomy): Eukaryota > Metazoa > Annelida > Polychaeta > Phyllodocida > Polynoidae > Harmothoe > Harmothoe impar. The sequence continues at coordinate 63,557,964 of OX381716.1, read as the reverse complement.
ACATGTTTCTTATATTCAATATATTAGAAGTGTGCTTTGTTGCTTATTATAGGTCATTATGCGTTTAAAATGTTCGCGAGTATCGTGGAAATGTACAAAAACCCTATTGTGGCGTCATCTGACGAAAAGAGCGGAGAACTATACTAGAGCATGTAATCGCCAGACCAGCAGGCGGCGGCAGAGTGGTCAAAAGACAATCTCGTAGTAGTAGGTCTACTTGCATGTTGAGTAGCCGCCCTTGTGGTTGTAATTACCTAGCCTAGTTGACCCTGCCGGCCTGGTCAAGTGAAATTAGTAAGGAGACCACCCATTAACGTGCTCCACAGTCTTTAGACAGTTAAGACTATAGTCAAGACTGGAGAATTTGGCGAGACGCCCCTCTGGGAGGTCATAATCCTCAATGTTAGGTGTTAGCTCATTAACATCAGATACCATATTAACAACCCATTTAAATGTTCATTTTAATAGCAACTCACCCTATTCTGACAAAATCCTATTAGCAGGTAACCTCTGTGTAAACCATACTGCAAACATCTGCTACTTCCAGCGTCTGCCTCGTGACTGATAGTGTACAACAAGACGAAGTGGGCAGAGATTAGAAAAAATGAAGCTCTTTATATAGCCGAGAGAGCAGCTAATCTGGATGTTCTAAGCTTGTTTTCACCTAGAGCTCCAACCCTCTTCCAGAGAGAATCAAATCGCTTTTCACCTGAACCCTTCCACCCCTAATCCATCAGCATGAAAAGAGAATTAACGAGTGTAACGTGCGCTACATGTATATGGGATTATAGCTGGTGAAGAGATAAAGCCGAGTCACCTGTGTATACAAAGACTACAGGGGGTGATTAACGACAGGTGTGACGCGCCAGCCCGTGAACGGATTAAGCCAAAAAAAAATAAAAAGGTATGTTTCAGGTAACATGGGCAGAAAGACTGGAGTCGGTAGGTCGGATTTTTATTTTATTTTATTTTATTTTTTTAACATGAAAGTACTAGCCATCCTCCGTGGAAATTCTAAAAATGACCCAAAAAGTATAAAAATATGAAATTTTCTTCAAACTTGCTTAAAAAAAAACGTAGGGTCGACCCTGTTTTGCTAGGGTTGGTCGGGTGACCTGAAACAAACCTTTTTTTTTATTTGGCCTTATCTTTCAAGCTGACGCTTAAATTCAACTAGCCAGCCGCCGTCCACACCACTCACTGCGACAAGAGGAGGTGCTGTTGTTTTACACTTGAGTCGCTTACCACATGGTCTCTACCTCACAGACAGACACGCGCCCCCTGTAGCTTTTTTTTGTTTTTTTTTGTATACACATGCTAATCTCATAACCCCCTTATCCGTTATACAGGTAACGAGTATTCTCTTTTAAAATAGCTGCCAGTCAGCTTAGCTCTAGAAGCAAGAAGGCGTGTATAGGTGCCTTATAAGTCGGCAGGGGGTAAATACTAGTGAAAAAGGAAGGCAGGTGTGCAGGTAGCTTTTCTAACAGACACGTGTGTGCACTAAGCTGCTTAAGTCTAAACCCTCCCGCAGTAGTCAGGTGGCATGTGAAAACTTACTTAACTGATCTCTTACATTGAGTAGAGTCTCTGTGCTGAGAGAGCCTTTTCAGCCGTTTAAGAGGATTAACTAGGACAGGGTACATAAGGAGTGAAACGCCGAATAGCGGCTACTCAGTCTCGTGCAGCACAAGCAGCAGCATCTAGCAGCGGCTTCAGCAGCAGCTGCACGTGCAGCACAAGCAGCTGGCAGCGACTTCAGCAGCACAAGCAGCACGAGCAGCACAAGCCGTAGCATTTGTCAGCAGCATCCGTGACATCGTCAGCAGCAGCCCCCATGACCTTGTCAGCAGCACAAGCAGCCAGCAGCTGCTGGCAGCTGCTTCAGCAGCTGCTGGCAGCTGCTGCACGAGCAGTAGCACAAGCAGTAGCATCTGTCAGCAGCAGCAGCAGCAGCACAAGCAGCCAGCAGCTGCTGCATGAGCAGCACAAGCAGCACAAGCAGCAGCACCGACAGCAGCAGCAGCAGCAGCAGCGGTGTGGACCACTAAAGTCGAGATGAAGCCTAGTGACATTTGACATGAAGCTTGAAAAACACAGTGACAGGTGACATGAGCAATTCTTAAAATCGACATGAGATATGAGCATAATTAAGCGACATCGACATGCGCCATGGCTATTTTTTAAGACAAACATCATATGTCATAGCCTCCTCATCCAAACCTCCACTAGTAGTGCTCTATAAGCGCAAGCTGTAAACCCTCTCCTCCCCTCGTGCACACAGGCGAATTATCAGAGTCAGCCAATGGTGTCAATACCCCTCTCATACAAGGGTCGGGCGCTGCTGGACTATAATAGATGAGTCAAGGACCGTTCTACTGAGGGTCAGGCAGGCTAAGTCGGACATTCAATGACAGGTAAGTCTTTGACAACCTTGCTTGAAAGTCTGGACAGCATTGACAGACTGGGGCATAAGGATCTCGCATGGTCAGACTTTCAAGCAAGTTTTGCTAAAGTCGCGTTATTGAATGTCCGACCTAGCCTGACCCACAGTAGAACGGTCCTTGACCCGTCTATTATAGTCCAGCAGTGCCCGACCCTTGGCTGAGAGCAGTTTAAGCGCCATTGGGTGTCTCTGATATTTGCCTCTGTGTAAGATGAGAAAAAAAGTCTGTTGAAAGACTATATTTCAAGCCAGAAAACTGTAATTAGCTTTCCAAGTTGTTTATTTAACAATATCTTAGCCTAGCAAGCAGCTGTCAGATGTCATCTAAGAAAAAAAATGTGAGCTGTTAATAGATTCAAGAGAAATTAGTTTACAAATAGCCCGTGTAAGTACGCCCATGTCTTGCTTATTTCTCATAGGGTTGTAAGATAGTCACATCATGATGCACATCATCATAAACGCAATCATGATACCTTTCATTGTAAGTAGACTCGCCTCTCTGCCCTCTCTTTTAGAGAGGGCAGAGAAGCGAGTCTCACTCTTAAAAAACCCTGCCCCTCCCCCCCCTCCCCCCCCTCCCCCCCCCCCCATGCATCTTAAAGAGTGCCCCCCAGAGTGCCCCTCCCCCCCTAGAAAAAAAGAGCCACATTTTTAAATTATTTTTTAGCAAGCTTTTTTCAGCTTGCTTTTTTTTTCTTTTTTTAAATTTATTTATCCATCAAAATCTCAAGTGACTTATTTTGAAAGCCAACCTAGTAGTCACGTGACCCCCTTAAGTAGGTCACTTCCCGTCACGTGACCTATTTGAATTTCCCGCCAACATGGTGGTCACGTGACCCTCTTAAGTAGGTCACTTCCGGTCACGTGACCTATTTGAATTTCCCGCCCAAAGGTCACGTGACCGGAAGTAGGTCACTTCCGGTCACGTGACCTATTTGAATTTCCCGCCAAAAGGGAGGCCTCTCATTGGCTGCTTTTGAATTTCCCGCCAAAAGGGAGGCCTCTGATTGGCTGCAGGTCGATTGAGTAATAAACAGTACTTAACTATAGTCCCGTTCCGATACATACAATACTACTGACTTGCTGAGTCGGCGTTACGGGTCAACAACCCTGAATTTTCACAAACAACTTCGCCCTAAATGGATGGTGATCTAAGATTTAAATAGCTTATTAAAATAATCAAAATGTAAGTTTCATTTTAAAGGCATGTACTTCCGGTGAATCTCATCTACATGATGTCTGAACAAATAGATGATATCTATTTGCAAAGTATGTATAAAATGCAAATCCCTAAAGTGTTAGTACAGAAAAAGCTCCCCATTCAATTCAGTGCTATAACAGAGAATTTACCCCTTTTTTGCCACAAAACATTGAATTTCACCAACAACTTAATTGAAATGTGAACTTTTGAAAACATGTCCAGATAGCTATACATGTTGTGCACACAATGATCATAATGAAAATCTCGAAATGAGTTTGTATCAATGTGCAATTTGACCACTTAGATGACCAAACCACCTAGATCCAGGATCAGACCTCAGTGACTAGTAAAGAAGGTGCCATTCTCTATAAAGATACAACACTATAAAGACCAATGGCACCGTCTAAATATGCTAACTTGGTGATAATGGGGGTGGGGTTTGGTGTATATATATCGCCATTGAGAAATCAGGGTGTTTAGCAGGGTGTATAACCTGACTTGAGCATATCAGGGGGTTTAGCAGGGTGCATATGCCGACTAGAGGATATCAGGGGGTGTGGCAGGGTGCATATGCCAACTAGAGGATATCAGGGGGTGTGGCCTGGTTAATATGACGACTAGAGGATATCAGGGGGTGTGGCAGGGTGTACATACCGACTAGAGGATGTCAGGGGGTGTGGCAGGGGTATATGCCAACTAGAGGGCATCAGGGAGTGTGGCAGGGTGTATATGACGACTAGAGGATATCAGGGGGTGTGGCAGGGTGTACATACCGACTAGAGGATGTCAGGGGGTGTGGCAGGGGTATATGCCAACTAGAGGGCATCAGGGAGTGTGGCAGGGTGTATATGCCGACTAGAGGATATCAGGGGTGTGGCAGGGTGTATATGCCGACTAGAGGGCATTAGGGGGTGTGGCAGGGTGTACATGCCGACTACAGGATATCAGGGGGTGTGGCAGGGTGTATATGCCGACTAGAGGATATCAGGGGGTGTGGCAGGGTGCATATGCCAACTAGAGGATTTCAGGGGGTGTGGCCTGGTGAATATGACGACTAGAGGATATCAGGGGGTGTGGCAGGGTGTACATACCGACTAGAGGATGTCAGGGGGTGTGGCAGGGGTATATGCCGACTAGAGGGAATCAGGGAGTGTGGCAGGGTGAATATGCTGACTAGAGGACGTCAGGGGGTGTGGCAGGGTGTACATGCCGACTAGAGGATATCAGGGGGGTGGCAGGGTGTACATGCCGACTAGAGGATATCAGGAGGTGTGGCAGGGTGTACATGCCGACTAGAGGATATCAGGGGGGGGGGGGGGGGGTGGCAGGGTGTACATGCTGACTAGAGGATATCAGGGGGGGTGGCAGGGTGTACATGCCGACTAGAGGATATCAGGGGATGTGGCAGGGTGTACATGCCGACTAGAGGATATCAGGGGGTGTGGCAGGGTGTACATGCCGACTAGAGGATATCAGGGGGTGTGGCAGGGTGTACATGGCGACTTGAGGATGTCAGGGGGTGTGGCAGGGTGTTCATTTTAGCATGTCTGGGGATGTGGCATGTCGTAGATGCAGACTTGGGGATATTAAGAGATACCATAGGGTGTTAATGCATTCTATTTATGATAAAATATGGTAAGTTCTTTATGATTCATAATGCACATAGCTGGTTGCCGGCTGCTCAAGTAACATCAACCTCTCAACATCAGATTGACCCTAAACAACACCTATTCTACCACGAAATGTGATCAATACTGTTCTTGGCCTATTGCCATTGTCATGGTATGATGCGGTAGGCTGTGGTATGATGTAAATATGCTAACTTGGTGATAATGGGGGTGGGGTTTGGTGTATATACGTCGCCATTGGGAAATCAGGGTGTTTAGCAGGGTGTATAACCCAACTTGAGCATATCAGGGGATGTGGCAGGGTGCATATGCCGACTAGAGGGCATCAGGGGGTGTGGCAGGGTGTATAACCCGACTTGAGCATATCAGGGGGTGTGGCAGGCTGTACATGCCGACTAGAGGATATCAGGGGATGTGGCAGGGTGTACATGCCGACTAGAGGATATCAGGGAGTGTGGCAGGCCGTATAACCCGACTAGAGGGCATCAGGGGATGTGGCAGGGTGTATGTGCTGACTAGAGGGCATCAGGGGATGTGGCAGGGTGTACATGCCGACTAGAGGATATCAGGGGGTGTGGCAGGGTGTACATGCCGACTAGAGGATATCAGGGGGTGTGGCAGGGTGTACATGGCGACTTGAGGATGTCAGGGGGGGTGGCAGGGTGTTCATTTTAGCATGTCTGGGAATGTGGCATGTCATAGATGCAGACTTGGGGATATTAAGAGATACCATAGGGTGTTAATGCATTCTATTGATGATAAAATATGGTAAGTTCTGTATGATTCATAATGCTCATAGCTGGTTGCTGGCTGTTCAAGTAGTATCAACCTCTCAACATCAGATTGACCCTAAACAACACCTATTCTACCACGAAAAGTGAACAATACTGTTCTTTGCCTATAGCCATTGTCATGGTATGATGCGGTAGGCTGTGGTATGATGTAAATATGCTAACTGGGTGATAATGGGGGTGGGGTTTGCTGTATATATGTTGCCATTGAGAAATCAGGGTGTTTAGCAGGGTGTATAACCTGACTAGAGCATATCAGGGGATGTGGCAGGGTGCATAAGCCGACTAGAGGATATCAGGGGGTGTGGCAGGCTGTATGACCCGACTAGAGGATATCAGGGGGTGTGGCAGGCTGTATGACCCGACTAGAGGGTATCAGGGGGTGTGGCAGGGTGTACATGCCGACCAGAGGATGTCAGGGGGTGTGGCAGGGTGTAACGCCGACTAGAGGATATCAGGGGGTGTGGCAGGGTGTACATGCCGACTAGAGGATATCACGGGGTGTGGCAGGGTGTAACGCCGACTAGAGGGTATCAGGGGGTGTGGCAGGGTGTACATGCCGACCAGAGGATGTCAGGGGGTGTGGCAGGGTGTACATGCCGACTAGAGGATATCAGGGGGTGTGGCAGGGTGTATAACCCGACTTGAGGATGTCAGGGGGTGTGGCAGGGTGTACATGCCGACTAGAGGATATCAGGGGGTGTGGCAGGGTGTACATGCCGACTAGAGGATATCAGGGGGTGTGGCAGGGTGTAACGCCGACTAGAGGGCATCAGGGGGTGTGGCAGGGTGTACATGGCGACTAGAGGACATCAGGGGTGTGGCAGGGTGTACATGGCGACTAGAGGATATCAGGGGGTGTGGCAGGTTCTATATGCCGGCGAGAGGGTATCAGGGGATTTGGCTGCCGCCTGATTAGGGGGGAAGGAATCCAATAAGGTCAGGTAATTTAGGGGGAAATTGTACCTACGTCCGTCTCCGCTCCGCACGCTGCTCCTGAACCGACCCGCCAACAGCTCGTCTTTCCCGTCCGTCTGTCTTGTCTGTTTCAAGCTCAAAGTCTGCACCATCATCTCCACGTTGAGTAAGGGCAACCAAACCACTCAAGGCCATCATCTCCCGCATCATCTGTTGTTGGTTTGTGATAACGGTCAGCAGCCTGTTCAATGTTGTCTTCTGGAAAACTAAAAAAACATAATATTGTTAAACATGATTATATTTCTAAGTAATCAACTGCACACATATCACGATTTTACATCCACTATAAGATATATTTGTTGTGAGCTAGTGCTGTTGCACATCTCTGCGACCATTCTGGACCTTGCTACCATATTGTTCCCATTCTCTCCCTGTCTTACATTAATATTGTTTATATCTTTCTTGCAGCACACTATTTCATTGCCTACCTTCACATGAAGTGGCTCCCAATTCAGGGCTGGATCCTGGACGCCAGGAGACTCTCTGGGGCAGTCATATGACCCAGAGAGCTATATGACTCCCTGAGGTAACTCCCTTAGGTTGGCTAGAGAGTCACATTAGCTCTCTTAGGCAACCTGGACTCCCCTAGAGAGGAGGGTCATTCTGGAGGCAACCTGGACTCCCTTTTGATGCAGTTTCTTTTCTCTGTGTTGGTTCCTGTGAAGTTTGTAACTGACTGGGATGGTTCTTGGTCTTTGGGGGGTTGTGATGGCAGCTAGACTAATTGTAGGAGACTGAGTGATTGGACAATGACTTCTGATGGGTGAATGATTTCTGACAGGGTTCTGTTTCTCCACAAATTTACGGACCTTCACAAATTTGCGGACTTCCACAAATTTGCTTCCACAAATTTGCTTCCATAAATTTGCGGAGGTCCGCAGATTTTAGCTGTGAAAAGGTACATGATGTTTAAAAGTGTTATGAATAACATGGCATTTTATTGTAACAACTGGAAACAAGTCCTCCCCTTTTATTGGAGGATTCAATCATCCCATTGGATAATCGGGCCCTAGCAGTCTGTCCTATGGCACATATTTTTTGGAATAAAATTTCGATTAAGTAGCAATTGCAGTTACTGGGATCTTTATAAGTATGCAAATGCTATACAGTTATATCCTGCTACTTACACAGTTTCCTTTCAGTTACAAAATAGATTACCAGAGAACAGACCTTAAGCAGTACTCATGTTCCTACATTCAATTGATTGAATCAAATATACATCAACACTGCTTGTGGCTTTGTACAATACGAAACAATTAATAGTCACCACCCTGAAAGATATTGCCAGTATACCTGTTATATTTAGTCTATTCCAGCTATAAATTCCTTACGTCAAAATTCTAGTTCTAAACGTCTAGAGTGATCATTTATTGTCAACAGGGGGGGGTGGGTTTGGGGGGGGCAAAAAAATTTGGACCCCTTGACCGGGGAGGGCAAAAAAATTTGGACCCCTCTTAGGGGGGGGGGCAAAAAAATGTAACCTGTTTTGAGCCAAAAAGCCCGCACGTTACTATGCTTCAAAGGGCCCGCGCGCGAGCGGATTTTCGACCCTAAGGGGGGGGGGGGTAAAAAATGTTGACCCCTTGACCGGGGGGGTGTAAAAAATTTGGGGCGCTCCGCGCGGAAACCCACCACCCCACCCCTGTTGTTAAAAAATGATCACTCCCTCATGTGGACCTAATGTAAAAGATAAATGTATGTTACTACAATTATACAGTTGATATTTATAATCTGAATATGAGATTGGGATATTTGGAAAATTACAAACATTTTACATATAATATGGTGAGGGACCAAAATTTAAAATACGTTTGTCAAAGCAGATTAAAATATTTCTCAAAATTTTTTTTTGAGAGATTAATACTTGAATTCATGTCCTGTTAATAATCTCTAAGGACACCTGGCAATACATTTCAGATGGCATATAGAACATTTCTTTTAGCATATAGAACATTTATTTTCATCTATAATATAATCTATGTAAGATCTCATACAAAAGCCACGAAGTATGAGTCCTATAGTATGCAGGATACATTTAACATCCATTACCAAAATGTACCGGCATGATGCAGGAAATTAAGTGCACTCAGATTAAGCTGTGTAATGAAATTTTGACCACAATTAGCATGTCTAAGCCAATGTTGTGGCACTAAAAGTGTAATTCCTGAACTATGATATTCTGCAACCCGACAATGACCCATAACTCTCTGTAGCAAATACATAACATGGAAAAATGTTATGGTTACTTTTTATCTGATTGTAGAAGTTAAGCTTATTATTTTCTTATCAAAACTTAATTTAGTTTTTGAAAGAATAGTGGGTTGATGATTACTTGAATTTGAATATTCCCAAATACCACTGCTAGTATGATAATTTCTCACTGGATTAACTACCTGCATCATGCAAAACATCCAAGTACATAATGTATTGAACCCTGCATACAGAATGTATGTCCAAATATCCAAACCTAGCCCAACCTAGCCTATTCTCACACTCAAACCAAGCCCATTATCACATCCAAACCTAGCCAATTCTCTCACAAAACTAAGCCCATTCTCACACCCAAACCTTACCTGACGATGGGCAGGTAGTGGAAGTGAGGATGGGCTAGTAGCAGAAGTGAGGTTGGGCAGGTAGTGGAAGTGAGGATGGGCTGGTAGCAGAAGTGAGGTTGGGCAGGTAGTGGAAGTGAGGATGGGCTGGTAGTGGAAGTTTTCTTATCTAGGAATCATTCCAACAGATCAGGCCAAAGAAATGTTATCAGTACCCTATCCCCAGTTTTGGACTGAAGCCAAATCTTGAACAAAACTCACTTTATTCATATACTACTGAGCCAGGGCTTTCTGATCCTGTACAGCTTTAGTAAGTGGGATAGATAGGCCAGGGCTTTCTAAAGCTATAGAGCATTAGTATATGCCCTAACTGCCCTAAAATATCAACTTGCCGTTATCCCTCAAAAGTTATAAAGTGTTCTAATAGACCTAACTTCCCTAAAATATCAATTTTTTTAACCCTCAAAACACTAGATAGTCATCTTATATACCACCTGCGCTAAAAAATCAATGTGCCCTTATCCCTCAAACGCTATATAGTGATCTGATATACCTGACGGCCCTAAAATATCAACTTGCCTTTATCCCTCAAATGCTATATAACAATCTTATATATTTAACTGCCCCCCTCCAGCAACAACCTATTAGACCCTGTAAACTAATGTCCCCCTCCAGCAAAAACCTGCTTAAACCGGTATGCTCATTTCCTCCCTCTAGCAACAACCTGTTAAACCGGGTATGCTCATGCCCCCCACCAACAACAACCTATGCCACCCTCCAGTAACAACCTGTGAAACACTGTATACTAATGTCCCCCTTCGAGCGAAAACCTGTTAATCCTGTACACCTATGTCCCCCTCCAGCAACAACCTGTTACACACTGTATACGCATGTCCCCCTCCAGCAACAACCTCTTAAACCCTGTATACTCCTGTCCCCCCTCTAGCAACAAACTGTTAAACCCTGTATACTCATGTCCCCCCTCCAGCAACAACCTGTTACACACTGTATACTCATGTCCCCCCCTCCATTAACAACCTGTTAAGCACTGCATGCTCATGTTCCACCTCCAGAAACAACCTGTTAATCCCTGTATGCTCCTGTCCCCTCTCTAGCAACAAACTATTAAACCCTGTATACTCATGTCCCCCCTCCAACAACAACCTATGCCCCCCCTCCAGTAACAACCTGTGAAACACTGTACATATATGTCCCCCCTCCAGCAACAACCTGCCAAACCATGTACACTCATATCCCCCTCCAGTGGCCATTGTGGGTGTCATTGTTGAGCACTATTTGCCAATTGATGCAGACAGCAGATTCACGGTTGGTAGTCAGGTATGATCCAAGGATACATTATGACGTACACCGCCTCAACACATAACGTAGCGGTATAGCGTGGTGCCCACCACACTAATTTGTCTGAAAGATCACAAATTTGTTTTAAATGAAATTGTAAACACATTGACTCATGCATCTCAGTTTGACACTACAATGTCTGCACTACGGTTTTGTATCCAGCACTGACGAGGGAGTCCTGGTTGGCTGTCACCTGGTAATGGAAGGGGCAGATTTACAGTCAAGTATTAACAACAGACAAGTATGTGTAGGGTTTGTGGGTGTCAGTGTTGAGCACTATTTGCCAATTGGCGCAGACAGCAGATTTACGGTCGTTGGGTACAACTGTCTGCAAGTTTCTAATCAAGTTTTAATTACATAGAATAAAATTACTATGTCTATGCCATTTTACGTAGATTGGAGGCTACATACAATCAATATTAATGGCGTCCCTTTTTTATTTTAACTAATTATGCCATTTTACGTAGATTGGAGGCTACATACAATCAATATTCATGGCGTCCCCCTTTTATTTTAACTAATTTGGGTAGAATGGATTTAGAGAGTAAAAAGTTCTGCGCAGATTGGTGAATAGCACCCAACATCACACCCAAAACATCACAAACCCAGCCCATCCTCACACCAAAAACCTAGACCATTCCAACACCTAAATCTAGCCCAGTCTCACAACCAAACCTAGCCCATTCTCACTTCCAATCTGGCTGTGAGGATCCAGCAACAACTTGATAAAACCTGTATACTCATGTCCCCCCTCCAGCAACAACCTGCTAAACCCTGTATACTCATTTCCCCCCACAAGCAACAACCTATGGAGTGAGTAAGTAATGGTTGTTTAATGCCATTTCGACAGCTAAGGTCATATTCGTGGCGAGAAAGCTACATTTTACCTCAGTTTTACAGGTATATACATGTGTCTGTGTCCCCCCATATGGGCCGCAGACTAACAAAAGAGCAGGCAGAAAGATGGGCTAGGGAAGCCCGCAACAACCTATGCCCCCCCTCCAGCAACAACTTGTTAAACACTGTATACTTATGTCCCTCCTCCAGCAACAACCTGTTTAATCCTGTATATTCATGTCCCCCCTCCATTAACAAACAGTTAAGCACTGCATATCCATGTTCCACCTCTAGCTAAAACCTATGTCCCCCCTCAAGCAGCAACCTGTCAAACCCTGCATATCAATGTCCCCCCTCCAAGAACAACCTGTTAAACCCTGTATATTCATGTCCCCCCACCAGCAACAACCTATGTCCCCCCTCAAAGAACAACCTGCTAAACCCTGTATATTCATGTCCCCCCTACCTGCAACAAGCTATGTTCCCCCTCCAAAAACAACCTGTTAGACCCTATCAACTAATGTCCCCCCTCTAGCAAAAACCTGCTAAAGCCTTTATACTTATGTCCCCCCTCCAGCAACAACCTGTTAAACCTTGTATATCAATGTCTCCCCTCCAGCAACAACCTGTTAAACCCGCCATTCTCATGTCCCCCTCTAGCAACAACCTATGTCCCCCCTCCAAGAGCAACCTGTTAAACCCTGTATATTCATGTCCCCCCACCAGCAACAACCTATGTCCCCCCTCCAAGAACAACCTGTTAAACCCTGTATATTCATGTCCCCTAACCAGCAACAACCCATGCCCCCCCTCCAAAAACAACCTGTTAAACCCAGTATATTCATGTCCCCCCCTCCAGCTAGAACCTGCTGAACCCTGTATACTCATACTGCATTGTCTTAGGGCTGAGGTGCAAGTGGGCTTCATTGTCTTAGAGCCTAGGTGCGAAAACGATGCACTGATACTGCTCAATCACTTGACAGGCTCACCCCCCGTCCTCCCCTCCATGTAGCTCCTGGGTAATATTATGGTGATATTTCAAATTAAAATTTGGAAAAACTTGTGTATAAGCTGCACCCTTAGTTTGCCCCGATCCTATAAGCCGCACTGGCGATCTGACTCGCGTACTAGCCGCGGCCTATACGCGAGGTTTTACAGTACTTATTTCCCCCCACCAGCAACAACCTATGTCCCCCCACCAACAACAACCTATGTCCCCCCTCCAGCATTAACCTATGTCCCCCCTCCAAGAACAACCTGTTAAACCCAGTATATTCATGTTCCCCCACCAGCAACAACCTATGTCCCCCCTCCAAGAACAACCTGTTAAACCCTGTATATTCATGTCCCCCCACCAGCAACAACCTATGTCCCCCCTCCAAAAACAACCTGTTAAACCTGTATATTCATGTCCCCCCTCAAGCAACAACCTGCTAAACCCTGTATACTGGACCACACTTTTATTCCTATGCAATCTTTATTAAACCTATGTTCCGCCTCAAGCACCAACCTGCTAAACCTTATATACTCATGTCCCCCCTCTAGCAAAAACCTATGTCCCCCCCTCCAGCAACAACCTGTTAAACACTGTATACTTATTTCCCCCCACCAGCAACAACCTATGTCCCCCCACCAACAACAACCTATGTCCCCCCACCAGCAACAACCTATGTCCCCCCACCAGCAACAACCTATGTCCCCCCTCTAAGAACAACCTGTTAAACCCTGTATATTCATGTCCCCCCACCAGCAACAACCTATGTCCCCCCTCCAAGAACAACCTGTTAAACCCTGTATATTCATGTCCCCCCCACCAGCAACAACCTATGTCCCCCCTCCAAGAACAACCTGTTAAACCCTGTATATTCATAGCAACAACCTATGTCCCCCCTCCAAGAACAATCTGTTAATCCCTGTATATTCATGTCCCCCCACCAGCAACAACCTATGTCCCCCCTCCAAGAGCAACCTGTTAAACCCTGTATATTCATGTCCCCCCACCAACAACAACCTATGTCCCCCCTCCAAGAACAACCTGTTAAACCCTGTATATTCATGTCCCCCAACGAGCAACAACCTGCTAAACCCTGTATACTCATGTCCCCCTACAGCCACAACCTATTAGACCCTATAGATACTAATGTCCCTCCTCTAGCAAAAACCTGCTTAACCCTTTATACTCATGTCCCCCCTCCAGCAATGACCTGTTAAATCCTGTATGCTCATGTCCCCCCTCCAGCAACAAACCTTTTTTTTTTTTTTCATGGATGTCTTTTTTAAGTGCACTGGACCACACTTTTATTCCTACGCAATCTTTGTTAAACCTATGTCCTGCCTCAAGCACAGACCTGCTAAACCTTGTATACTCATGTCCCCCCACCAGCAACAACCTATGTCCCCCAAACAACCTGCTGAACCCTGTATACTCATACTGCATTGTCTTAGGGCTGAGGTGCAAGTGGGCCTCATTGTATTAGAGCCTAGGTGCGAAAACGATGCACTGATACTGCTCAATCACTTGACAGGCTCACCCCCCGTCCTCCCCTCCATGTAGCTCCTGGGTAATATTATGGTGATATTTCAAATTAAAATTTGGAAAAACTTATGTATAAGCTGCACCCTTAGTTTGCCCCGATCCTATAAGCCGCACTGGCGATCTGACTCGCGTACTAGCCGCGGCCTATACGCGAGGTTTTACAGTACTTATTTCCCCCCACCAGCAACAACCTATGTCCCCCCACCAACAACAACCTATGTCCCCCCACCAGCAACAACCTATGTCCCCCCTCCAAACACAACCTGTTAAACCCTGTATATTCATGTCCCCCCACCAGCAACAACCTATGTCCCCCCTCCAAGAACAACCTGTTAAACCCTGTATATTCATGTCCCCCCACCAGCAACAACCTATGTCCCCCCCTCAAAGAACAACCTGTTAAACCCTGTATATTCATGTCCCCCCACCAGCAACAACCTATGTCCCCCCTCCAAGAACAACCTGTTAAACCCTGTATATTCATGTCCCCCCCCACCAGCAATAACCTATGTCCCCCCTCCAAGAACAACCTGTTAAACCCTCTATATTCATGTCCCCCCACCAGCAACAACCCATGTCCCCCCTCCAGTAACAACCTGCTAAACCCTGTATACTCATGTCCTACACACTACATGTCCTACACACTAAAGGAATATGCTCTTAGAAAGCCCTTAAGCAAATTATGTATTCATTGCTTTTTATTCAAGTTCTTATTCAGGAAAAGATCTAGCCGTGGGGTACGAAAGATAAGAAAGCCACCAATCTTTCAATTTGATAATAATTCATGAACAGACTACTTATTCTACACTATTGCAATAAGCAATTAGAATGGCCTTTCTCCATAGAATATGGAATAATTGAATTTGTTCAAGTTCTGATTCAGAAAAAAATCTAGGCATAGGGTACTGATACCATGTATGGGAGTCGAACCCCTCTGTGTCCTCCGCGATTAGAATACACATCTATCTTTGGCAATTAAAAACACATCAATCTTTGCCAATGGGGTACTGATACTGTATATCTCAGTCCAACCTATTGGTGTCTCTGAGATAAGAAAACACAATATTCTTTGCCAATTAATTCTGAACAGACCACCTATCCTACACACTATATGGAACCATTGAATTTGTTCAAGTTCTGATTCCAGAAATAATCCATTTTCACAGTGTCAGTGACAAGTGACAAGACCCTTTTCTTAAAATCGACAAGGGACATTGGCATTTCTTGAAATCGACAAGTGACACAGCAACCCCCAATCTGGGGCCCTAACTAATGTCCCCCCTCTAGCAAAAACCTGATAAACCCTTTATACTCATGTCCCCCCTCCAGCAACGACCTGTTAAATCCTGTATACTCATTTCCCCCCTCCAGCAACAAACTTTTTTTTTTCCATGGATGTCTTTTTTAAGTGCACTGGACCGCACTGTGGTTTGTCTTTTTTTAAGTGCACTGGACCACACTTTTATTCCTACGCAATCTGTGTTAAACTCATGTCCCGCCTCAAGCACCAACCTGTTAAACCTTGTATACTAGTGTCCCCCTCTAGTGAAAACCTATGTCCCTCCTCCAGCAACATCTGAGTAAACAACCTGTTAAACCCTGTATGCTCATGTCCCCTCACAAGCAACAACCTATGTCCCCCCTCAAAGAACAACCTGTTTAACCCAGTACCTGGTTGGCTGTCACCTGGTAGTGGAAGGGGTAGATTTACACTCAAGTATTAACAACAGACAAGTGTGTGTAGGGTTTGTGGGTGTCAGTGCTGAGCACTATTTGCCAATTAGCGCAGAAAGCAGATTCACGGTCCGTTGGGTACAACTGTCTGCGAGTTTCAATTCAAGTTTTAATTACATAGAATAAAATTACTATGTCTATGCCATTTTACGTAGATTGGAGGCTACATACAATCAATATTAATGGCGTCCCTTTTTTATTTTAACTAATTATGCCATTTTGCATAGATTGGAGGCTACATACAATCAATATTCATGGCGTCCCTCTTTTATTTTAACTAATTTGGGTAGAATGGATTCAGAGAGTAAAATGTTCTGCGCAGATTGGTGAATAGCACCCAACATCACACCCAAAACATCACAAACCCAGCCCATCCTCACACCCAACACCTAAACCATTCCAACACCTAAATCTAGTCTATGCTCACACCCAAATCTAGCCCATTCTCACCCCAAAACCCAGCCCATTCTCGCACCCAGACTTATCCAATTCTCACACCCAAACAAAGCCCAGTCTCACACCCAAACCTAGCCCATTCTCACTTCCAATCTGGCTGTGAGGATGGGCAGTTAGTGGAACTGAGGATGGTCTGGTAGCAGAAGTGAGGTTGGACAGGTAGTGGATTTGAGCATGGGCAGGTAGTTGATGTGAGGATGGGTAGGTAGTGGAGGTGAGGATGGACTGATAGTGCAAGTAACGATGGGCAGGTAGTGGAAGTGGATGTGAGGATGGGCTGGTAGTTGATATAGGGATGGGCTGGTAGTCAGGTATGGTCCAAGGATACATTATGACGTACACAGCCTCAACACATAACGTAGTGGTATAGCACAATGCCCACCACACCTGCTAGCCCCATCCTGCATCTACAATGCTGCAGAGTATGAAAGCATCGGGCTGGGCGATAGGAGGAGTATGGGTTGGGCAGGTTAGGGGCGTCCAGGGCAAATACATGTACAACTTTAACTCCTTTTTTCCAGCAACAACTTGATAAAACCTGTATACTCATGTCCCCCCTCCAGCAACAACCTGCTAAACCCTGTATACTTATGTCCCCCCTTACAGCAATAACCTGCTAAACCCTGTATTCTCATGTCTCCCCCCCCCCCCCTCCAGCAACAACCTGTAAATCTGTGTATCCATGTCCCTACTCCAGCAACAACCTGTAAAACTCTGTATACTCACATCCCCCCACCAGCAACAACCTGTTGAACCCTGTATACTTATTTCCCCCCAGAAGCAACAACCTATGGAGTGAGTGAGTAATGGTTGTTTAATGGCATTTCGACAGCTAAGGTCATATTCATGGCGAGCAAGCTACATTTTACCTCAGTTTTACAGGTATATACATGTGTCTGTGTCCACCCATATGGGCGGCAGACAAACAAAAGAGCAGGCAGAAAAGAGTAGAAAAAAAAGACCCTTTAAAGATGGGCTAGGGAAGCCTGCAAAAAACTCGGTCCCCGCTCCAGCAACAACTTGTTAAACACTGTATACTCATGTCCCTCCTCCAGCAACATCCTAGTAAACCCTGTATACTCATGTCCCCCCTCAAGCAACAACCTGTTAAATCCTGTATACTCATGTCCCCCCTCAATTAACAACCTGTTCAGCACTGCATATCCATGCTCCACCTCCAGTAACAACCTGCTAAAACCTGTATACTGATGTCCCCCCTCTAGCTAAAACCTATGTCCCCCCTCAAGCAACAACCTGTCAAACCCTGCATATCAATGTCCCCCCTCCAAGAACAACCTGTTAAACCCAGTATATTCATGTCCCCCACCCAGCAACAACCTATGTCCCCCCTCAAAGAACAACCTGTTAAACCCAGTTTATTCATGTCCCCCCCACCAGCAACAACCTATGTCCCCCCTCCAAGAACAACCTGTTAAACCCTGTATATTCATGTCCCCCCACCAGCAACAACCTATGTCCCCCCTCCAAGAACAACCTGTTAAACACAGTTTATTCACGTCCCCCCTCCAGCAACAACCTGGTTAACACTGTATACTCATTTCCCCCCACCAACAACAACCTATGTCCCCCCACCAGCAACAACCTATGTCCCCCCTCCAAGAACAACCTGTTAATCCCTGTATATTCATAGCAACAACCTATGTCCCCCCTCAAAGAACAATCTGTTAAACCCTGTATATTCATGTCCCACCACCAGCAACAACCTATGTCCCCCCTCCAAGAACAACCTGTTAAACCCTGTATATTCATAGCAACAACCTATGTCCCCCCTCAAAGAACAATCTGTTAAACCCTGTATATTCATGTCCCACCACCAGCAACAACCTATGTCCCCCCTCCAAGAACAACCTGTTAAACCCAGTATATTCATGTCCCCCCCTCCAGCAACAACCTGTTAAACCCTGTATACTCATATCCCCCCTCCAGCAACAACCTGTTAAACCCTATAAACTAAAGGGCCCAAGACAGGTAAAATCGACAAATCGACATGAGCCTAGTGACAATGGACAAAACTTATTTCTTAGTGATAAATGACATAGGCATTCCTTAAAATCGACAAGTGACATGAGACCTGGTGACATTTTCACAGTGTCAGTGACAAGTGACAAGACCCTTTTCTTAAAATCGACAAGGGACATTGGCATTTCTTGAAATCGACAAGTGACACAGCAACCCCCACTGGACCACACTTTTATTCCTACGCAATCTGTGTTAAACTCATGTCCCGACAAGTCGACAAGTGACACAGCAACCCCCAATCTGGGGCCCTAACTAATGTCCCCCCTCTTGCAAAAACCTGCTAAACCCTTATTACTCATGTCCCCCCTCCAGCAACGACCTGTTAAATCCTGTATACTCATGGCCCCCCCTCCAGCAACAAACTTCTTTTTTTTCCTTCCATGGATGTCTTTTTTAAGTGCATTGGACCGCACTGTGGTTTGTCTTTTTTTAAGTGCACTGGACCACACTTTTATTCCTACGCAATCTGTGTTAAACTCATGTCCCGCCTCAAGCACCAACCTGTTAAACCTTGTATACTAGTATCCCCCTCTAGAAAAAGCCTATGTCCCCCCTCCAGCAACAACCTGCTAAACACTGTATACTCATGTCCCCCCTCTAGCAAAAACCTATGTCCCCCCCCCTCCAGCAACAATGTATTAAACCCTGTATACTCATGTCCCCCCTCTAGTGAAAACCTATGTCCCTCCTCCAGCAACATCCAAGTAAAGAACCTGTTAAACCCTGTATGCTCATGTCCCCTCACAAGCAACAACCTATGTCCCCCCTCAAAGAACAACCTGTTAAACCCAGTACCTGGTTGGCTGTCACCTGGTAGTGGAAGGGGTAGATTTACACTCAAGTATTAACAACAGACAAGTGTGTGTAGGGTTTGTGGGTGTCAGTGCTGAGCACTATTTGCCAATTAGCGCAGAAAGCAGATTCACGGTCCGTTGGGTACAACTGTCTGCGAGTTTCAATTCAAGTTTTAATTACATAGAATAAAATTACTATGTCTATGCCATTTTACGTAGATTGGAGGCTACATACAATTAATATTAATGGCGTCCCTTTTTTATTTTAATTAATTATGCCATTTTGCATAGATTGGAGGCTACATACAATCAATATTCATGGCGTCCCTCTTTTATTTTAACTAATTTGGGTAGAATGGATTCAGAGAGTAAAATGTTCTGCTCAGATTGGTGAATAGCACCCAACATCACACCCAAAACATCACAAACCCAGCCCATCCTCACACCCAAAATCTAGACCATTCCAACACCTAAATCTAGCCTATGCTCACACCCAAATCTAGCCCATTCTCACCCCCAAAACCTAGACCATTCCAACACCTAAATCTAGCCTATGCTCACACCCAAATCTAGCCCATTCTCACCCCAAAACCCAGCCCATTCTCGCACCCAGACTTATCCAATTCTCACACCCAAACAAAGCCCAGTCTCACACCCAAACCTAGCCCATTCTCACTTCCAATCTGGCTGTGAGGATGGGCAGTTAGTGGAACTGAGGATGGTCTGGTAGCAGAAGTGAGGTTGGACAGGTAGTGGATTTGAGCATGGGCAGGTAGTTGATGTGAGGATGGGTAGGTAGTGGAGGTGAGGATGGACTGATAGTGCAAGTAACGATGGGCAGGTAGTGAAAGTGGATGTGAGGATGCACTGGTAGTTGATATAGGGATGGGCTGGTAGTCAGGTATGGTTCAAGGATACATTGTGACGTTCACAGCCTCAACACATAACGTAGTGGTATAGCACAATGCCCACCACGCCTGCTAGCCCCATCCTGCATCTACAATGCTGCAGAGTATGAAAGCATCGGGCTGGGCGATAGGAGGAGTATGGGTTGGGCAGGTTAGGGGCGTCCAGGGCAAATACATGTACAACTTTAACCCCTTTTTTTCCAGCAACAACTTGATAAAACCTGTATACTCATGTCCGCCCTCTAGCAAAAACCTGCTAAAGCCTTTATACTCATGTCCCCCCTCCAGCAACAACCTTTGTATACTCATGTCCCCCCTCCAGCAACAACCTGTTAAACCCCCCATTCTCATGTCCCCCTCTAGCAAAAACCTATGTCCCCCCTCCAAGAGCAACCTGTTAAACCCTGTATATTCATGTCCCCTAACCAGCAACAACCCATGCCCCCCCTCCAAAAACAATCTGTTAAACCCAGTATATTCATGTCCCCCCCTCCAGCTAGAACCTGCTGAACCCTGTATACTCATACTGCATTGTCTTAGGGCTGAGGTGCGAGTGGGCTTCATTGTCTTAGAGCCTAGGTGCAAAAACGATGCACTGATACTGCTCAATCACTTGACAGGCTCACCTCATGGTCCTCCCCTCCATGTAGCTCCTGGGTAATTTTATGGTGATATTTCAAATTAAAATTTGGAAAAACTTGTGTATAAGCTGCACCCGTAGTTTGCCCCGATCCTATAAGCCGCACTGGCGATCTGACTCGCGTACTAGCCGCGGCCTATACGCGAGGTTTTACAGTACTTATTTCCCCCCACCAGCAACAACCTATGTCCCCCCACAAACAACAACCTATGTCCCCCCACCAGAATTAACCTATGTCCCCCCTCCAAGAACAACCTGTTAAACCCTGTATATTCATGTCCCCCCACCAGCAACAACCTATGTCCCCCCTCCAAGAACAACCTGTTAAACCCAGTATATTCATGTTCCCCCACCAACAACAACCTATGTCCCCCCACCAGCATTAACCTATGTCCCCCCTCCAAGAACAACCTGTTAAACCCTGTATATTCATGTCCCCCCACCAGCAACAACCTATGTCCCCCGCAAAGAACAACCTGTTAAACCTGTATATTGATGTCCCCCCACCAGCAACAACCTATGTCCCCCTCAAAGAACCACCTGTTAAACCCAGTATATTCATGTTCCCCCTCCAACAACAACCTATGTCCCCCCACCAGCATTAACCTATGTCCCCCCTCCAAGAACAACCTGTTAAACCCAGTATATTCATGTTCCCCCACCAGCAACAACCTATGTCCCCCCTCCAAGAACAACCTGTTAAACCCTGTATATTCATGTCCCCCCACCAGCAACAACCTATGTCCCCCCTCCAAAAACAACCTGTTAAACCTGTATATTCATGTCCCCCCACCAGCAACAACCTATGTCCCCCCTCAAAGAATAACCTGTTAAACCCAGTATATTCATGTCCCCCCTCCAGCAACAACCTGCTAAACCCTGTATACTGGACCACACTTTTATTCCTACGCAATCTTTATTAAACCTATGTTCCGCCTCAAGCACCAACCTGCTAAACCTTGTATACTCATGTCCCCCCTCTAGCAAAAACCTATGTCCCCCCCTCCAGCAACAACCTGTTAAACACTGTATACTTATTTCCCCCCACCAGCAACAACCTATGTCTCCCCACCAACAACAACCTATGTCCCCCCACCAACAACAACCTATGTCCCCCCACCAGCAACAACCTATGTCCCCCCTCCAAAAACAACCTGTTAAACCCAGTATCCTACACACTTTCAGACTACTTATCCTACACACTTTTAGAATATGCCATCAGCAAGGCTCTCTTCCGTACATGATGGAACTATTGCTTTTTGAACACTGGACCACACTTTTATTCCGACGCAATCTTTGTTACACCTATGACCCGCCTCAAGTAACAACCTGTTAAACCCAGTCTATCCATGTCCCACCTCCAGTAACAACCTGCTAAACCCGGTATACTCATGTCCTCCTACATGTCCTAAACACTACATATCCTACACACTACATGTCCTACACACTATAGGAATATACCCTTAGAAAGGCCTTCAGCAAATTATGGATCCATTGCTTTTTATTCAAGTTCTAATTCAGGAAAAGATCTGGTCATGGGGTACTGATATCATGTATAGGAGTCAAACCCCTAGGTTTCCTTATAGATGAGAAAGCCATCAATCTTTAAATTTGATAATAATTCATGAACAGACTACTTATTCTACACACTATTGAAATAAGCAATTAGAATGGCCTTTTTCCATAGAATATGGAACCATTGCATTTGTTCAAGTTCTGATTCAGAAAGAAAATCCAGGCATAGGGTACTGATACCATGTATGGGAGTCAAACCCCTCTGTGTCCTCCGAGATTAGAAGACACATCCATCTTTGGCAATTAAAAACACATCAATCTTTGCCAATTAATTCTGAACAGACTACTTATCCTACACACTTTTAGAATATGCCATAAGCAAGGCTCTCTTCTGTACAGGATGGAACTATTGCTTTTTGTACAAGTTCAGATTCAGGAAAAATATCTAGGCATGGGGTACTGATACTGTATATCTCAGTCCAACCTATTGGTGTCTCTGAGATAAGAAAACACAATATTCTTTGCCAATTAATTCTGAACAGACCACCTATCCTACAAACTATATGGAACCATTGAATTTGTTCAAGTTCTGATTCCAGAAATAATCCAGGCATGGGTACTGATACCATCTATTAGAATCAAACCTCTGAGATAAGAAAAGACATAAACCATTGAGTTTTGTTCAAGTTCCCATTCTAGGCATGGGAATCTAGTCATGGAAAACTAATACCTTGTGTTGGAGTCGAAGCCCTCAGTGTCCTTTGAGATAAGAACCCATCAATATTTGACAATTATTAATGAACAGACTACTTATTATGCACACTATTGAAAATATGCCATTAGAGATATGGAACAATTGAATTTTTCGGTGGGCAAGACCTCGGGCAAGACCTCGGGCAAGACCTCGGGCGAGACGGTGGATGAGGAAAGGGGCGACGAGGAAAGGGGCGACGAGGAAAGGGGCGACGAGGAAAGGGGCGACGAGGAAAGGGACCAAGAGGAAAGGGGCGACGAGGAAAGGGACCAAGAGGAAAGGGACCAAGAGGGAAGGGACCAAGAGGGAAGGGACCAAGAGGGAAGGGACCAAGAGGGAAGGGACGAAGACGCGGGGACGAAGACGCGGGGACGAAGACGCGGGGACGAAGACGCGGGGACGAAGACGCGGGGACGAAGACGCGGGGACGAAGACGCGGGGACGAAGACGCGGGGACGAAGACCAAGGGACCCACGCGGGGACCCACGCGGGGACCCACGCGGGGACCCACGCGGGGACCCACGCGGGGACCCACGCGGGGACCCACGCGGGGACCCACGCGGGGACCCACGCGGGGACCCACGCGGGGACCCACGCGGGGACCCACGCGGGGACCCACGCGGGGACCCACGCGGGGACCCACGCGGGGACCCACGCGGGGGCGCACAAAGGGATGACCCAGGGAAGGGCGCACAAAGGGATGACTGGAGGTAGGGATGGACAGACGGCCAAAAGCCTGAAGGGACAGAGGGATTGACAGATGGAGGGAGAGAGGAAAAGAGAGAGCGGGGCAGACTGATGGTGGGTAAGCAGGTGGGGAGTGAAGGAGGGAGTGAGGGAGGAAGGACTGTACAAGGAGTGGGGGCACTTCTTCCATTAAGTTAAAAATGCCCCCCCCCCTAGCTAAGGGGATGCCTGTCCTAAATTACCATGTAGAAAATGACAGACCGTGGTGTTTCCCAGTTTCTAATAGCTCTTGATAGCGTATCTACATTGCAGGATGTACAAACTACATCAGGACATATTTCAGACTGATAGGGACGCAATCCAATAGTGTGTATGATAAGTAGTCTGTCCATTAATAATTGTCAAATATTGATGGGTTCTTATCTCAAAGGACACTGAGGGCTTCGACTCCAACACAAGGTGTTAGTTTTCCATGACTAGATTCCTATGCCTAGAATGAGAACTTGGTCTTTTCTTATCTCAGAGGACACCGAGGGGTTTGATTCCAATAGATGGTATCAGCACCCCATGCCTGGATTATTTCTGGAATCAGAACTTGAACAGACAGAAAAGAGGAGAAAAAAAGACCCTTTTGATATGGGCTAGGGAAGCCTGCAACAACCTATGTCCCCCCTCCAGCAACAACTTCCTCACGTGCACTCATAACTATGTTGTACCATATGGGTGTCCGGGTCAAGGGCCCTCCTGACAACAGGCCCACAGCATTTTAGCCACATGATGACTGGCTCCCCTGACAATGGGCCCTATGACAGTTGGCCCCCAAGACTGTGAGCCCTCCGGATAATAGGCCATGCTAACCTCCGAACACATGCCATATTAACTAAACACTGACGTCCGAGCACTGATGTTAGTGTTAGACTTTAGTGTCACAATATTGGGGGGGGGGGGCGGGTGTACACTGATCCACTGTGTGGGGAACAAAAAAAAAGACCCCCTCTGGATGCGCTCAAAAACCACCCTCAGATGTAAAACTCTCGGGGGGGTACTCATATTTATTTTGACACAGGTGTGCGACTGAGCCTCTGACAAAACCTTACCCTTGGCTAGAGGGATTTTGGTAAAAAGGGCCTATGTTTTCGAAAATGTCCTGGACAGATCGGGGATTAGAGCAATTTTGATCAAAAGTGCTCCTGGTTTAGAGAAATTTGCCAAAAATTGGGGGGATTTCGGTCAAAAGTGACAGTTTTTCCATGAATTTGGTGAAAATTTAAAAAATGACCCTTGGTTAGAAGGATTTTAGTGAAAACAGACCCTTGGCTAGAGGGATTTTGCTGAAAACTAACCCTTGGCTAGAGGGATTTTTCTCAAAAACCACCCTTGCCAGCCGCACACCTGTGTATACAAAATGTACTAAGTGCCACGGGATCCAGAGGTGGTCCCGCAGATGGATCAGCGTTCAAGACACACTCTTCACCATCTGCCACTGCCCGCCACAGTTCCAAAAATAGGACCTAATCTATCACCGTCTATTTAGTTAGTTACAGGTTTTACCACCCCAAGAAAAAAAATGGGGCCTAAATCAGTGGGCAAATATATTTTCTGACAATTAAGTTCTAAAAAGTGAAAAGCAATCCATGGAGCGATTTTAAAGAAGGACCCAATTCTATCTAATGGGGGGGGGGGGGGGGGCAGAAGAGGGTGCCTGAGAGAGAATGAGGCACCTGACTGCTTTCTCACACTCATGCCACCTGTGCCACCTGATCTGCTGAGGCCGGCGCTGTTTAGCTCTTTAAGTGATACAGTGTTTATGTATATACTAGCGGCTTCTTGGTTGTCATCATGCACTCATGCATTTCAAGTCTTCCCGCCAATACTGCATTCATACATCAAGCTGACTCTTTTGGAGCATATCAACCATGTACAGTTGACATGATGCTCAAATATTAAAAGCCCTGGGCAGAGAACAAATGATCGACTTAACCCCCTATCTGCGGCACAACGATTTTCTCCACTGCTCACCCTTTGTCAGCATGATACCGGAATGTAGACCTTGTGAGTGCTGCAACCATGCATGATGCTGTCTCCATAGGCGTGTAGCTGGATGCATTATCAACCAATCAGATAACACCCTGCATTCACTGCAGAATTTTTGGGAAGTATAAAAGCTCGTGTTTATAGAAAAAAACGTGAGAACTCTCCAGTCTGTGGACGTGCCAATCCACATGACTGCAGCGCCCCTATGTGGGCTGTTCACGTACTAGGACTATATATACATTCACCCTGGCCTGAGAGCTTCCTCACCCACGCCAACTTGCCTCAACACCACTCCTCAGAATGTTTTGGTACCCATTGTGATGGCTGCTATTAGTCCTTATCTCGCTGGTACCAGATCAAGCAATGGCCACCCCCATAAGACTTCCCGCTACCTTGCTATAAGGTTGATATGCTCTCAAAGGGGTCACATGAATCACTAATACTGTGTGGTGCATCGTTGGGACAAATTTGCATAGCCCATTCATGCTGCCACTAAAGGTTTAAGTGTGCCGCCCAAGTTGCCACCAGTTACCACAACCATGTAGACTTGCTGCAGCCCTTGGCACAGGGAGGAATAACAAAATAGACAGAGAGATTGACAGAGAGAGAGAGATGGAGACAGATTCAGAAAACAGGGATGGACACTCCCTCCCTCCTTCCATCATTTCCACTCTCCTTCACCAGCTCCCTTACTCACTGCCTCACTCACTCACTGCCTCACTCACTGCCTCACCCACTCACTTACTTACTCACTCATCTCTATTGATTGATTGATTGATTGATTGATTTGTTTAATGTCCAGACGTACATCAAGTACCTCACGGGACATATCTCAAGTTGGCAAGGAGTCATTCACAAAAAGTGGTAGTCTGCCTCGCAGTAGTAGGACATATTTATATGCTGCTTGCCCAATACAGCAGTGACCGCATCTATGAATGATCGAATCCATGAAATGAATGACCGCATATATGAGGTGAGGTAGAAAACCCTGCTCTTTTTCGAAGGATAGCAAGTGTTCTTTTATTTGCTGGTCCTACCTACCCGGGTAAGTACCATAATAGGCAGGGCCAGACAAACCACGGCCTTTGATATCTCAGACGTGGTTCACTGAGGAGAGATCACAAGGTAGACTACCAGCATAAAGGCCCGGGCCCGCACATATGGGCAGCCGCTGCCAATACTGCTTGGTTAGTGACAATCACAGTAGTCCACAAAGTAACCCCTCAGGTTTTGTCGCCTTTTACGATTCCGGTATGCCCATTGGTATTTTGGAAGGCTCCCGATGAAGTTATTCTACTCCTTCATGCCCCCATCATGAAGGTCCCCACTAACACAGGGGGATACTCACTCCCTACTCACTCACTCACTCACTGCCTCACTCACTCACCCACTTAGGCACTCACTTATTCACACACTCACTCCCTACTCACTCCCTACTCACTCACTCACTCACTACCTCACTCACTGCCTCACTCACTCACTGCCTCACTCACTGCGTCACTCACTCACTGCGTCACTCACTCACTGCGTCACTCACTCACTGCGTCACTCACTGCCTCACTCACTCACTGCATCACTCACTCACTGCCTCACTCACTGCCTCACTCACTCACTGCCTCACTCACTCACTGCCTCACTCACTGCCTCACTCAACGGCAGCTGTGAGTCTAGTGTCCAGTGTAATATTGCAACATGGCTCCAGGGCATTGTGGACATAATCAGTGATTCTAAGGCACGGTGCTGTTGCAGGGTTACAGTAGTAGTATGGGCTTGAGGTCAGTCCCATTTGGGAGGCTGGTGACCTCAGGTGCCATTTTAGGAAGTGCTGACCTACCTGCCCCTGTAGTGGGACCTCCCCTCCGGTACCTATACCTCAGTCCGCTCTGCTGTCTGCTCCTTAGCCCACTCCACTCTGCGCTTCTCTGTCCACTCCACTCTCCGCTCCACTCCACTCTCCAATCAGCTCCGCTTGTCCATCTGCTCTGAAGCATAAAAGATATAACAATATATTTCTGTTGATGCGCCCCATCAATGATTGTTAGATGCTTAGAGAATGAGGATGATACCAAACTAAGGACCCCATAGCACAGTTGATATACTATTCAATTCAGACTAAAAAGACATTAGACACATTTTTATCATTTGACTTCCTTATGATATATCATTATGCAAATCCTTAATAGAGATGTGGTTGGTTGGTGTGTCCTCTACTTTTCAAGAGCCAACACTATGTTAACACAGCCCTATACTGGACATAATTAGGCCAAGTGAACAAAGCTATAATATGACCAAGATTTTGGGGTCTTAAGTTTGGGACCTGCCTGACCTAGCTAATATGTGTATTTATTTCAATTCACAAATAAGGTTGGCAACAGCTACAAATATCTTGTTAATTTAAATAAAATTACACATTAATCTGTCAATACCGCATTATATTTCTGTCGATTTATAACTTTGTAACTTACTGACAGGGAGCTACTTGATGCCCTGTTACTCCTGTAACTTCTGATGAACAGAGGGCAGTATGGTCCCCTGCAACTTCCTGTGACTCTCATACACAGGGGCGAGGCGCTAGGCCTGGTAACTTCCTGTAACTCTCACTGACAGGGAGCTGTTTGATGCCCTGTAACTCCTGTAACTTCTGATGTACAGAGGGCAGTATGGTCCCCTGTAACTTCCTGTGACTCTCATACACAGGGGCGAGGCGCTAGGCCTCTAGGAGTGACCTGCCATGTAAGTGACTCTGTAGTGGTCTAGGTGTTACCTGCCATGTGAGTTTCTCTGAAGTGGTCTAGGAGTGAGTTAGTGACCTGCCATGTGAGTAACTCTGTAGTGGTCTAGGTGTGACCTTCCATGTGAGTGACTCTCTAGTGGTCTAGGTATGACCTGCCATGTGAGTGACTCTGTAGTGGTCTAGGTGTGACCTGCCATGTGAGTGACTCTGTAGTGGTCTAGGTGTGACCTGCCATGTGAGTGACTCTGTAGTGGTCTAGGTGTGACCTGCCATGTGAGTGACTCTGTAGTGGTCTAGGTGTGACTTGCCATGTGAGTGAATCTGCAGTGGTCTAGGTGTGACCTGCGATCTGAGTGACTCTGTAGTGGTCTGCATGTGACCTGCAATTTGAGTGACTCTGTAGGGTCTAGGACTGACCTGCCATGTAAGTGACTCTGTAGTGATCTAGGTGTGACCTGCCATGTGAGTGACTCTAAAGTGGTCTAGCTGTGACCGGCCATGTGAGTAACTCTGTAGTGGTCTAGGTGTGACTTAGTGACCTGCCATGTGAGTGACTCTGTAGTGGTCTAGATGTGACCTGCAATGTGAGTGACTCTGTAGTGGTCTAGGTGGGACCTGCCATGTGAGTGACTCTGTAGTGGTCTAGGTGTGACTTAGTGACCTGCCATGTGAGTGACTCTGTAGTGGTCTAGGTGTGACCTGCCATGTGAGTGACTCTGTAGTGGTCTAGGAGTGACCTGCCATGTAAGTGACTCTGTAGTGGTCTAGGAGTGACCTGCCATGTGAGTGACTCTGTAGTGGTCTAGGTGTGACCTGCCATGTGAGTGACTCTGTAGTAGTCTAGCAGTGGTCTGCCATGTGAGTGACTCTGTAGTGGTCTAGGTTTGACCTTCCATGTGAGTGACTCTGTAGTGGTCTAGGTGGGACCTGCCATGTGAGTGACTCTGTAGTGGTCTAGGTGTGACTTAGTGACCTGCCATGTGAGTGACTATGTAGTGGTCTACGTGTGACCTGCTATGTGAGTGACTCTCTAGTGGTCTAGGTGTGACCTGCCATGTGACTGACTCTGTAGTGGTCAAGGTGTGACCTGCCATGTGAGTGACTCTGTAGTGGTCTGCGTGTGACCTGCCATGTAAGTGACTCTGTAGTGGTCTAAGTGTGACCTGCCATGTGAGTGACTCTATAGTGGTCTAGGAGTGACCTGCCATGTGAGTGACTCTGTAGTGGTCTAGGTGTGACCTGCCATGTGAGTGACTCTGTAGTGGTCTAGGTGTGACTTGCCATGTGAGTGACTCTGCAGTGGTCTAGGTGTGACCTGCGATCTGAGTGACTCTGTGATGGTCTGCGTGTGACCTGCAATTTGAGTGACTCTGTAGGGTCTAGGACTGACCTGCCATGTAAGTGACTCTGTAGTGATCTAGGTGTGACCTGCCATGTGAGTGACTCTAAAGTGGTCTAGCTGTGACCGGCCATGTGAGTAACTCTGTAGTGGTCTAGGTGTGACTTAGTGACCTGCCATGTGAGTGACTCTGTAGTGGTCTAGATGTGACCTGCAATGTGAGTGACTCTGTAGTGGTCTAGGAGTGACCTGCCATGTAAGTGACTCTGTAGTGGTCTAGGAGTGACCTGCCATGTGAGTGACTCTGTAGTGGTCTAGGTGTGACCTGCCATGTGAGTGACTCTGTAGTAGTCTAGGAGTGGTCTGCCATGTGAGTGACTCAGTAGTGGTCTAGGTTTGGCCTTCCATGTGAGTGACTCTGTAGTGGTCTAGGTTTGACCTTCCATGTGAGTGACTCTGTAGTGGTCTAGGTGGGACCTGCCATGTGAGTGACTCTGTAGTGGTCTAGGTGTGACTTAGTGACCTGCCATGTGGGTGACTCTGTAGTGGTCAAGGTGTGACCTGCTATGTGAGTGACTCTGTAGTGGTCTAGGTGTGACCTGCCATGTGACTGACTCTGTAGTGGTCCAGGTGTGACCTGCCATGTAAGTGACTCTATAGTGGTCTAAGTGTGACCTGCCATGTGAGTGACTCTGTAGTGGTCTAGGTGTGACTTGCCATGTGAGTAGATCTGCAGTGGTCTAGGTGTGACCTGCCATCTGAGTGACTCTGTAGTGGTCTAAGTGTGACCTGCAATTTGAGTGACTCTATAGGGTCTAGGACTGACCTGCCATGTAAGTGACTCTGTAGTGATCTAGGTGTGACCTGCCATGTGAGTGACTCTAAAGTGGTCTAGCTGTGACTGGCCATGTGAGTAACTCTGTAGTGGTCTAGGTGTGACTTAGTGACCTGCCATGTGAGTGACTCTGTAGTGGTCTAGATGTGACCTGCAATGTGAGTGACTCTGTAGTGGTCTAGGTGGGACCTGCCATGTGAGTGACTCTGTAGTGGTCTAGGTGTGACTTAGTGACCTGCCATGTGAGTGACTCTGTAGTGGTCTAGGTGTGACCTGCCATGTGAGTGACTCTCTAGTGGTCTAGGAGTGACCTGCCATGTAAGTGACTCTGTAGTGGTCTAGGAGTGACCTGCCATGTGAGTGACTCTGTAGTGGTCTAGGTGTGAC
The DNA here is from genome assembly GCA_947462335.1 of Harmothoe impar. Taxonomy (NCBI): domain Eukaryota; kingdom Metazoa; phylum Annelida; class Polychaeta; order Phyllodocida; family Polynoidae; genus Harmothoe; species Harmothoe impar. Next base: position 63,526,779 of record OX381716.1, on the reverse strand, counting down.
CTGCCATGTGAGTGACTCTGTAGTAGTCTAGCAGTGGTCTGCCATGTGAGTGACTCTGTAGTGGTCTAGGTTTGACCTTCCATGTGAGTGACTCTGTAGTGGTCTAGGTGGGACCTGCCATGTGAGTTACTCTGTAGTGGTCTAGGTGTGACTTAGTGACCTGCCATGTGAGTGACTCTGTAGTGGTCTACGTGTGACCTGCTATGTGAGTGACTCTGTAGTGGTCTAGGTGTGACCTGCCATGTGACTGACTCTGTAGTGGTCAAGGTGTGACCTGCCATGTGAGTGACTCTGTAGTGGTCCAGGTGTGACCTGCCATGTAAGTGACTCTGTAGTGGTCTAAGTGTGACCTGCCATGTGAGTGACTCTATAGTGGTCTAGGAGTGACCTGCCATGTGAGTGACTCTGTAGTGGTCTAGGTGTGACCTGCCATGTGAGTGACTCTGTAGTAGTCTAGCAGTGGTCTGCCATGTGAGTGACTATGTAGTGGTCTAGGTTTGACCTTCCATGTGAGTGACTCTGTAGTGGTCTAGGTGGGACCTGCCATGTGAGTGACTCTGTAGTGGTCTAGGTGTGACTTAGTGACCTGCCATGTGAGTGACTCTGTAGTGGTCAAGGTGTGACCTGCTATGTGAGTGACTCTGTAGTGGTCTAGGTGTGACCTGCCATGTGACTGACTCTGTAGTGGTCCAGGTGTGACCTGCCATGTAAGTGACTCTAGAGTGGTCTAAGTGTGACCTGCCATGTGAGTGACTCTATAGTGGTCTAGGAGTGACCTGCCATGTGAGTGACTCTTAAATGGTCTTGGTTTGACCTGCCATGTGAGTGACTCTGTAGTAGTCTAGGAGTGATCTGCCATGTGAGTGACTCTGTAGTGGTCTAGGTGTGACCTGCCATGTGAGTGACTCTGTAGTCGTCAAGGTGTGACCTGCCATGTGAGTGACTCTGTAGTGGTCTAGGTGTGACCTGCCGTGTGAGTGACTCTGTAGTGGTCTAGGTGTGACCTGCCATTTGAGTTACTCTGTAGTTGTCTATGTGTGACCTGCCATGTGAGTGACTCTGTAGTGGTCTAGGAGTGACCTGCATGTGAGTGACTCTGTAGTTGTCTAGGTGTGACTTAGGGACCTGCCATGGGAGTGACTCTGTAGTGGTCTAGGTGTGACCTGCCATGTAAGTTACTCTGTAGTGGTCTAGGTGTGACCTGCCATGTATGTGACTCTGTAGTGGTCTAGGTGTGACCTGCCATGTGAGTGACTCTGTAGTGGTCTAGGTGTGACCTGCCATTGGAGTGACTCCGTAGCGGTCTAGGTGTGACCTGCCATGTGAGTGACTCTGTAGTGGTCTAGGAGTGACCTGCCATGTGAGTGACTCTGTAGTGGTCTAGGTGTGACCTGCTATGTGAGTGACTCTGTAGTGGTCTAGGTGTGACCTGCCATGTGAGTGACTCTGTAGTGGTCAAGGTGTGACCTGCCATATGAGTGACTCTGTAGTGGTCTAGGTGTGACCTGCCATGTGAGTGACTCTGTATTGGTCTAGGTGTGACCTGTCATGTGAGTGACTCTGTATTGGTCTAGGTGTGACCTGCAATGTAAGTGACTCTGTAGTGGTCTAGGTGTGACCTGCCATGTGAGTGACTCTGCAGTGGTCTAGGTGTGACTTGCCATGTGAGTGACTCTGTAGTGGTCTACGTGTGATCTGCCATGTGAGTGACTCTGTAGTCGTCTAGGTGGGACCTGCCATGTGAGTGACTCTGTAGTGGTCTAGGTGTGACTTAGTGACCTGCCATGTGAGTGACTCTGTAGTGGTCTAGGTGTGACCTGCTATGTGAGTGACTCTTTAGTGGTCTAGGTGTGACCTGCCATGTGAGTGACTCTGTAGTGGTCAAGGAGTGACCTGCCATGTGAGTGACTCTGTAGTGCTCTAGGTGTGACCTGCTATGTGAGTGACTCTGTAGTGGTCTAGGTGTGACCTGCCATGTGAGGGACTCTGTAGTGGTCAAGAGGTGACCTGCCATGTAAGTGACTCTGTAGTGGTCTAGGTGTGACCTGCTATGTGAGTGACTCTGTAGTGGTCTAGGTGTGACCTGCCATGTGAGGGACTCTGTAGTGGTCTAGGTGTGACCTGCCATTGGAGTGACTCCGTAGCGGTCTAGGTGTGACCTGCAATGTGAGTGACTCTCTAGTAGTCTAAGAGTGACCTGCCATGTGAGTTACTCTGTATTGTTCTAGGAGTGACCTGCCATGTAAGTGAATCTGTAGTGGTCTACGTTTGACCTGCGATGTGAGTGACTCTGTAGTGGTCTTGTTGTGACCTGCGATGTGAGTGACTCTGTAGTGGTCTAGGTGTGACCTGCCATGGGAGTGACTCTGTAGTCGTCTAGGTGTGACCTGCCATGTAAGTGACTCTGTAGTCGTCGAGATGTGACCTGCCATGTGAGTGACTCTGTAGTGGTCTAAGTGTGACCTGCCGTGTGAATGACTCTGTAGTGGTCTAGGTGTGACCTGCCATGTGAGTGACTCTGTAGTGGTCTAAGTGTGACCTGCCGTGTGAGTTACTCTGTAGTGGTCTAGGTGTGACCTGCCATGTGAGTGACTCTGTAGTTGCCTATGTTTGACCTGCCATGTGAGTGACTCTGTAGTGGTCTAGGAGTGACCTGCATGTGAGTGACTCTGTAGTTGTCTAGGTGTGACTTAGGGACCTGCCATGGGTGTGACTCTGCAGTGGTCTAGGTGTGACCTGCCATGTGAGTGATTCTGTAGTGGTCTAGGTCTGACTGAGTGACCTGCCATGTGAATTACTCTGTAGTGGTCTAGGTGTGACCAGCCATGTGAGAGACTCTGCCGTGGTCTAGGTGTGACCTGCCATGTGAGTGGCTCTGTAGTTGTCTATGTGTGACCTGCCATGTGAGTGACTATGTAGTGGTTCAGGTGTGACCTGCCATGTAAGTGACTCTTTAGTGGTCTAAGTGTGACCTGCCATGTGAGTGACTCTATAGTGGTCTAGGAGTGACCTGCCATGTGAGTGACTCTGTAGTGGTCTAGGTTTGACCTGCTTTGTGAGTGACTCTGTAGTGGTCTAGGTGTGACCTGCCATCTGAGTGACTCTGTAGTGGTCTAGGTGTGACCTGCAATGTAAGTGACTCTGTAGTGGTCTACGTGTGACATGCCATGTGAGTGACTCTGCAGTGGTCTTGGTGTGACCTGCCATGTGAGTGACTCTGTAGTGGTCTACATGTGACCTGCCATGTGAGTTACTCTGTAGTGGTCTAGGTGTGACCTGCCATGTGAGTGACTCTAAAGTGGTCTATGTGTGACCTGCCATGTGAGTGACTCTGTAGTGGTCTAGGAGTGACCCGCATATGAGTGACTCTTTAGTTGTCTAGGTGTGACTTAGGGACCTGCCATGGGAGTGACTCTGTAGTGGTCTAGGTGTGACCTGCCATGTGAGTGACTCTGTAGTGGTCTAGGTGTGACTGAGTGACCTGCCATGTGAGTTACTCTGTAGTGGTCTAGGTGTGACCAGCCACGTGAGTGACTCTGTAGTGGTCTAGGTGTGACCTGCCATGTGAGTGACTCTGTAGTTGTCTATGTATGACCTGCCATGTGAGTGACTCTGTAGTGGTCCAGGTGTGACCTGCAATGTAAGTGACTCTGTAGTGGTCTAAGTGTGACCTGCCATGTGAGTGACTCTATAGTGGTCTAGGAGTGACCTGACATGTGAGTGACTCTGTAGTGATCTAGGTGTGACCTGCCATGTGAGTGACTCTGTAGTAGTCTAGGAGTGGTCTGCGATGTGAGTGACTCTGTAGTGGTCTAGGTTTGACCTTCCATGTGAGTGACTCTGTAGTGTTCTAGGTGAGACCTGCCATGTGAGTGACTCTGTAGTGGTCTAGGTGTGACTTAGTGACCTGCCATGTGAGTGACTCTGTAGTGCTCTAGGTGTGACCTGCTATGTGAGTGACTCTGTAGTGGTCTAGGTGTGACCTGCCATGTGACTGACTCTGTAGTGGTCTAGGAATGACCTGCCATGTGAGTGACTCTTTAGTGGTCTAGGTTTGACCTGCCATGTGAGTGACTATGTAGTGGTCCAGGTGTGACCTGCCATGTAAGTGACTCTTTAGTGGTCTAAGTGTGACCTGCCATGTGAGTGACTCTATAGTGGTCTAGGAGTGACCTGCCATGTGAGTGACTCTGTAGTGGTCTAGGTGTGACCTGCTATGTGAGTGACTCTGTAGTGGTCTAGGTGTGACCTGCCATGTGAGTGACTCTGTAGTGGTCAAGGTGTGACCTGCCATATGAGTGACTCTGTAGTGGTCTAGGTGTGACCTGCCATGTGAGTGACTCTGTATTGGTCTAGGTGTGACCTGTCATGTGAGTGACTCTGTATTGGTCTAGGTGTGACCTGCAATGTAAGTGACTCTGTAGTGGTCTAGGTGTGACCTGCCATGTGAGTGACTCTGCAGTGGTCTAGGTGTGACTTGCCATGTGAGTGACTCTGTAGTGGTCTACGTGTGATCTGCCATGTGAGTGACTCTGTAGTCGTCTAGGTGGGACCTGCCATGTGAGTGACTCTGTAGTGGTCTAGGTGTGACTTAGTGACCTGCCATGTGAGTGACTCTGTAGTGGTCTAGGTGTGACCTGCTATGTGAGTGACTCTTTAGTGGTCTAGGTGTGACCTGCCATGTGAGTGACTCTGTAGTGGTCAAGGAGTGACCTGCCATGTGAGTGACTCTGTAGTGGTCTAGGTGTGACCTGCTATGTGAGTGACTCTGTAGTGGTCTAGGTGTGACCTGCCATGTGAGGGACTCTGTAGTGGTCAAGAGGTGACCTGCCATGTAAGTGACTCTGTAGTGGTCTAGGTGTGACCTGCTATGTGAGTGACTCTGTAGTGGTCTAGGTGTGACCTGCCATGTGAGGGACTCTGTAGTGGTCTAGGTGTGACCTGCCATTGGAGTGACTCCGTAGCGGTCTAGGTGTGACCTGCCATGTGAGTGACTCTCTAGTAGTCTAAGAGTGACCTGCCATGTGAGTTACTCTGTATTGTTCTAGGAGTGACCTGCCATGTAAGTGAATCTGTAGTGGTCTACGTTTGACCTGCGATGTGAGTGACTCTGTAGTGGTCTAGTTGTGACCTGCGATGTGAGTGACTCTGTAGTGGTCTAGGTGTGACCTGCCATGGGAGTGACTCTGTAGTCGTCTAGGTGTGACCTGCCATGTAAGTGACTCTGTAGTCGTCGAGATGTGACCTGCCATGTGAGTGACTCTGTAGTGGTCTAAGTGTGACCTGCCGTGTGAGTTACTCTGTAGTGGTCTAGGTGTGACCTGCCATGTGAGTGACTCTGTAGTTGCCTATGTTTGACCTGCCATGTGAGTGACTCTGTAGTGGTCTAGGAGTGACCTGCATGTGAGTGACTCTGTAGTTGTCTAGGTGTGACTTAGGGACCTGCCATGGGTGTGACTCTGCAGTGGTCTAGGTGTGACCTGCCATGTGAGTGATTCTGTAGTGGTCTAGGTCTGACTGAGTGACCTGCCATGTGAATTACTCTGTAGTGGTCTAGGTGTGACCAGCCATGTGAGAGACTCTGCCGTGGTCTAGGTGTGACCTGCCATGTGAGTGGCTCTGTAGTTGTCTATGTGTGACCTGCCATGTGAGTGACTATGTAGTGGTTCAGGTGTGACCTGCCATGTAAGTGACTCTTTAGTGGTCTAAGTTTGACCTGCCATGTGAGTGACTCTATAGTGGTCTAGGAGTGACCTGCCATGTGAGTGACTCTGTAGTGGTCTAGGTTTGACCTGCTATGTGAGTGACTCTGTAGTGGTCTAGGTGTGACCTGCCATCTGAGTGACTCTGTAGTGGTCAAGGTGTGACCTGCCATGTGAGTGACTCTGTAGTGGTCTACTAGTGACCTGCTATGTGAGTGACTCTGTAGTGGTCTAGGTGTGACCTGTCATGTGAGTGACTCTGTATTGGTCTAGGTGTGACCTGCAATGTAAGTGACTCTGTAGTGGTCTACGTGTGACATGCCATGTGAGTGACTCTGCAGTGGTCTTGGTGTGACCTGCCATGTGAGTGACTCTGTAGTGGTCTACATGTGACCTGCCATGTGAGTTACTCTGTAGTGGTCTAGGTGTGACCTGCCATGTGAGTGACTCTAAAGTGGTCTATGTGTGACCTGCCATGTGAGTGACTCTGTAGTGGTCTAGGAGTGACCCGCATATGAGTGACTCTTTAGTTGTCTAGGTGTGACTTAGGGACCTGCCATGGGAGTGACTCTGTAGTGGTCTAGGTGTGACCTGCCATGTGAGTGACTCTGTAGTGGTCTAGGTGTGACTGAGTGACCTGCCATGTGAGTTACTCTGTAGTGGTCTAGGTGTGACCAGCCACGTGAGTGACTCTGTAGTGGTCTAGGTGTGACCTGCCATGTGAGTGACTCTGTAGTTGTCTATGTATGACCTGCCATGTGAGTGACTCTGTAGTGGTCCAGGTGTGACCTGCAATGTAAGTGACTCTGTAGTGGTCTAAGTGTGACCTGCCATGTGAGTGACTCTATAGTGGTCTAGGAGTGACCTGACATGTGAGTGACTCTGTAGTGGTCTAGGTGTGACCTGCCATGTGAGTGACTCTGTAGTAGTCTAGGAGTGGTCTGCGATGTGAGTGACTCTGTAGTGGTCTAGGTTTGACCTTCCATGTGAGTGACTCTGTAGTGTTCTAGGTGAGACCTGCCATGTGAGTGACTCTGTAGTGGTCTAGGTGTGACTTAGTGACCTGCCATGTGAGTGACTCTGTAGTGCTCTAGGTGTGACCTGCTATGTGAGTGACTCTGTAGTGGTCTAGGTGTGACCTGCCATGTGACTGACTCTGTAGTGGTCTAGGAATGACCTGCCATGTGAGTGACTCTTTAGTGGTCTAGGTTTGACCTGCCATGTGAGTGACTCTGTAGTAGTCTAGGAGTGATCTGCCATGTGAGTGACTCTGTGGTGGTCTAGGTTTGACCCGCCATGTGAGTGACTCTGTAGTGGTCTAGGTGTGACCCGCAATGTGAGTGACACTGTAGTGGTCTAGGTGTGACCTGCCATGTGAGTGACTCTGTAGTGGTCTAGGTGTGACTTAGGGACCTGCCATGTGAGTGACTCTGTAGTGGTCTAGGAGTGACCTGCATGTGAGTGACTCTGTAGTTGTCTAGGTGTGACTTAGGGACCTGCCATGGGAGTGACTCTGTAGTGGTCTAGGTGTGACCTGCCATGTAAGTTACTCTGTAGTGGTCTACGTGTGACCTGCCATGTAAGTGACTCTGTAGTGGTCTAGGTGTGACCTGCCATGTGAGTGACTCTGTAGTGGTCTAGGTGTGACCTGTCATGTGAGTGACTCTGTATTGGTCTAGGTGTGACCTGCAATGTAAGTGACTCTGTAGTGGTCTAGGTGTGACCTGCCATGTGAGTGACTCTGCAGTGGTCTACGTGTGACCTGCCATGTGAGTGACTCTGTAGTGGTCTACGTGTGACCTGCCATGTGAGTTACTCTGTAGTGGTCTAGGTGTGACCTGCCATGTGAGTGACTCTAAAGTGGTCTATGTGTGACCTGCCATGTGAGTGACTCTGTAGTGGTCTAGGAGTGCCCGCATATGAGTGACTCTGTAGTTGTCTAGGTGTGACTTAGGGACCTGCCATGGGAGTGACTCTGTAGTCGTCTAGGTGTGACCTGCCATGTGAGTGACTCTGTAGTGGTCTACGTGTGGTCTACATGTGACCTGCCATGTGAGTTACTCTGTAGTGGTCTAGGTGTGACCTGCCATGTGAGTGACTCTAAAGTGGTCTATGTGTGACCTGCCATGTGAGTGACTCTGTAGTGGTCTAGGAGTGACCCGCATATGAGTGACTCTTTAGTTGTCTAGGTGTGACTTAGGGACCTGCCATGGGAGTGACTCTGTAGTGGTCTAGGTGTGACCTGCCATGTGAGTGACTCTGTAGTGGTCTAGGTGTGACTGAGTGACCTGCCATGTGAGTTACTCTGTAGTGGTCTAGGTGTGACCAGCCACGTGAGTGACTCTGTAGTGGTCTAGGTGTGACCTGCCATGTGAGTGACTCTGTAGTTGTCTATGTATGACCTGCCATGTGAGTGACTCTGTAGTGGTCCAGGTGTGACCTGCAATGTAAGTGACTCTGTAGTGGTCTAAGTGTGACCTGCCATGTGAGTGACTCTATAGTGGTCTAGGAGTGACCTGACATGTGAGTGACTCTGTAGTGGTCTAGGTGTGACCTGCCATGTGAGTGACTCTGTAGTAGTCTAGGAGTGGTCTGCGATGTGAGTGACTCTGTAGTGGTCTAGGTTTGACCTTCCATGTGAGTGACTCTGTAGTGTTCTAGGTGAGACCTGCCATGTGAGTGACTCTGTAGTGGTCTAGGTGTGACTTAGTGACCTGCCATGTGAGTGACTCTGTAGTGCTCTAGGTGTGACCTGCTATGTGAGTGACTCTGTAGTGGTCTAGGTGTGACCTGCCATGTGACTGACTCTGTAGTGGTCTAGGAATGACCTGCCATGTGAGTGACTCTTTAGTGGTCTAGGTTTGACCTGCCATGTGAGTGACTCTGTAGTAGTCTAGGAGTGATCTGCCATGTGAGTGACTCTGTGGTGGTCTAGGTTTGACCCGCCATGTGAGTGACTCTGTAGTGGTCTAGGTGTGACCCGCAATGTGAGTGACACTGTAGTGGTCTAGGTGTGACCTGCCATGTGAGTGACTCTGTAGTGGTCTAGGTGTGACTTAGGGACCTGCCATGTGAGTGACTCTGTAGTGGTCTAGGAGTGACCTGCATGTGAGTGACTCTGTAGTTGTCTAGGTGTGACTTAGGGACCTGCCATGGGAGTGACTCTGTAGTGGTCTAGGTGTGACCTGCCATGTAAGTTACTCTGTAGTGGTCTACGTGTGACCTGCCATGTAAGTGACTCTGTAGTGGTCTAGGTGTGACCTGCCATGTGAGTGACTCTGTAGTGGTCTAGGTGTGACCTGTCATGTGAGTGACTCTGTATTGGTCTAGGTGTGACCTGCAATGTAAGTGACTCTGTAGTGGTCTAGGTGTGACCTGCCATGTGAGTGACTCTGCAGTGGTCTAGGTGTGACCTGCCATGTGAGTGACTCTGTAGTGGTCTACGTGTGACCTGCCATGTGAGTTACTCTGTAGTGGTCTAGGTGTGACCTGCCATGTGAGTGACTCTAAAGTGGTCTATGTGTGACCTGCCATGTGAGTGACTCTGTAGTGGTCTAGGAGTGCCCGCATATGAGTGACTCTGTAGTTGTCTAGGTGTGACTTAGGGACCTGCCATGGGAGTGACTCTGTAGTCGTCTAGGTGTGACCTGCCATGTGAGTGACTCTGTAGTGGTCTACGTGTGACCTGCAGTGTGAGTGACTCTGTAGTGGTCTAGGAGTGACCTGCATGTGAGTGACTCTGTAGTTGTCTAGGTGTGACTTAGGGACCTGCCATGGGAGTGACTCTGTAGTGGTCTAGGTGTGACCTGCCATGTGAGTGACTCTGTAGTGGTCAAGGTGTGACCTGCCGTGTGAGTGACTCTGTAGTGGTCTAGGTGTGACCTGCCATGTGAGTGACTCTGTAGTGGTCTAGGTGTGACCTGTCATGTGAGTGACTCTGTAATGGTCTAGGTTTGACCCGCCATGTGAGTGACTCTGTAGTGGTCTAGGTGTGACCCGCAATGTGAGTGACGCTGTAGTGGTCTAGGTGTGACCTGCCATGTGAGTGACTCTGTAGTGGTCTAGGTGTGACTTAGGGACCTGCCATGTGAGTGACTCTGTAGTGGTCTAGGAGTGACCTGCATGTGAGTGACTCTGTAGTTGTCTAGGTGTGACTTAGGGACCTGCCATGGGAGTGACTCTGTAGTGGTCTAGGTGTGACCTGCCATGTAAGTTTCTCTGTAGTGGTCTACGTGTGACCTGCCATGTAAGTGACTCTGTAGTGGTCTAGGTGTGACCTGCCATGTGAGTTACTCTGTAGTGGTCTAGGTGTGACCTGTCATGTGAGTGACTCTGTATTGGTCTAGGTGTGACCTGCAATGTAAGTGACTCTGTAGTGGTCTAGGTGTGACCTGCCGTGTAAGTGACTCTGTAGTGGTCTAGGTGTGACCTGCCATGTGAGTGACTCTGTAGTGGTCTAGGTGTGACCTGTCATGTGAGTGACTCTGTAATGGTCTAGGTGTGACCTGCCATGTGAGTGACTCTGTAGTGGTCTAGGTGTGACCTGCCATTGGAGTGACTCTGTAGCGGTCTAGGTGTGACCTGCCATGTGAGTGACTCTCTATAGGTCTAAGAGTGACCTGCCATGTGAGTTACTCTGTAGTGGTCTAGGAGTGACCTGCCATGTGAGTGACTCTGTAGTGGTCTAGGTGTGACCTGCTATGTGAGTGACTCTGTAGTGGTCTAGGTGTGACCTGCCATGTGAGTGACTCTGTAGTGGTCAAGGAGTGTCCTGCCATGTGAGTGACTCTGTAGTGGTCTAGGTGTGACCTGCTATGTGAGTGACTCTGTAGTGGTCTAGGTGTGACCTGCCATGTGAGTGACTCTGTAGTGGTCTAGGTGTGACCTGCCATGTGAGTGACTCTGAAGTGGTCTAGGTGTGACCTGCCATGTGACTGACTCTTTAGTTGTCTAGGTATGACCTTCCATGTGAGTGACTCTGTGGTGGTCTTGGTGTGACTTGCCATGTGAGTGAATCTGTAGTGGTCTAGGTGTGACCTGCCATGTGAGTTACTCTGTAGTGGTCTAGGTGTGACCTGCAAATTGAGTGACTCTGTAGGGTCTAGGACTGACCTGCCATATAAATGACTCTGTAGTGGTCTAGGTGTGACCTGCCATGTGAGTGACTCTAAAGTGGTCTAGCTGTGACAGGCCATGTGAATGACTCTGTAGTGGTCTAGGTGTGACTTACTGAGCCGCCATGTGAGTGACTCTGTAGTGGTCTAGATGTGACCTGCCATGTGAGTAACTCTGTAGTGGTCTAGGTGGGACCTGCCATCTGAGTGAATCTGTAGTGGTCTAGGTGTGACTTACTGAGCTGCCATGTGAGTGACTCTGTAGTGGTCTAGATGTGACCTGCAATGTGAGTGACTCTGTAGTGGTCTAGGTGGGACCTGCCATGTGAGTGACTCTGTAGTGGTCTAGGTGTGACTTAGTGACCTGCCATGTGAGTGACTCTGTAGTGGTCTAGGTGTGACCTGCCATGTGAGTGACTCTGTAGTGGTCTAGGTGTGACCTGCCATGTGAGTGACTCTGTAGTGGTCAAGGTGTGACCTGTCATGTGAGTGACTCTGTAGTGGTCTAGGTGTGACCTGCCATGTGAGTGACTCTGTAGTGGTCAAGGTGTGACCTGCCATGTGAGTGACTCTGTAGTGGTCTAGGTGTGACCTGCCATGTGAGTGACTCTGTAGTGGTCTAGGTGTGACCTGCCATGTGAGTGACTCTGTAGTGGTCTAGGTGTGACCTGTCATGTGAGTGACTCTGTATTGGTCTAGGTGTGACCTGCAATGTAAGTGACTCTGTAGTGGTCTAGGTGTGACCTGCCATGTGAGTGACTCTGCAGTGGTCTAGGTGTGACCTGCCATGTGAGTGACTCTGTAGTGGTCTACGTGTGACCTGCCATGTGAGTTACTCTGTAGTGGTCTAGGTGTGACCTGCCATGTGAGTGACTCTAAAGTGGTCTATGTGTGACCTGCCATGTGAGTGACTCTGTAGTGGTCTAGGAGTGCCCGCATATGAGTGACTCTGTAGTTGTCTAGGTGTGACTTAGGGACCTGCCATGGGAGTGACTCTGTAGTCGTCTAGGTGTGACCTGCCATGTGAGTGACTCTGTAGTGGTCTACGTGTGACCTGCAGTGTGAGTGACTCTGTAGTGGTCTAGGAGTGACCTGCATGTGAGTGACTCTGTAGTTGTCTAGGTGTGACTTAGGGACCTGCCATGGGAGTGACTCTGTAGTGGTCTAGGTGTGACCTGCCATGTGAGTGACTCTGTAGTGGTCAAGGTGTGACCTGCCGTGTGAGTGACTCTGTAGTGGTCTAGGTGTGACCTGCCATGTGAGTGACTCTGTAGTGGTCTAGGTGTGACCTGTCATGTGAGTGACTCTGTAATGGTCTAGGTTTGACCCGCCATGTGAGTGACTCTGTAGTGGTCTAGGTGTGACCCGCAATGTGAGTGACACTGTAGTGGTCTAGGTGTGACCTGCCATGTGAGTGACTCTGTAGTGGTCTAGGTGTGACTTAGGGACCTGCCATGTGAGTGACTCTGTAGTAGTCTAGGAGTGACCTGCATGTGAGTGACTCTGTAGTTGTCTAGGTGTGACTTAGGGACCTGCCATGGGAGTGACTCTGTAGTGGTCTAGGTGTGACCTGCCATGTAAGTTTCTCTGTAGTGGTCTACGTGTGACCTGCCATGTAAGTGACTCTGTAGTGGTCTAGGTGTGACCTGCCATGTGAGTTACTCTGTAGTGGTCTAGGTGTGACCTGTCATGTGAGTGACTCTGTATTGGTCTAGGTGTGACCTGCAATGTAAGTGACTCTGTAGTGGTCTAGGTGTGACCTGCCGTGTGAGTGACTCTGTAGTGGTCTAGGTGTGACCTGCCATGTGAGTGACTCTGTAGTGGTCTAGGTGTGACCTGTCATGTGAGTGACTCTGTAATGGTCTAGGTGTGACCTGCCATGTGAGTGACTCTGTAGTGGTCTAGGTGTGACCTGCCATTGGAGTGACTCTGTAGCGGTCTAGGTGTGACCTGCCATGTGAGTGACTCTCTATAGGTCTAAGAGTGACCTGCCATGTGAGTTACTCTGTAGTGGTGTAGGAGTGACCTGCCATGTGAGTGACTCTGTAGTGGTCTAGGTGTGACCTGCTATGTGAGTGACTCTGTAGTGGTCTAGGTGTGACCTGCCATGTGAGTGACTCTGTAGTGGTCAAGGAGTGACCTGCCATGGGAGTGAATCTGTAGTGGTCTAGGTGTGACTTACAGACCTGCCATGTGAGTGACTCTGTAGTGGTCTAGATGTGACCTGCAATGTGAGTGACTCTGTAGTGGTCTAGGTGGGACCTGCCATGTGAGTGACTCTGTAGTGGTCTAGGTGTGACTTAGTGACCTGCCATGTGAGTGACTCTGTAGTGGTCTAGGTGTGACCTGCCATGTGAGTGACTCTGTAGTGGTCTAGGTGTGACCTGCCATGTGAGTGACTCTGTAGTGGTCAAGGTGTGACCTGTCATGTGAGTGACTCTGTAGTGGTCTAGGTGTGACCTGCCATGTGAGTGACTCTGTAGTGGTCAAGGTGTGACCTGCCATGTGAGTGACTCTGAAGTGGTCTAGGTGTGACCTGCCATGTGAGTGACTCTGTAGTGGTCTAGGTGTGACCTGTCATGTGAGTGACTCTGTATTGGTCTAGGTGTGACCTGCAATGTAAGTTACTCTGTAGTGGTCTAGGTGTGACCTGCCATGTGAGTGACTCTGCAGTGGTCTAGGTGTGACCTGCCATGTAAGTGACTCTGTAGTGGTCTAAGTGTGACCTGCCATGTGAGTGACTCTATAGTGGTCTAGGAGTGACCTGACATGTGAGTGACTCTGTAGTGGTCTAGGTGTGACCTGCCATGTGAGTGACTCTGTAGAAGTCTAGGAGTGGTCTGCTATGTGAGTGACTCTGTAGTGGTCTAGGTTTGACCTTCCATGTGAGTGACTCTGTAGTGGTCTAGGTGGGACCTGCCATGTGAGTGACTCTGTAGTGGTCTAGGTGTGACTTAGTGACCTGCCATGTGAGTGACTCTGTAGTTGTCTAGGTGTGACCTGGTATTTGAGTGACTCTGTAGTGGTCTAGGTGTGACCTGCCATGTGAGTGACTCTGTAGTGGTCAAGGTGTGACCTGTCATGTGAGTGACTCTGTAGTGGTCTAGGTGTGACCTGCCATGTGAGTGACTCTGTAGTGGTCAAGGTGTGACCTGCCATGTGAGTGACTCTGTAGTGGTCTAGGTGTGACCTGCCATGTGAGTGACTCTGTAGTGGTCTAGGTGTGACCTGTCATGTGAGTGACTCTGTATTGGTCTAGGTGTGACCTGCAATGTAAGTTACTCTGTAGTGGTCTAGGTGTGACCTGCCATGTGAGTGACTCTGCAGTGGTCTAGGTGTGACCTGCCATGTAAGTGACTCTGTAGTGGTCTTAGTGTGACCTGCCATGTGAGTGACTCTATAGTGGTCTAGGAGTGACCTGCCATGTGAGTGACTCTGTAGTGGTCTAGGTGTGACCTGCCATGTGAGTGACTCTGTAGAAGTCTAGGAGTGGTCTGCGATGTGAGTGACTCTGTAGTGGTCTAGGTTTGACCTTCCATGTGAGTGACTCTGTAGTGGTCTAGGTGGGACCTGCCATGTGAGTGACTCTGTAGTGGTCTAGGTGTGACTTAGTGACCTGCCATGTGAGTGATTCTGTAGTGCTCTAGGTGTGACCTGCTATGTGAGTGACTCTGTAGTGGTCTAGGTGTGACCTGCCATGTGACTGACTATGTAGTGGTCAAGGTGTGACCTGCCATGTGAGTGACTCTGTAGTGGTCTAGAAGTGACCCGCATATGAGTGACTCTTTAGTTGTCTAAGTGTGACCTGCCATGTGAGTGACTCTTTAGTTGTCTAGGTATGACCTTCCATGTGAGTGACTCTGTGGTGGTCTTGGTGTGACTTGCCATGTGAGTGAATCTGTAGTGGTCTAGGTGTGACCTGCCATGTGAGTTACTCTGTAGTGGTCTAGGTGTGACCTGCAATTTGAGTGACTCTGTAGGGTCTAGGACTGACCTGCCATATAAGTGACTCTGTAGTGGTCTAGGTGTGACCTGCCATGTGAGTGACTCTAAAGTGGTCTAGCTGTGACAGGCCATGTGAATGACTCTGTAGTGGTCTAGGTGTGACTTACTGAGCTGCCATGTGAGTGACTCTGTAGTGGTCTAGATGTGACCTGCCATGTGAGTGACTCTGTAGTGGTCTAGGTGGGACCTGCCATCTGAGTGACTCTGTAGTGGTCTAGGTGTGACCTGCCATGTTAGTGACTCTGAAGTGGTCTAGATGTGACCTGCAATGTGAGTGACTCTGTAGTGGTCTAGATGTGACCTGCAATGTGAGTGACTCTGTAGTGGTCTAGGTGGGACCTGCCATGTGAGTGACTCTGTAGTGGTCTAGGTGTGACTTAGTGACCTGCCATGTGAGTGACTCTGTAGTGGTCTAGGTGTGACCTGGTATTTGAGTGACTCTGTAGTGGTCTAGGTGTGACCTGCCATGTGAGTGACTCTGTAGTGGTCAAGGTGTGACCTGTCATGTGAGTGACTCTGTAGTGGTCTAGGTTTGGCCTGCCATGTGAGTGACTCTGTAGTGGTCAAGGTGTGACCTGCCATGTGAGTGACTCTGTAGTGGTCTAGGTGTGACCTGTCATGTGAGTGACTCTGCAGTGGTCTAGGTGTGACCTGCCAAGTAAGTGACTCTGTAGTGGTCTAAGTGTGACCTGCCATGTGAGTGACTCTATAGTGGTCTAGGAGTGACCTGACATGTGAGTGACTCTGTAGTGGTCTAGGTGTGACCTGCCATGTGAGTGACTCTGTAGAAGTCTAGGAGTGGTCTGCGATGTGAGTGACTCTGTAGTGGTCTAGGTTTGACCTTCCATGTGAGTGACTCTGTAGTGGTCTAGGTGGGACCTGCCATGTGAGTGACTCTGTAGTGGTCTAGGTGTGACTTAATGACCTGCCATGTGAGTGACTCTGTAGTCGTCAAGGTGTGACCTGCCATGTGAGTGACTCTGTAGTGGTCTAGGTGTGACCTGCCGTGTGAGTGACTCTGTAGTGGTCTGCGATGTGACCTGCCATGTGAGTTACTCAGTAGTTGTCTATGTGTGACTTGCCATGTGAGTGACTCTGTAGTGGTCTAGGAGTGACCTGCATGTGAGTGACTCTGTAGTTGTCTAGGTGTGACTTAGGGACCTGCCATGGGAGTGACTCTGTAGTGGTTTAGGTGTGACCTGCCATGTAAGTTACTCTGTAGTGGTCTAGGTGTGACCTGCCATGTAAGTGACTCTGTAGTGGTCTAGGTGTGACCTGCCATGTGAGTGACTCTGTAGTGGTCTAGGTGTGACCTGCCATTGGAGTGACTCCGTAGCGGTCTAGGTGTGACCTGCCATGTGAGTGACTCTCTGGTGGTCTAAGAGTGACCTGCCATGTGAGTTACTCTGTATTGGTCTAGGAGTGGTCTGCTATGTGAGTGACTCTGTAGTGGTCTAGGTTTGACCTGCCATGTGAGTGACATTGAAGTGGTGTAGGTGTAACCTGCCATGTCAGTGATTCTGTAGTGGTCTAGGTGTGACATGCCATATGAGTGACTCTGAAATGATCTAGGTGTGACCTGCCATGTGAATGACTCTGAAGTGGTCTAGGTGTGACCAGCCATGTGAGTGACTCTGTAGTGGTCTAGGAGTGACCTGCCATGTGACTGACTCTGTAGTGGTCTAGGTGTGACCTGCCATGTAAGTGACTCTGTAGTAGTCTAGGTGTGACTTGTCATGTGAGCCACTCTGTAGTGGTTTAGGTGTGACCTGCCATGTGAGGGACTCTGTAGTGGTCTAGGTACGACCTGCCATGTGAGTGACTCCGTAGTGGTCTAGGTGTGACCAGCCATATGAGTGACCTTGATTTGGTGTAGGTGTGACCTGCCATGTGAGTGACTCTGTAGGGGTCTAGGTGTGACCTGCCATGTAGGTTACTCTGTAGTGGTCTAGGTGTGACCTGCCATGTAAGTGACTCTGTAGTGGTCTAGGTGTGACCTGCCATGTGAGTGACTCTGTAGTGGTCCAGGTGTGACCTGCAATGTAAGTGACTCTGTAGTGGTCTAAGTGTGACCTGCCATGTGAGTGACTCTATAGTGGTCTAGGAGTGACCTGACATGTGAGTGACTCTGTAGTGGTCAAGGTGTGACCTGCCATGTGAGTGACTCTGTAGTAGTCTAGGAGTGGTCTGCGATATGAGTGACTCTGTAGTGGTCTAGGTTTGACCTTCCATGTGAGTGACTCTGTAGTGTTCTAGGTGAGACCTGCCATGTGAGTGACTCTGTAGTGGTCTAGGTCTGACTTAGTGACCTGCCATGTGAGTGACTCTGTAGTGCTCTAGGTGTGACCTGCTATGTGAGTGACTCTGTAGTGGTCTAGGTGTGACCTGCCATGTGACTGACTCTGTAGTGGTCAAGGTGTGACCTGCCATATGAGTGACTCTGTAGTGGTCCAGGTGTGACCTGCTATGTAAGTGACTCTGTAGTGGTCTAAGTGTGACCTGCCATGTGAGTGACTCTGTAGTGGTCTAGGTTTGACCTGCCATGTGAGTGACTCTGTAGTAGTCTAGGAGTGATCTGCCATGTGAGTGACTCTGTGGTGGTCTAGGTTTGACCCGCCATGTGAGTGACTCTGTAGTGGTCTAGGTGTGACCCGCCATGTGAGTGACACTGTAGTGGTCTAGGTGTGACCTGCCATGTGAGTGACTCTGTAGTGGTCTAGGTGTGACTTAGGGACCTGCCATGTGAGTGACTCTGTAGTGGTCTAGGAGTGACCTGCATGTGAGTGACTCTGTAGTTGTCTAGGTGTGACTTAGGGACCTGCCATCGGAGTGACTCTGTAGTGGTCTAGGTGTGACCTGCCATGTAAGTTACTCTGTAGTGGTCTAGGTGTGACCTGCCATGTAAGTGACTCTGTAGTGGTCTAGGTGTGACCTGCCATGTGAGTGACTCTGTAGTGGTCAAGGTGTGACCTGCCATGTGAGTGACTCTGTAGTGGTCTAGGTGTGACCTGCCATGTGAGTGACTCTGTAGTGGTCTAGGTGTGACCTGTCATGTGAGTGACTCTGTATTGGTCTAGGTGTGACCTGCAATGTAAGTTACTCTGTAGTGGTCTAGGTGTGACCTGCCATGTGAGTGACTCTGCAGTGGTCTAGGTGTGACCTGCCATGTAAGTGACTCTGTAGTGGTCTTAGTGTGACCTGCCATGTGAGTGACTCTATAGTGGTCTAGGAGTGACCTGCCATGTGAGTGACTCTGTAGTGGTCTAGGTGTGACCTGCCATGTGAGTGACTCTGTAGAAGTCTAGGAGTGGTCTGCGATGTGAGTGACTCTGTAGTGGTCTAGGTTTGACCTTCCATGTGAGTGACTCTGTAGTGGTCTAGGTGGGACCTGCCATGTGAGTGACTCTGTAGTGGTCTAGGTGTGACTTAGTGACCTGCCATGTGAGTGATTCTGTAGTGCTCTAGGTGTGACCTGCTATGTGAGTGACTCTGTAGTGGTCTAGGTGTGACCTGCCATGTGACTGACTATGTAGTGGTCAAGGTGTGACCTGCCATGTGAGTGACTCTGTAGTGGTCTAGAAGTGACCCGCATATGAGTGACTCTTTAGTTGTCTAAGTGTGACCTGCCATGTGAGTGACTCTTTAGTTGTCTAGGTATGACCTTCCATGTGAGTGACTCTGTGGTGGTCTTGGTGTGACTTGCCATGTGAGTGAATCTGTAGTGGTCTAGGTGTGACCTGCCATGTGAGTTACTCTGTAGTGGTCTAGGTGTGACCTGCAATTTGAGTGACTCTGTAGGGTCTAGGACTGACCTGCCATATAAGTGACTCTGTAGTGGTCTAGGTGTGACCTGCCATGTGAGTGACTCTAAAGTGGTCTAGCTGTGACAGGCCATGTGAATGACTCTGTAGTGGTCTAGGTGTGACTTACTGAGCTGCCATGTGAGTGACTCTGTAGTGGTCTAGATGTGACCTGCCATGTGAGTGACTCTGTAGTGGTCTAGGTGGGACCTGCCATCTGAGTGAATCTGTAGTGGTCTAGGTGTGACTCAGGGACCTGCCATGTGAGTGACTCTGTAGTGGTCTAGATGTGACCTGCAATGTGAGTGACTCTGTAGTGGTCTAGGTGGGACCTGCCATGTGAGTGACTCTGTAGTGGTCTAGGTGTGACTTAGTGACCTGCCATGTGAGTGACTCTGTAGTGGTCTAGGTGTGACCTGGTATTTGAGTGACTCTGTAGTGGTCTAGGTGTGACCTGCCATGTGAGTGACTCTGTAGTGGTCAAGATGTGACCTGTCATGTGAGTGACTCTGTAGTGGTCTAGGTTTGGCCTGCCATGTGAGTGACTCTGTAGTGGTCAAGGTGTGACCTGCCATGTGAGTGACTCTGTAGTGGTCTAGGTGTGACCTGCCATGTGAGTGACTCTGTAGTGGTCTAGGTGTGACCTGTCATGTGAGTGACTCTGTATTGGTCTAGGTGTGACCTGCAATGTAAGTTACTCTGTAGTGGTCTAGGTATGACCTGCCATGTGAGTGACTCTGCAGTGGTCTAGGTGTGACCTGCCAAGTAAGTGACTCTGTAGTGGTCTAAGTGTGACCTGCCATGTGAGTGACTCTATAGTGGTCTAGGAGTGACCTGACATGTGAGTGACTCTGTAGTGGTCTAGGTGTGACCTGCCATGTGAGTGACTCTGTAGAAGTCTAGGAGTGGTCTGCGATGTGAGTGACTCTGTAGTGGTCTAGGTTTGACCTTCCATGTGAGTGACTCTGTAGTGGTCTAGGTGGGACCTGCCATGTGAGTGACTCTGTAGTGGTCTAGGTGTGACTTAATGACCTGCCATGTGAGTGACTCTGTAGTCGTCAAGGTGTGACCTGCCATGTGAGTGACTCTGTAGTGGTCTAGGTGTGACCTGCCGTGTGAGTGACTCTGTAGTGGTCTGCGATGTGACCTGCCATGTGAGTTACTCAGTAGTTGTCTATGTGTGACTTGCCATGTGAGTGACTCTGTAGTGGTCTAGGAGTGACCTGCATGTGAGTGACTCTGTAGTTGTCTAGGTGTGACTTAGGGACCTGCCATGGGAGTGACTCTGTAGTGGTTTAGGTGTGACCTGCCATGTAAGTTACTCTGTAGTGGTCTAGGTGTGACCTGCCATGTAAGTGACTCTGTAGTGGTCTAGGTGTGACCTGCCATGTGAGTGACTCTGTAGTGGTCTAGGTGTGACCTGCCATTGGAGTGACTCCGTAGCGGTCTAGGTGTGACCTGCCATGTGAGTGACTCTCTGGTGGTCTAAGAGTGACCTGCCATGTGAGTTACTCTGTATTGGTCTAGGAGTGGTCTGCTATGTGAGTGACTCTGTAGTGGTCTAGGTTTGACCTGCCATGTGAGTGACATTGAAGTGGTGTAGGTGTAACCTGCCATGTCAGTGATTCTGTAGTGGTCTAGGTGTGACATGCCATATGAGTGACTCTGAAATGATCTAGGTGTGACCTGCCATGTGAATGACTCTGAAGTGGTCTAGGTGTGACCAGCCATGTGAGTGACTCTGTAGTGGTCTAGGAGTGACCTGCCATGTGACTGACTCTGTAGTGGTCTAGGTGTGACCTGCCATGTAAGTGACTCTGTAGTAGTCTAGGTGTGACTTGTCATGTGAGCCACTCTGTAGTGGTTTAGGTGTGACCTGCCATGTGAGGGACTCTGTAGTGGTCTAGGTACGACCTGCCATGTGAGTGACTCCGTAGTGGTCTAGGTGTGCCCAGCCATATGAGTGACCTTGATTTGGTGTAGGTGTGACCTGCCATGTGAGTGACTCTGTAGGGGTCTAGGTGTGACCTGCCATGTAGGTTACTCTGTAGTGGTCTAGGTGTGACCTGCCATGTAAGTGACTCTGTAGTGGTCTAGGTGTGACCTGCCATGTGAGTGACTCTGTAGTGGTCCAGGTGTGACCTGCAATGTAAGTGACTCTGTAGTGGTCTAAGTGTGACCTGCCATGTGAGTGACTCTATAGTGGTCTAGGAGTGACCTGACATGTGAGTGACTCTGTAGTGGTCAAGGTGTGACCTGCCATGTGAGTGACTCTGTAGTAGTCTAGGAGTGGTCTGCGATATGAGTGACTCTGTAGTGGTCTAGGTTTGACCTTCCATGTGAGTGACTCTGTAGTGTTCTAGGTGAGACCTGCCATGTGAGTGACTCTGTAGTGGTCTAGGTCTGACTTAGTGACCTGCCATGTGAGTGACTCTGTAGTGCTCTAGGTGTGACCTGCTATGTGAGTGACTCTGTAGTGGTCTAGGTGTGACCTGCCATGTGACTGACTCTGTAGTGGTCAAGGTGTGACCTGCCATATGAGTGACTCTGTAGTGGTCCAGGTGTGACCTGCCATGTAAGTGACTCTGTAGTGGTCTAAGTGTGACCTGCCATGTGAGTGACTCTGTAGTGGTCTAGGTTTGACCTGCCATGTGAGTGACTCTGTAGTAGTCTAGGAGTGATCTGCCATGTGAGTGACTCTGTGGTGGTCTAGGTTTGACCCGCCATGTGAGTGACTCTGTAGTGGTCTAGGTGTGACCCGCCATGTGAGTGACACTGTAGTGGTCTAGGTGTGACCTGCCATGTGAGTGACTCTGTAGTGGTCTAGGTGTGACTTAGGGACCTGCCATGTGAGTGACTCTGTAGTGGTCTAGGAGTGACCTGCATGTGAGTGACTCTGTAGTTGTCTAGGTGTGACTTAGGGACCTGCCATCGGAGTGACTCTGTAGTGGTCTAGGTGTGACCTGCCATGTAAGTTACTCTGTAGTGGTCTAGGTGTGACCTGCCATGTAAGTGACTCTGTAGTGGTCTAGGTGTGACCTGCCATGTGAGTGACTCTGTAGTGGTCTAGGTGTGACCTGCCATTGGAGTGACTCCGTAGCGGTCTAGGTGTGACCTGCCATGTGAGTGACTCTCTAGTGGTCTAAGAGTGACCTGCCATGTGAGTTACTCTGTACTGGTCTAGGAGTGGTCTGCTATGTGAGTGACTCTGTAGTGGTCTAGGTTTGACCTGCCATGTGAGTGACATTGAAGTGGTCTAGGTGTGACCTGCCATGTGAGTGATTCTGTAGTGGTCTAGGTGTGACATGCCATATGAGTGACTCTGTAGTGGTCTAGGAGTGACCTGCATGTGAGTGACTCTGTAGTTGTCTAGGTGTGACTTAGGGACCTGCCATGGGTGTGACTCTGTAGTGGTCTAGGTGTGACCTGCCATGTGAGTGACTCTGTAGTGGTCTAGGTGTGACTGATTGACCTGCCATGTGTATTACTCTGTAGTGGTCTAGGTGTGACCAGCCATGTGAGAGACTCTGCAGTGGTCTAGGTGTGACCTGCCATGTGAGTGGCTCTGTAGTTGTCTATGTGTGACCTGTCATGTGAGTGACTATGTAGTGGTCCAGGTGTGACCTGCCGTGTAAGTGACTCTTTAGTGGTCTAAGTGTGACCTGCCATGTGAGTGACTCTATAGTGGTCTAGGAGTGACCTGCCTTGTGAGTGACTCTGTAGTGGTCTAGGTGTGACCTGCTATGTGAGTGACTCTGTAGTGGTCTAGGTGTGACCTGCCATGTGAGTGACTCTGTAGTGGTCAAGGTGTGACCTGCCATGTGAGTGACTCTGTAGTGGTCTAGGTGTGACCTGCCATGTGAGTGACTCTGTAGTGGTCTAGGTGTGACCTGTCATGTGAGTGACTCTGTATTGGTCTAGGTGTGACCTGCAATGTAAGTTACTCTGTAGTGGTCTAGGTGTGACCTGCCATGTGAGTGACTCTGCAGTGGTCTAGGTGTGACCTGCCATGTGAGTGACTCTGTAGTGGTCTACGTGTGACCTGCCATGTGAGTGACTCTGTAGTGGTCTAGGTGGGACCTGCCATGTGAGTGACTCTGTAGTGGTCTAGGTGTGACTTAGTGACCTGCCATGTGAGTGACTCTGTAGTGGTCTAGGTGTGACCTGCTATGTGAGTGACTCTGTAGTGGTCTAGGTGTGACCTGCCATGTGATTGACTCTGTAGTGGTCAAGGAGTGACCTGCCATGTGAGTGACTCTGTAGTGGTCTAGGTGTGACCTGCTATGTGAGTGACTCTGTAGTGGACTAGGTGTGACCTGCCATGTGAGGGACTCTGTAGTGGTCTAGGTGTGACCTGCCATGTGAGTGACTCTGTAGTGGTCTAGGTGTGACCTGCCATGTGAGGGACTCTGTAGTGGTCTAAGTGTGACCTGCTATGTGAGTGACTCTGTAGTGGTCTAGGTGTGACCTGCCATGTGAGTGACTCTGTAGTGGTCAAGGAGTGACCTGCCATGTGAGTGACTCTGTAGTGGTCTAGGTGTGACCTGCTATGTGAGTGACTCTGTAGTGGTCTAGGTGTGACCTGCCATGTGAGGGACTCTGTAGTGGTCTAGGTGTGACCTGCCATTTGAGTGACTCCGTAGCGGTCTAGGTGTGACCTGCCATGTGAGTGACTCTCTAGTAGTCTAAGAGTGACCTGCCATGTGAGTTACTCTGTAGTGGTCTAGGAGTGACCTGCCATGTAAGTGAATCTGTAGTGGTCTACGTTTGACCTGAGATGTGAGTGACTCTGTAGTGGTCTAGGTGTGACCTGCGATGTGAGTGACTCTGTCGTGGTCTAGGTGTGACCTGCCATGGGAGTGACTCTGTAGTGGTCTAGGTGTGACCTGCCATGTAAGTGACTCTGTAGTCGTCTAGATGTGACCTGCCATGTGAGTGACTCTGTAGTGGTCTACGTGTGACCTGCCGTGTGAGTTACTCTGTAGTGGTTTAGGTGTGACCTGCCATGTGAGTGACTCTGTAGTTGCCTATGTATGACCTGCCATGTGAGTGACTCTGTAGTGGTCTAGGAGTGACCTGCATGTGAGTGACTCTGTAGTTGTCTAGGTGTGACTTAGGGACCTGCCATGGGTGTGACTCTGTAGTGGTCTAGGTGTGACCTGCCATGTGAGTGACTCTGTAGTGGTCTAGGTGTGACTGAGTGACCTGCCATGTGAATTACTCTGTAGTGGTCTAGGTGTGACCAGCCATGTTAGAGACTCTGCCGTGGTCTAGGTGTGACCTGCCATGTGAGTGGCTCTGTAGTTGTCTATGTGTGACCTGCCATGTGAGTGACTATGTAGTGGTCCAGGTGTGACCTGCCATGTAAGTGACTCTTTAGTGGTCTAAGTGTGACCTGCCATGTGAGTGACTCTATAGTGGTCTAGGAGTGACCTGCACTGTGAGTGACTCTGTAGTGGTCTAGGTGTGACCTGCTATGTGAGTGACTCTGTAGTGGTCTAGGTGTGACCTGCCATGTGAGTGACTCTGTAGTGGTCAAGGTGTGACCTGCCATGTGAGTGACTCTGTAGTGGTCTACTAGTGACCTGCCATGTGAGTGACTCTGTAGTGGTCTAGGTGTGACCTGTCATGTGAGTGACTCTGTATTGGTCTAGGTGTGACCTGCAATGTAAGTGACTCTGTAGTGGTCTAGGTGTGACCTGCCATGTGAGTGACTCTGCAGTGGTCTAGGTGTGACCTGCCATGTGAGTGACTCTGTAGTGGTCTACGTGTGACCTGCCATTTGAGTGACTCTGTAGTGGTCTACTAGTGACCTGCCATGTGAGTGACTCTGTAGTGGTCTAGGTGTGACCTGTCATGTGAGTGACTCTGTATTGGTCTAGGTGTGACCTGCAATGTAAGTGACTCTGTAGTGGTCTAGGTGTGACCTGCCATGTGAGTGACTCTGCAGTGGTCTAGGTGTGACCTGCCATGTGAGTGACTCTGTAGTGGTCTACGTGTGACCTGCCATGTGAGTTACTCTGTAGTGGTCTAGGTGTGACCTGCCATGTGAGTGACTCTAAAGTGGTCTATGTGTGACCTGCCATGTGAGTGACTCTGTAGTGGTCTAGGAGTACCCGCATATGAGTGACTCTGTAGTTGTCTAGGTGTGACTTAGGGACCTGCCATGGGAGTGACTCTGTAGTGCTCTAGGTGTGACCTGCCATGTGAGTGACTCTGTAGTGGTCTAGGTGTGACTGAGTGACCTGCCATGTGAGTTACTCTGTAGTGGTCTAGGTGTGACCAGCAATGTGAGTGACTCTGCAGTGGTCTAGGTGTGACCTGCCATGTGAGTGACTCTGTAGTTGTCTATGTGTGACCTGCCATGTGAGTGACTCTGTAGTGGTCCAGGTGTGACCTGCCATGTAAGTGACTCTGTAGTGGTCTAAGTGTGACCTGCCATGTGAGTGACTCTATAGTGGTCTAGGAGTGACCTGACATGTGAGTGACTCTGTAGTTGTCTAGGTGTGACCTGCCATGTGAGTGACTCTGTAGTAGTCTAGGAGTGGTCTGCGATGTGAGTGACTCTGTAGTGGTCTAGGTTTGACCTTCCATGTGAGTGACTCTGTAGTGGTCTAGGTGGGACCTGCCATGTGAGTGACTCTGTAGTGGTCTAGGTGTGACTTAGTGACCTGCCATGTGAGTGACTCTGTAGTGCTCTAGGTGTGACCTGCTATGTGAGTGACTCTGTAGTGGTCTAGGTGTGACCTGCCATGTGACTGACTCTGTAGTGGTCAAGGTGTGACCTGCCATGTGAGTGACTCTGTAGTGGTCCAGGTGTGACCTGCCATGTAAGTGACTCTGTAGTGGTCTAAGTGTGACCTGCCATGTGAGTGACTCTGTAGTGGTCTAGGAATGACCTGCCATGTGAGTGACTCTTTAGTGGTCTAGGTTTGACCTGCCATGTGAGTGACTCTGTAGTAGTCTAGGAGTGATCTGCCATGTGAGTGACTCTCTAGTGGTCTAGGTTTGACATGCCATGTGAGTGACTCTGTAGTGGTCTAGGTGTGACCCGCCATGTGAGTGACACTTTAGTGGTCTAGGTGTGACCTGCCATGTGAGTGACTCTGTAGTGGTCTAGGTCTGACCTGCCATGTGAGTGACTCTGTAGTGGTCTAGGTGTAACCTGCCATGTGAGTGACTCTGAAGTGGTCTAGGTGTGACCTGCCATGTGAGTGACTCTGTAGTCGTCTAGGTATGACCTTCCATGTGAGTGACTCTGTAGTGGTCTAGGTGTGACCTGCCATGTGAGTGACTCTGTAGTGGTCTAGGTGTGACCTGCCATGTGAGTGACTCTGTAGTGGTCAAGGAGTGACCTGCCATGTGAGTGACTCTGTAGTGGTCTAGGTGTGACCTGCTATGTGAGTGACTCTGTAGTGGTCTAGGTGTGACCTGCCATTTGAGTGACTCCGTAGCGGTCTAGGTGTGACCTGCCATGTGAGTGACTCTCTAGTAGTCTAAGAGTGACCTGCCATGTGAGTTACTCTGAAGTGGTCTAGGAGTGACCTGCCATGTAAGTGAATCTGTAGTGGTCTACGTTTGACCTGAGATGTGAGTGACTCTGTAGTGGTCTAGGTGTGACCTGCGATGTGAGTGACTCTGTCGTGGTCTAGGTGTGACCTGCCATGGGAGTGACTCTGTAGTGGTCTAGGTGTGACCTGCCATGTAAGTGACTCTGTAGTCGTCTAGATGTGACCTGCCATGTGAGTGACTCTGTAGTGGTCTACGTGTGACCTGCCGTGTGAGTTACTCTGTAGTGGTTTAGGTGTGACCTGCCATGTGAGTGACTCTGTAGTTGCCTATGTATGACCTGCCATGTGAGTGACTCTGTAGTGGTCTAGGAGTGACCTGCATGTGAGTGACTCTGTAGTTGTCTAGGTGTGACTTAGGGACCTGCCATGGGTGTGACTCTGTAGTGGTCTAGGTGTGACCTGCCATGTGAGTGACTCTGTAGTGGTCTAGGTGTGACTGAGTGACCTGCCATGTGAATTACTCTGTAGTGGTCTAGGTGTGACCAGCCATGTTAGAGACTCTGCCGTGGTCTAGGTGTGACCTGCCATGTGAGTGGCTCTGTAGTTGTCTATGTGTGACCTGCCATGTGAGTGACTATGTAGTGGTCCAGGTGTGACCTGCCATGTAAGTGACTCTTTAGTGGTCTAAGTGTGACCTGCCATGTGAGTGACTCTATAGTGGTCTAGGAGTGACCTGCACTGTGAGTGACTCTGTAGTGGTCTAGGTGTGACCTGCTATGTGAGTGACTCTGTAGTGGTCTAGGTGTGACCTGCCATGTGAGTGACTCTGTAGTGGTCAAGGTGTGACCTGCCATGTGAGTGACTCTGTAGTGGTCTACTAGTGACCTGCCATGTGAGTGACTCTGTAGTGGTCTAGGTGTGACCTGTCATGTGAGTGACTCTGTATTGGTCTAGGTGTGACCTGCAATGTAAGTGACTCTGTAGTGGTCTAGGTGTGACCTGCCATGTGAGTGACTCTGCAGTGGTCTAGGTGTGACCTGCCATGTGAGTGACTCTGTAGTGGTCTACGTGTGACCTGCCATGTGAGTGACTCTGTAGTGGTCTACTAGTGACCTGCCATGTGAGTGACTCTGTAGTGGTCTAGGTGTGACCTGTCATGTGAGTGACTCTGTATTGGTCTAGGTGTGACCTGCAATGTAAGTGACTCTGTAGTGGTCTAGGTGTGACCTGCCATGTGAGTGACTCTGCAGTGGTCTAGGTGTGACCTGCCATGTGAGTGACTCTGTAGTGGTCTACGTGTGACCTGCCATGTGAGTTACTCTGTAGTGGTCTAGGTGTGACCTGCCATGTGAGTGACTCTAAAGTGGTCTATGTGTGACCTGCCATGTGAGTGACTCTGTAGTGGTCTAGGAGTGCCCGCATATGAGTGACTGTAGTTGTCTAGGTGTGACTTAGGGACCTGCCATGGGAGTGACTCTGTAGTGCTCTAGGTGTGACCTGCCATGTGAGTGACTCTGTAGTGGTCTAGGTGTGACTGAGTGACCTGCCATGTGAGTTACTCTGTAGTGGTCTAGGTGTGACCAGCAATGTGAGTGACTCTGCAGTGGTCTAGGTGTGACCTGCCATGTGAGTGACTCTGTAGTTGTCTATGTGTGACCTGCCATGTGAGTGACTCTGTAGTGGTCCAGGTGTGACCTGCCATGTAAGTGACTCTGTAGTGGTCTAAGTGTGACCTGCCATGTGAGTGACTCTATAGTGGTCTAGGAGTGACCTGACATGTGAGTGACTCTGTAGTGGTCTAGGTGTGACCTGCCATGTGAGTGACTCTGTAGTAGTCTAGGAGTGGTCTGCGATGTGAGTGACTCTGTAGTGGTCTAGGTTTGACCTTCCATGTGAGTGACTCTGTAGTGGTCTAGGTGGGACCTGCCATGTGAGTGACTCTGTAGTGGTCTAGGTGTGACTTAGTGACCTGCCATGTGAGTGACTCTGTAGTGCTCTAGGTGTGACCTGCTATGTGAGTGACTCTGTAGTGGTCTAGGTGTGACCTGCTATGTGACTGACTCTGTAGTGGTCAAGGTGTGACCTGCCATGTGAGTGACTCTGTAGTGGTCCAGGTGTGACCTGCCATGTAAGTGACTCTGTAGTGGTCTAAGTGTGACCTGCCATGTGAGTGACTCTGTAGTGGTCTAGGAATGACCTGCCATGTGAGTGACTCTTTAGTGGTCTAGGTTTGACCTGCCATGTGAGTGACTCTGTAGTAGTCTAGGAGTGATCTGCCATGTGAGTGACTCTCTAGTGGTCTAGGTTTGACATGCCATGTGAGTGACTCTGTAGTGGTCTAGGTGTGACCCGCCATGTGAGTGACACTTTAGTGGTCTAGGTGTGACCTGCCATGTGAGTGACTCTGTAGTGGTCTAGGTCTGACCTGCCATGTGAGTGACTCTGTAGTGGTCTAGGTGTAACCTGCCATGTGAGTGACTCTGAAGTGGTCTAGGTGTGACCTGCCATGTGAGTGACTCTGTAGTCGTCTAGGTATGACCTTCCATGTGAGTGACTCTGTAGTGGTCTAGGTGTGACCTGCTATGTGAGTGACTCTGTAGTGGTCTAGGTGTGACCTGCCATGTGAGTGACTCTGTAGTGGTCTAGGTGTGACCTGCCATGTGAGTGACTCTGTAGTGGTCTAGGTGTGACCTGCCATGTGAGTGACTCTGTAGTCGTCAAGGTGTGACCTGCCATGTGAGTGACTTTGTAGTGGTCTAGGTGTGACCTGCCGTGTGAGTGACTCTGTAGTGGTCTAGGTGTGACCTGCCATGTGAGTTACTCAGTAGTTGTCTATGAGTGACTTGCCTTGTGAGTGACTCTGTAGTGGTCTAGGAGTGACCTGCATGTGAGTGACTCTGTAGTTGTCTAGGTGTGACTTAGGGACCTGCCATGGGAGTGACTCTGTAGTGGTCTAGGTGTGACCTGCCATGTAAGTTACTCTGTAGTGGTCTAGGTGTGACCTGCCATGTAAGTGACTCTGTAGTGGTCTAGGTGTGACCTGCCATGTGAGTGACTCTGTAGTGGTCTAGGTGTGACCTGCCATTGGAGTGACTCCATAGCGGTCTAGGTGTGACCTGCCATGTGAGTGACTATCTAGTGGTCTAAGAGTGACCTGCCATGTGAGTTACTCTGTATTGGTCTAGGAGTGGTCTACTATGTGAGTGACTCTGTAGTGGTCTAGGTTTGACCTTTCATGTGAGTGACTCTGTAGTGGTCAAGGTGTGACCTGTCATATGAGTGACTCTTTAGTGGTCTAGGTGTGACCTGCCATGTGAGGGACTCTGAATCGGTCTAGGTGTGACCTGTCATGTGAGTGACTCTGTAGTGGTCTAGGTGTGACCAGTCATGTGAGTGACTCTGATATGGTGTTGGTGTGACCTGCCATGTGAGTGACTCTGTAGGGGTCTATGTGTGATCTATCATGTGAGTGAGTCTGTAGTGGTCTAGGTGTGACCTGCCATGTGGGTGACTCTGTAGTGGTCTAAGTGTGACCTGCCATATGAGTGACTCTGTAGTGGTCTAAGTGTGACCTGTCATGTGAGTGGCTCTGAAGTGGTCTAGTTGTGATCTGTCATGTGAATGACTCTGTAGTGGTCTAGGAGTGACCTGCCATATGAGTGACTCTGTAGTGGTCTAGGTGTGACCTGCCATGTGAGTGACTCTGAAGTTGTCTAGGAGTGACCTTTCATGTGAGTGACTCTGTAGTGGTCTAGGTGTGACCTGTCATGTGAGTGACTCTGTAGTGGTCTAGGTGTGACCAGCCATGTTAGTGACTCTGATATGGTGTAGGTGTGACCTGCCATGGGAGTGACTCTGTAGGGGTCTTAGTGTGATCTATCAATTGAGTGAGTCTGTAGTGGTCTAGGTGTGACCTGCCATGTGGATGACTCTGTAGTGGTGTAGGTGTGACCTGCCATGTGAATGATTCTGAAATAGTCTAGGTGTGACCTGCTATGTGAGTGACTCTGTAGTGGTCTAGGTGTGACCAGCCATGTGAGTGTCTCTGAAGTGGTCTAAGTGTGACCTGTCATGTGAGTGGCTCTGAAGTGGTCTAGTTGTGATCTGTCATGTGAATGACTCTTTAGTGGTCTAGGAGTGACCTGCCATATGAGTGACTCTGTAGTGGTCTAGATGTGACCTGCCATGTGAGTGACTCAGTAGTGGTCTAGGTGTGACCTGCCATTCGAATGATTCTGTTGTGGTCTAGGTGTGACCTGCCATGTGAGTGGCTCTGAAGTGGTGTAGGTGTGATCTGTCATGTGAATGACTCTGTAGTGGTCTAGGTGTGACCTGCCATGTGAGTGACTCTGAAGTGGTCTAGGTGTGACCTGCCATGTGAGTGACTTTGTAGTGGTCTAGGTGTGACCTGCCATGTGAGTGACTCTGTAGTAGTTTAGGAGTGACCTGCTATATGAGTGACTCTGTAGTGGTCTAGGTGTGACCTGCCATGTGAGTGACTCTGTAGTGGTCTCTGTGTGACTTAGTGACCTGCCATGTGAGTGACTATGTAGTGGTCTAGTTGTGACCTAGTGACCTGCCATGTGAGTGACTCTGTAGTTGTCTAGATGTGACCTGCCATGTGAGTGACTCTGTAGTGGTCTAGGTGTAACCAGCCATGCGATTGACTCTGTAGTGGTCTAGGTGTGACATAGAAACTTTACACACATACAATTATGACTTAATTCTTTTATTCTTTGGACATAATATTAATGACCTAGAATGAAGTAGACATTACACAATTAATCATGTTGGCCATACTATGCAATCAAATATACTGAGTCTCTATACCATTTATTAACTGTCAGTTTTTTAGTAATTTCATGAATTTTCTTTTTTGTCGGCGCATGCAGTGTTTCAGCATTCAGCTCTTCCACAACTTGTATCCCCGGTAAAAGGGACTCTTTCTGAAGA
The DNA here is from genome assembly GCA_947462335.1 of Harmothoe impar. Taxonomy (NCBI): domain Eukaryota; kingdom Metazoa; phylum Annelida; class Polychaeta; order Phyllodocida; family Polynoidae; genus Harmothoe; species Harmothoe impar. Next base: position 63,495,694 of record OX381716.1, on the reverse strand, counting down.
TATCTTTGCCTAATCTCGGGCACTTTAGTTGTTTCTTGGCATTGCCTTGTAGTCTCCTAGTAAGAACCACCAGATTGTCCTGGTCCTGGGCATGTTCATACATTATACACAGCAACTGTCTGTCTCGTCTAGGCTTTAGCAGTTCAAATATATGTAGCTCATGCAGATTCTCCATCACTTCTTTTTTGTTACTTTTGTTGATGGAGATGTTGATTTTCTTAGACAGTTTTATAGCCTGCTTATGGTAGAAATTGTATCTGGGGCAGTTTGGCTTCCTACTCTTTTTTACCAACATCGTTCTCTTCCGCATCAGTCTGTTAGTATCTGGTGTCAGTGGGGTTGTCATCTTTGTATGTACCTTAAACTCTTTCATGAGACAGGTCCTGTTGAGGTAAGTATTGATTTTCTCCTCCAGGGTAGCGTAGGATTCTGTAGGGTCAAATAAGTCTCTGAATGGTGTCCAGTCATGTGCTCTCATTTCTCTGATCATGTCTTCAGGGCCATATCTTTTATAAGTACAACCCTTTATGATCTTGACCTGGTCGCATGTCCTTTTTGTTGTTTCTTAGTGACGTACACTGGGACATGATCACTGATGCAGTCCGTCAGGAGGCCATGTCTGTCTATGAACTCACAATTAGTATAAATGTGATCAAGCACAGAGGCACCATGTTCATGGTAGAGAGTGTATCCAGTTGGTAAATACTTCAGTCTAGTTTTCCTTAAAAAAGATGACAGGTACTTGTATTGAGTACTGTTGGTAGATCTGGTGACAACGGTCATGTCTCCAAGCACCCAACTTTCCTTTGATTTGACATGGTCTGCATTTGTCATGTTCTGTAGTAGGCTGTCTTTGTGTTACCTCTGGGCCTCTTGTATTACCCTCGGTTGTTGACCTGGGTAGTTTGTCTCGACCCTGATACACTAAGTCCTTACTGGAGTGACAGAGCTCTACCTGTACTTTGCTGTGTGTAGCGTAGCGTTTGTTTATGTAACAGGCTAGCCCTCTACCTGTCTTTCCTACTGCTTCAGGGCGGTGTCTCCTCTGTAGTTCCATACCTTCTATGTCTATTTGGTGATCTTTAGAAGAAGGCTTCAAGTGACTTTCACTAAACGCTATATAATCCAGGTCATGCACAAATTTTCTGAACTGGTTGATTTTTCAAACAGCTACAGGGCCGCTCACACAGCTACATACCTACTCACACAGCTACAGGGCTGCTCACACAGCTACAGTCCTACTCACACAGCTACAGGCCTACTCACAGAGCTACAGGCCTACTCACAGAGCTACAGGCCTACTCACTCAGCTACAGGCCTTCTCACACAGCTACAGGCCTACTCACACAGCTAAATACCTACTCACACAGCTACAGGGCCGCTCACACAGCTACAGGCCTACTCACATAGCTACAGGCCTACTCACTCAGCTACAGGCCTACTCACAGAGCTACAGGCCTACTCACTCAGCTACAGGCCTTCTCACTCAGCTACAGCCCTACTCACACAGCTAAATACCTACTCACACAGCTACAGGGCCGCTCACACAGCTACAGGCCTACTCACATAGCTACAGGCCTACTCACTCAGCTACAGGCCTACTCACAGAGCTACAGGCCTACTCACTCAGCTACAGGCCTTCTCACTCAGCTACAGGATGCTCACACAGCTACAGGCCTACTCATACAGCAAGAGGCCTACTCACACAGCTAGAGGGCCACTCACATAGCTACAGGCCTTCTGAAACAGCTACAGGGCCCCTCACACAGCTACTGGGCCGCTGAAACATCTTCAAGGCCGCTCACACAGCTTTAGGCCTACTCACACAGCTACAGGGCCGCTGACACAGCTACAGGGCCGCTGACACATCTACATGGCCGCTCAGATAGCTACAGGGCCACTCACACAGCTACAGGGTTGCTCACACAGCTACAGGCCTTCTCACACAGCTACAGGGCTGATAACAGAGCTACAGGGCCGCTCACACAGCTACAGGCCTACTCAGACAGCTAAAGGGCCGCTCACACAGCTACAAGCCTACTGACACAGCTACAGGGAGGCTCACACAACTACAGGCCTACTCAAAGAGCTACAGGGCCACTCACAGAGCCACTGGACGCCCACAGAGCTACAGGCCTACTCACACAGCTAAAGGATGCTCACACAGCTACAGGGCCACTCACACAGCTACAGGGCTGCTCACACAACTACAGGGCCGCTCACATAGACAACTATAGCTGTACTATATCACATAGACATGTATAGCTTTACTATATGACCTAATAATCTGTAGCTGTACTGTTTCACATAGACATCAATAGCTGTACTATATCACCTCGTGCCCACACCTCGTGCCCACACAGCTACAGAAGGCTTACACAGCTACAGGCCTACTCAGACAGCTACAGGCCTACTCAAAAGGCTACAGGGCCGCTCACACAGCTACAGGCCTACTCACACAGCTACAGGCCTACTCACACAGCTACAGGGTTGCTCACACAGCTACAGGGCTGCTCACACAGCTACAGGGCTGCTCACACAACTACAGGGCCTCTCACATAGACATCTAGAGCTGTACTATATCACATAGACATCTATAGCTGTACTATATCACCTCTGGTCCTCAGAACCTCTGGTCCTCAGAACCTCTGGTCCTCCGGACCTCTGGTCCTCAGAACCTCTGGTCCTCCGAACCTCTGGTCCTCCGAACCTCTGGTCCTCCGAACCTCTGGTCCTCCGAACATCTGGTCCTCCGAACCTCTGGTCCTCAGAACCTCTGGTCCTCCGAACCTCTGGTCCTCCGAACCTCTGGTCCTCCGAACCTCTGATCCTTCTCAGACAGGGACAGGCCTACTCACTCAGCTACAGGCCTACTCACACAGCTACAGGCCTACTCACACAGCTACAGGTCTACTCACACAGCTACAGGGCCGCTCACACAGCTACAGGCCTACTCACACAGCTAAAGGGCCGCTCACACAGCTACAGGCCTACTCACACAGCTAAAGGGCCCCTCACACAGCTACAGGCCTACTCACTCAGCTACAGGCCTACTCACAGAGCTACAGGCCTACTCACTCAGCTACAGGCCTTCTCACTCAGCTACAGGATGCTCACACAGCTACAGGCCTACTCATACAGCAAGAGGCCTACTCACACAGCTAGAGGGCCACTCACATAGCTACAGGCCTTCTGAAACAGCTACAGGGCCCCTCACACAGCTACTGGGCCGCTGAAACATCTTCAAGGCCGCTCACACAGCTTTAGGCCTACTCACACAGCTACAGGGCCGCTGACACAGCTACAGGGCCGCTGACACATCTACATGGCCGCTCAGATAGCTACAGGGCCACTCACACAGCTACAGGGTTGCTCACACAGCTACAGGCCTTCTCACACAGCTACAGGGCTGATAACAGAGCTACAGGGCCGCTCACACAGCTACAGGCCTACTCAGACAGCTAAAGGGCCGCTCACACAGCTACAAGCCTACTGACACAGCTACAGGGAGGCTCACACAACTACAGGCCTACTCAAAGAGCTACAGGGCCACTCACAGAGCCACTGGACGCCCACAGAGCTACAGGCCTACTCACACAGCTAAAGGATGCTCACACAGCTACAGGGCCACTCACACAGCTACAGGGCTGCTCACACAACTACAGGGCCGCTCACATAGACAACTATAGCTGTACTATATCACATAGACATGTATAGCTTTACTATATGACCTAATAATCTGTAGCTGTACTGTTTCACATAGACATCAATAGCTGTACTATATCACCTCGTGCCCACACCTCGTGCCCACACAGCTACAGAAGGCTTACACAGCTACAGGCCTACTCAGACAGCTACAGGCCTACTCAAAAGGCTACAGGGCCGCTCACACAGCTACAGGCCTACTCATACAGCTACAGGCCTACTCACACAGCTACAGGGTTGCTCACACAGCTACAGGGCTGCTCACACAGCTACAGGGCTGCTCACACAACTACAGGGCCTCTCACATAGACATCTAGAGCTGTACTATATCACATAGACATCTATAGCTGTACTATATCACCTCTGGTCCTCAGAACCTCTGGTCCTCAGAACCTCTGGTCCTCCGGACCTCTGGTCCTCAGAACCTCTGGTCCTCCGAACCTCTGGTCCTCCGAACCTCTGGTCCTCCGAACCTCTGGTCCTCCGAACATCTGGTCCTCCGAACCTCTGGTCCTCAGAACCTCTGGTCCTCCGAACCTCTGGTCCTCCGAACCTCTGGTCCTCCGAACCTCTGATCCTTCTCAGACAGGGACAGGCCTACTCACTCAGCTACAGGCCTACTCACACAGCTACAGGCCTACTCACACAGCTACAGGTCTACTCACACAGCTACAGGGCCGCTCACACAGCTACAGGCCTACTCACACAGCTAAAGGGCCGCTCACACAGCTACAGGCCTACTCACACAGCTAAAGGGCCCCTCACACAGCTACAGGCCTACTCACTCAGCTACAGGCCTACTCACACAGCTACAGGGCCACTCACACAGCTACGGGCATACTCACACAGCTACAGGCCCGCTCAAACAGCTACAGGCCTTCTCACTCAGCTACAGCCCTACTCACACAGCTAAATACCTACTCACACAGCTACAGGGCCGCTCACACAGCTACAGGCCTACTCACATAGCTACAGGCCTACTCACTCAGCTACAGGCCTACTCACAGAGCTACAGGCCTACTCACTCAGCTACAGGCCTTCTCACTCAGCTACAGGATGCTCACACAGCTACAGGCCTACTCATACAGCAAGAGGCCTACTCACACAGCTAGAGGGCCACTCACATAGCTACAGGCCTTCTGAAACAGCTACAGGGCCCCTCACACAGCTACAGGGCAGCTCAAACAGCTACAGGCCTACTCACACAGGTACAGGACGCTTTCACAGCTACAGGCCTACTCACTCAGCCACAGGGTCGCTCACACACCTACAGGCCTACTCACACAGCTACAGGGCTGCTCACAAAGCTACAAGGCTGCTCAGAGAGCTACAGGGCCGCTCAGACAGCTACAGGGCCGCTCAGAGAGCTACAGGGCCACTCAGACAGCTACAGGGCCGCTCAGACAGCTACAGGGCCGCTCACACAGCTACAGGGCCACACACACAGCTACAAGGCCGCTCAAACAGCTACAGGGCCGTTCACACATCTACAGGGCCGCTCACACAGCTAGATGCCTCCTCAGACAGCTACAGGCCTACTCAAAATAGATATTTATAGCTTTACTATATGACATAGTCATCTGGTTACGGGGCCGCTCTGACAGCTACAGGCCTACTCAACTAGCTACAGGGCTGCTAACACAGCTACAGGCCAGCTTACACAGCTACAGGCCTACTGACACAGATACAGAATGCTTACACAGCTACAGGGCCGCTCACACAGCTACAGGCCTACTCACACAGCTACAGGCCTACTCACACAGCTAGAGGCCTACTCACACGGCTACAGGGCTGCTCACACAGCTACAGGGCCGCTCCCATAGCTACAGGATGTTCACAAAGCTACAGGGCCACTCACACAGCTACAGGTCTGCTCACACAACTACAGGGCCGCTCACATAGATATGTATAGCTGTACTATATCACCTCTGGTCCTCCGGACCTCTGGTCCTCCGGACCTCTGGTCCTCCGGACCTCTGGTCCTCCGGACCTCTGGTCCTCCGACCCTCTGGTCCTCAGACCCTCTGGTCCTCCGACCTTCTGGTCCTCCGAACCTCTGGTCCTCCGAACGTCTGGTCCTCCGAACCTCTGGTCCTCCGAACCTCTGGTCCTCCGAACCTCTGGTCCTCCGAACCTCTGGTCCTCCGAACCTCTGGTCCTCCGAACCTCTGGTCCTCCGAACCTCTGGTCCTCCGAACCTCTGGTCCTTCGAAACCTCTGATCCTACTCAGACAGGGACAGGCTCACCCAGGTACAGGCCTACTCACACAGCTACAGGCCTACTCACACAGCTACAGGCCTACTCACACAGCTAAAGGGCCGTTCACACAGCTAAAGGCCTACTCACACAGCTAAAGGGCCGCTCACACAGCTACAGGCCTACTCACACAGCTAAAGGGCCGCTCACACAGCTACAGGCCTACTAGCACAGCTACAGGCCCGCTCAAACAGCTATAGGGCCTCTGACACATCTACAAGGTCGCCCACACAGCTCAAGGGCTGATCAGACAGCTACAGGCCTACTCAAAAGGCTTAAGGGCAGCTCACACAGCTACAGGGCCGCTAACACAGCTACAGGACGCTCACACAGCTACAGGCCTACTCACATAGCTAGAGGCCTACTCACACAGCTACAGGGCCGCTAATACAGCTACAGGGCCGCTCACACAGCTACAGGATGCTCACACAGCTACAGGATGCTCACAAAGCTACAGAACGCTCACACAGCTACAGGCCTACTCACACAGCTACAGGGCCGCTCACACACCTACAGGGCCGCTAACATAGACATCTATAGCTGTACTTTATCACATAGACATGTATAGCTTTACTATACGACTTCTGTTCCTCCGAACCTCTGGTCCTCAGAACCTCTGTTCCTCCGAACCTCTGGTCCTCAGAAAACCTCTGTTCCTCCGAACCTCTGGTCCTCAGAACCTCTGTTTTTCCGAACCTCTGGTCCTCAGAAAAGCTCTGTTCCTCCGAACCTCTGGTCCTCCGAACCTCTGGTCCTCCGAACCTCTGGTCCTCCGAACCTCTGGTCCTCCGAACCTCTGGTCCTCCGAACCACTGATTCATCGAAACTCTGGTCCTCCGAACCTCTGTTCCTACTCACACAGCTACAGGCCTACTCACACAGCTAAAGGTCTACTCACACAGCCACAGGGCAGCTCACACAGCTTCAGGCGTACTAGCACAGCTACAGGCCCGCTCACACAGCTACAGGGCCAACTCAAACAGCTACAGGGCCGCTCACACAGCTACAGGCCTACTCACACAGCTACAGGGCTGCTCATTAGCTACAGGGCCGCTCACAGAGCTACAGGGCAGCTCACACAGCTACAGACCCACTGACACAGCTACAGGACGCTCACACAGCTACAGGCCAACTCAGAAAGCTACAGGGCCGCTCACACAGCTACATGGGCTGCTCACACAGCTACAGGGCGGCTGACAAAGCTACCGGGCTGCTCAGACAACTACAGGGCCGCTGACACAGCTACAGGGCTGCTGACACAGCTACAGGCCTGCTCACACAGCTACAGGGCTGCTCACACAGCTACAGGGCCGCTGACACAGCTACAGGCCTGCTCACACAGCTACAGGGCTGCTCACACAGCTACAGGGCCGCTCACACAGCTACAGGCCTACTGACACAGCTAGAGGGCCGCTCACACAGCTACAGGCCTACTGACACAGTTAAGAGGGCCGCTCACACAGCTACAGGCCTACTCAGGTGCAGGGCCACATATAGAGCTACTTGACGCTCACACAGCTACAGACCCACTGACACAGCTACAGGATGCTCACACAGCTACAGGCCAACTCAGACAGCTACAGGGCCGCTAACACAGCTACAGGGCCGCTCACACAGCTAGAGGCCTACTCACACAGCTACAGGGCCACTCACACAGCTACAGGCCTACTCACACAGCTACAGGCCTACTCACACAGCTACAGGCCTACTCACACAGCTACAGGCTTACTCACACAGCTACAGGCCTACTCACACAGCTACAGGCCTACTCACACAGCTACAGGCCTACTCACACAGCTACAGGCCTACTCACACAGCTACAGGCCTACTCACACAGCTACAGGCCTACTCACACAGCTACAGGCCTACTCACACAGCTACAGGCCTACTCACACAGCTACAGGCCTACTCACACAGCTACAGGCCTACTCACACAGCTACAGGATGCTTACACAGCTACAGGGCCTACTCACACAGCTACAGGGCCGTTGACAAAGCTACAGGGCTGCTCAGACAACTACAGGCCTACTGACACAGCTAGAGGGCCCCTCGCACATCCACAGGGCCGCTGACATAAATACAGGCCTACTCACACAGCTACGGGGCCGCTCACACAGCTACAGGGCTGCTCACACAGCTACTGGCCTACTGACACAGCTAGAGGGCCGATCACACAGCTACAGGCCTACTCAGGTGCAGGGCCACTCATAGAGCTACTGGACGCTCACAGAGCTACAGGGCAGCTCACACAGCTACAGACCTACTCACACAGCTACAGGGCCGCTCACACAGCTACAGGGCCGCTCACACAGTCACAGGCCTACTGACACAGCTACAGGCCTACTGACACAGTTACAGGCCCGCTCACACAGCTACAGGGCCGCTCACACAGCTACAGGCCTACTGACACAGCTACAGGGCCGCTCACACAGCTACAGGCCTACTCAAACAGCTTCAGGGCCACTCATAGAGCTACTGGACGCTCACAGAGCTACAGGGCTGCTCACACAGCTACAGACCCACTGACACAGCTACAGGACGCTCACACAGCTACAGGCCAACTCAGACAGCTACAGGACACTCACACTGCTACAGGGCCGCTTACACAGCTACATACCTAGTCACACAGCTACAGGATGCTCACACAGCTACAGGCCTGTTCAAAAGGCTACAGGGCCGTTCAAACAGCTACAGGCCTACTCACACAGCTACAGGCCTACTCACACAGCTACAGGCCTACTCACACAGCTACAGGCCTACTCACACAGCTACAGGCCTACTCACACAGCTACAGGCCTACTCACACAGCTAAAGGCCTACTCACACAGCTACAGGCCTACTCACACAGCTACAGGCCTACTCACACAGCTACAGGCCTACTCACACAGCTACAGGCCTACTCACACAGCTACAGGCCTACTCACACAGCTACAGGATGCTTACACAGCTACAGGCCTACTCACACAGCTACAAGGCCGAACCTCTGATCCTCCGAACCTCTGATCCTCCGAACCTCTGATCCTCCGAACCTCTGATCCTCCGAACCTCTGATCCTCCGAACCTCTGATCCTCCGAACCTCTGATCCTCCGAACCTCTGATCCTCCGAACCTCTGATCCTCCGAACCTCTGATCCTCCGAACCTCTGATCCTCCGAACCTCTGATCCTCCGAACCTCTGATCCTCCGAACCTCTGATCCTCCGAACCTCTGATCCTCCGAACCTCTGATCCTCCGAACCTCTGATCCTCCGAACCTCTGATCCTCCGAACCTCTGATCCTCCGAACCTCTGATCCTCCGAACCTCTGATCCTCCGAACCTCTGATCCTCCGAACCTCCGATCCTCCGAACCTCCGATCCTCCGAACCTCCGATCCTCCGAACCTCCGATCCTCCGAACCTCCGATCCTCCTAACCTCCGATCCTCCGAACCTCCGATCCTCCGAACCTCCGATCCTCCGAACCTCCGATCCTCCGAACCTCCGATCCTCCGAACCTCCGATCCTCCGAACCTCCCATCCTCCGAACCTCCGATCCTCCGAACCTCCGATCCTCCGAACCTCCGATCCTCCGAGCCTCCGATCCTCCGAACCTCCGATCCTCCGAACCTCCGATCCTCCGAACCTCCGATCCTCCGAACCTCCGATCCTCCAAACCTCCGATCCTCCGAACCTCCGATCCTCCAAACCTCCGATCCTCCAAACCTCCGATCCTCCAAACCTCCGATCCTCCAAACCTCCGAACCGCGGGAACTTGGTCTTCCGAAACTTGATCCTCCGAATCTTGGTCTTCCGAAACTTGGTCTGCCGAAACTTGGTCCTCCGAAACTTGGTCCGCCGAAACTTGGTCCTCCGAGACTTGATCCTCTGATGCTCCGATCCTCCGATGCTCCGATCCTCTGATGCTCCGATCCTGAAGAATGGAAGATGCAATAATATATTTCTGTTAATGTGACACAACAATGAAAGTTAGATGATTTAGAATTGGGACCAGATATCTGTTTTTCACTAGATATGTGTCAGGGGTAATTTCTAACCAGACTAATGCAGATTCCCTCAACATGGACAATGCCTGATTAGGGGAGGGGAATCAAATAAGGTCAGGTTGCGGCTTATACACCAGTTTTTGCTACTTTAGTACAGTTACTTAGTGGGAAATTGTACCTACCCCCGTCTCCGCTCCACACGCTCTTCCTTCCTCCCGTCCCGTCCGCGCCGCCCTAAAGCACAGGAGATGTAACCATATATTTCTGTTTAAATCAGAGCTCTATTTCTTTTTTTATTATTGCGATGTACGTTCCGTGATCTGCTGAGCCTTTGACGGTCACATGGCCTTTTTCAGAGTTAAAATCGGACCGTTATTAGCGAGTACAGAAGTTTTTGTCTCATTTTTTTACTCCCCGGCCGTCACTACAGGCGCCTGTAGCAAATTTCGTAGCCCACCAATATACCCGCAATACCCCGTGTACTAGCAGCACTTTACTTTATCGCAATGTGCGTCGAGGGGCCCCATGAAATTTCAAAGCCAGTCATTATTTCTGCAAAACCCTGTGTACGAGCCACAGTCTAAATTATCGTGATGTGCGTCGAGGGGCCTCGACGCATTTACTAGCGTCCCCCCATAGAGCCTGACCTGCTGAGCCCCTGCGGGAGGCTTCGGCGGTCACTTGGCTTTTTTCAGAGTTGAAATCTGACTGTTATTAGCGTGTACAGAATTGTTGTCACATTTTTTTACCCCCTGGCCAGTGAGTGAGTGAGTAATGGATGTTTAACGCCATTTAGACAACTAACCCTCTGGCCAGTCACTACGGGCGCCTGTAGCAGATTTATTAGTGCCGCCCCATGAAATTTCAAAGCCCACCATTATTTCTGCAAAATGCTGTGTATGAGCCACAGTGTAATTTATCGTGATGTGCGTCGAGGTGCCTCTAGCGCATTTACTAGCCTCCCCCCATAAAGTGTGACCTGCTGAGCCCCTGCTGGAGGCTTTGGCAGTCACATGTTTTTTTTCAGAGTTGAAATCAGACTGTTATTAGCGTGTACAGAATTTTTGTCACATTTTTTTACCCCCCGGCCATCACGACGGGCGCCTGTAGCAGATTTATTAGCGCCGCCCCATGAAACTTCAAAGCCAGTCAATATCACCGCAAAACCCCAGGTATAAGCCGCGGTCTATACACAAATCAGATCACCAATGCAGCATATAGGATTGGCCCCAAGTCATGTTGAGGCTTAAGGCTGTGTCTCACGACCTTTGGACAATGTTTTTGTCTCTGATCGGGTGCCCTCTCTGACCTGCTGCCGTCTTTGACCGGCTGCCGTCTCTGACCAGGTGTCAGAAAAAGGTGTTTTAAAAAGAATTATACTCATATATATAAGGATTTGGGAAAAACGTTATGGCGGTTGTTAAATAATCATAGTTATAATTATAATTAGCCTCCTGCTGCTAGTATTTTGACCTTATCAACATTGTCCCAAGGTCGTAAGACAGCCTTAAACACTAGTTTTTGGTACTTTAGTACAGTTACTTAGTGGGAAATTGTACCTACGTCCTTCTCCGCTCCGCACGCTGCTCCTTAACCGACCCGCCTGCCGCTCATCCTTCCTTCTGTCCCGTCCGCGCCGCCCTGAAGCACAGGAGATGTAACCATATATTTCTGTTTAAATCAGAGCCTTATTTCTTTTTTTAATTTATGGCGATGTGCGTCCAGGGGCCTCTAGCGTATTTACTAGCGTCCCCCAATAGAGTTTGACCTGCTTGGCGGTCACGTGGCTGTTCTCAGAATTGAAATCGGACTGTTAGTAGCGCGTAAAGAATTTTTGTCACATTTTTTTAACCCCGGCCATCACGACGGGCGCCTGTAGCAGATTTATTAGTGCCGCCCCATGAAATTTCAAAGCCCACCATTATTTCTGCAAAATCCTGGGTACGAGCCACAGTGTAATTTATCGTGATGTGCGTCGAGGTGCCTCTAGCGCATTTACTAGCCTCCCCCCATAAAGTGTGACCTGCTGAGCCCCTGCGGGAGGCTTTGGCGGTCACGTAGTTTTTTTCAGAGTTGAAATCAGACTGTTATTAGTGTGTACAGAATTTTTGTCACATTTTTTTAACCCCCGGCCATCACGACGGGCGCCTGTAGCAGATTTATTAGTGCCACCCCATCAAACTTCAAAGCCAGTCATTATTTATGCAAAATCCTGCGTACGAGCCACAGTGTTATTTATCATGATGTACGTCGAGGGGCCTCTAGCGCATTTACTAGGGTCCCCCCATAAAGTGTGACCTGCTGAGCCCCTGCGGGACGCTTTGGCGGTCACGTGGCTTTTTTCAGAATTGAAATCGGACTGTTATTAGCGAGTACAGAATTTTTTGTCTCACTTTTTTACCCCCGGCCGTCACTACGGGCGCCTGTAGTAGATTTATTAGCACGTCCCATGAAAATTCGAAGCCCACCAATATTACCTCAAAACCCCGGGTATTAGCCGCGGTCTATACACAAATCAGATCACCAATGCAGCATATAGGATTGGCCCCAAGTCAGGTTGCGGCTTATACACTAGTTTTTGGTACTTTAGTACAGTTACTTAGTGGGAAATTGTACCTACGTCCTTCTCCGCTCCGCACGCTGCTCCTTAACCGACCCGCCTGCCGCTCATCCTTCCTCCCTCCGCGCCGCCCTGAAGCACAGGAGATGTAACCATATATTTCTGTTTAAATCAGAGCCTTATTTCTTTTTTAAATTACCGTGATGTGCGTCCGGGGGCCTTTAGCGCATTTACTAGCGTCCCCCCATAGACTGCGACCTGCTGAGCCCCTGCGGGAGGCTTTGGCGGTCACGTGGCTGTTTTCAGAATTGAAATCGGACTGTTATTAGCGTGTAAAGAATTTTTGTCACAATTTTTTAACCCCCGGCCATCACGACGAGCCCTGTAGCAGATTTATTAGTGCCGCCCCATGGAACTTCAAAGCCAGTCGTTATTTCTGCAAAATCCTGTGTACGAACCACAGTGTAATTTATCGTGATACACGTCGAGGGGCCTCTAGCGCATTTACTAGCGTCCCCCCATAGACTGTGACCTGCTGATCCCCTGCGGGAGGCTTTGCCGGTCACGTGGCTTTTTTCAGAGTTGCAATCGGCCTGTTATTAGCGTGTACAGAATTTTTTCAGAATTTTTTACCCCCGGCGGTCGCTACAGGCGCCTGTAGCAGATTTATTAGCGCCGCCCCATGTAACTTCAAAGCCAGTCATTATTTCTGCAAAATCCTGCGTACCAGCCAAAGTGTAATTTATCGTGATGTAAGTACGGGAGCCTCTAGCGCATTTACTAGCGTCCCCTTATAGAACGTGACTTGCTGAGCCTCTGCGGACGCTTTGGCGGTCATGTGGCTTTTTTCAGAATTGAAATCGGACTGTTATTAGCGAGTACAGCATTTTTTGTCTCATTTTTTTACCCCTCAGCCATTACTACGGGTGCCTGTAGTAGATTTATTAGCGCCGCCAAATGAAACTGCAAAGCCCACCAATATTACCGCAAAACCCTGGGTATTAGCCGCGGTCTATACACAAATCAGATCACCAATGCAGCATATAGGATTGGCCCCAAGTCAGGTTGCGGCTTATACACTAGTTTTTGGTACTATAGTACAGTTACTTAGTGGGAAATTGTACCTACGTCCTTCTCCGCTCCGCACGCTGCTCCTTAACCGACCCGCCTGCCGCTCATCCTTCCTCCCTCCGCGCCGCCCTGAAGCACAGGAGATGTAACCATATATTTCTGTTTAAATCAGAGCCTTATTTCTTTTTAAAATTACCTTGATGTGCGTCTGGGGGACTTTAGAGCATTTACTAGCGTCCCCCCATAGACTGCGACCTGCTGAGCCCCTGCGGGAGGCTTTGGCGGTCACGTGGCTGTTTTCAGAATTGAAATCGGACTGTTATTAGCGTGTAAAGAATTTTTGTCACATTTTTTTAACCCCCGGCCATCACGACGAGCCCTGTAGCAGATTTATTAGTGCCGCCCCATGGAACTTCAAAGCCAGTCGTTATTTCTGCAAAATCCTGTGTACGAACCACAGTGTAATTTATCGTGATACACGTCGAGGGGCCTCTAGCGCATTTACTAGCGTCCCCCCATAGACTGTGACCTGCTGATCCCCTGCGGGAGGCTTTGCCGGTCACGTGGCTTTTTTCAGAGTTGCAATCGGCCTGTTATTAGCGTGTACAGAATTTTTTCAGAATTTTTTACCCCCGGCGGTCACTACAGGCGCCTGTAGCAGATTTATTAGCGCCGCCCCATGAAACTTCAAAGCCAGTCATTATTTCTGCAAAATCCTGCGTACCAGCCAAAGTGTAATTTATCGTGATGTAAGTACGGGAGCCTCTAGCGCATTTACTAGCGTCCCCTTATAGAACGTGACTTGCTGAGCCTCTGCGGACGCTTTGGCGGTCATGTGGCTTTTTTCAGAATTGAAATCGGACTGTTATTAGCGAGTACAGCATTTTTTGTCTCATTTTTTTACCCCTCAGCCATTACTACGGGTGCCTGTAGTAGATTTATTAGCACCGCCAAATGAAACTGCAAAGCCCACCAATATTACCGCAAAACCCTGGGTATTAGCCGCGGTCTATACACAAATCAGATCACCAATGCAGCATATAGGATTGGCCCCAAGTCAGGTTGCGGCTTATACACTAGTTTTTGGTACTTTAGTACAGTTACTTAGTGGGAAATTGTACCTACGTCCTTCTCCGCTCCGCACGCTGCTCCTTAACCGACCCGCCTGCCGCTCATCCTTCCTCCCTCCGCGCCGCCCTGAAGCACAGGAGATGTAACCATATATTTCTGTTTAAATCAGAGCCTTATTTCTTTTTTAAATTACCGTGATGTGCGTCCGGGGGCCTTTAGCGCATTTACTAGCGTCCCCCCATAGACTGCGACCTGCTGAGCCCCTGCGGGAGGCTTTGGCGGTCACGTGGCTGTTTTCAGAATTGAAATCGGACTGTTATTACCGTGTAAAGAATTTTTGTCACATTTTTTTAACCCCCGGCCATCACGACGAGCCCTGTAGCAGATTTATTAGTGCCGCCCCATGGAACTTCAAAGCCAGTCGTTATTTCTGCAAAATCCTGTGTACGAACCACAGTGTAATTTATCGTGATACACGTCGAGGGGCCTCTAGCGCATTTTACTAGCGTCCCCCCATAGACTGTGACCTGCTGATCCCCTGCGGGAGGCTTTGCCGGTCACGTGGCTTTTTTCAGAGTTGCAATCGGCCTGTTATTAGCGTGTACAGAATTTTTTCAGAATTTTTTACCCCCGGCGGTCACTACAGGCGCCTGTAGCAGATTTATTAGCGCCGCCCCATGAAACTTCAAAGCCAGTCATTATTTCTGCAAAATCCTGCGTACCAGCCAAAGTGTAATTTATCGTGATGTAAGTACGGGAGCCTCTAGCGCATTTACTAGCGTCCCCTTATAGAACGTGACTTGCTGAGCCTCTGCGGACGCTTTGGCGGTCACGTGGCTTTTTTCAGAATTGAAATCGGACTGTTATTAGCGAGTACAGCATTTTTTGTCTCATTTTTTTACCCCTCAGCCATTACTACGGGTGCCTGTAGTAGATTTATTAGCGCCGCCAAATGAAACTGCAAAGCCCACCAATATTACCGCAAAACCCTGGGTATTAGCCGCGGTCTATACACAAATCAGATCACCAATGCAGCATATAGGATTGGCCCCAAGTCAGGTTGCGGCTTATACACTAGTTTTTGGTACTTTAGTACAGTTACTTAGTGGGAAATTGTACCTACGTCCTTCTCCGCTCCGCACGCTGCTCCTTAACCGACCCGCCTGCCGCTCATCCTTCCTCCCTCCGCGCCGCCCTGAAGCACAGGAGATGTAACCATATATTTCTGTTTAAATCAGAGCCTTATTTCTTTTTTAAATTACCGTGATGTGCGTCCGGGGGCCTTTAGCGCATTTACTAGCGTCCCCCCATAGACTGCGACCTGCTGAGCCCCTGCGGGAGGCTTTGGCGGTCACGTGGCTGTTTTCAGAATTGAAATCGGACTGTTATTAGCGTGTAAAGAATTTTTGTCACAATTTTTTAACCCCCGGCCATCACGACGAGCCCTGTAGCAGATTTATTAGTGCCGCCCCATGGAACTTCAAAGCCAGTCGTTATTTCTGCAAAATCCTGTGTACGAACCACAGTGTAATTTATCGTGATACACGTCGAGGGGCCTCTAGCGCATTTACTAGCGTCCCCCCATAG
Source organism: Harmothoe impar (assembly GCA_947462335.1). Classification (NCBI taxonomy): domain Eukaryota; kingdom Metazoa; phylum Annelida; class Polychaeta; order Phyllodocida; family Polynoidae; genus Harmothoe; species Harmothoe impar. Next base: position 63,479,461 of record OX381716.1, on the reverse strand, counting down.
ACTGTGACCTGCTGATCCCCTGCGGGAGGCTTTGCCGGTCACGTGGCTTTTTTCAGAGTTGCAATCGGCCTGTTATTAGCGTGTACAGAATTTTTTCAGAATTTTTTACCCCCGGCGGTCACTACAGGCGCCTGTAGCAGATTTATTAGCGCCGCCCCATGAAACTTCAAAGCCAGTCATTATTTCTGCAAAATCCTGCGTACCAGCCAAAGTGTAATTTATCGTGATGTAAGTACGGGAGCCTCTAGCGCATTTACTAGCGTCCCCTTATAGAACTTGACTTGCTGAGCCTCTGCGGACGCTTTGGCGGTCATGTGGCTTTTTTCAGAATTGAAATCGGACTGTTATTAGCGAGTACAGCATTTTTTGTCTCATTTTTTTACCCCTCAGCCATTACTACGGGTGCCTGTAGTAGATTTATTAGCGCCGCCAAATGAAACTGCAAAGCCCACCAATATTACCGCAAAACCCTGGGTATTAGCCGCGGTCTATACACAAATCAGATCACCAATGCAGCATATAGGATTGGCCCCAAGTCAGGTTGCGGCTTATACACTAGTTTTTGGTACTTTAGTACAGTAACTTAGTGGGAAATTGTACCTACGTCCTTCTCCGCTCCGCACGCTGCTCCTTAACCGACCCGCCTGCCGCTCATCCTTCCTCCCTCCGTGCCGCCCTGAAGCACAGGAGATGTAACCATATATTTCTGTTTAAATCAGAGCCTTATTTCTTTTTTAAATTACCGTGATGTGCGTCCGGGGGCCTTTAGCGCATTTACTAGCGTCCCCCCATAGACTGCGACCTGCTGAGCCCCTGCGGGAGGCTTTGGCGGTCACGTGGCTGTTTTCAGAATTGAAATCGGACTGTTTTTAGCGTGTAAAGAATTTTTGTCACAATTTTTTAACCCCCGGCCATCACGACGAGCCCTGTAGCAGATTTATTAGTGCCGCCCCATGGAACTTCAAAGCCAGTCGTTATTTCTGCAAAATCCTGTGTACGAACCACAGTGTAATTTATCGTGATACACGTCGAGGGGCCTCTAGCGCATTTACTAGCGTCCCCCCATAGACTGTGACCTGCTGATCCCCTGCGGGAGGCTTTGCCGGTCACGTGGCTTTTTTCAGAGTTGCAATCGGCCTGTTATTAGCGTGTACAGAATTTTTTCAGAATTTTTTACCCCCGGCGGTCACTACAGGCGCCTGTAGCAGATTTATTAGCGCCGCCCCATGAAACTTCAAAGCCAGTCATTATTTCTGCAAAATCCTGCGTACCAGCCAAAGTGTAATTTATCGTGATGTAAGTACGGGAGCCTCTAGCGCATTTACTAGCGTCCCCTTATAGAACTTGACTTGCTGAGCCTCTGCGGACGCTTTGGCGGTCATGTGGCTTTTTTCAGAATTGAAATCGGACTGTTATTAGCGAGTACAGCATTTTTTGTCTCATTTTTTTACCCCTCAGCCATTACTACGGGTGCCTGTAGTAGATTTATTAGCGCCGCCAAATGAAACTGCAAAGCCCACCAATATTACCGCAAAACCCTGGGTATTAGCCGCGGTCTATACACAAATCAGATCACCAATGCAGCATATAGGATTGGCCCCAAGTCAGGTTGCGGCTTATACACTAGTTTTTGGTACTTTAGTACAGTAACTTAGTGGGAAATTGTACCTACGTCCTTCTCCGCTCCGCACGCTGCTCCTTAACCGACCCGCCTGCCGCTCATCCGTCCTCCCTCCGCGCCGCCCTGAAGCACAGGAGATGTAACCATATATTTCTGTTTAAATCAGAGCCTTATTTCTTTTTTAAATTACCGTGATGTGCGTCCGGGGGCCTTTAGCGCATTTACTAGCGTCCCCCCATAGACTGCGACCTGCTGAGCCCCTGCGGGAGGCTTTGGCGGTCACGTGGCTGTTTTCAGAATTGAAATCGGACTGTTTTTAGCGTGTAAAGAATTTTTGTCACAATTTTTTAACCCCCGGCCATCACGACGAGCCCTGTAGCAGATTTATTAGTGCCGCCCCATGGAACTTCAAAGCCAGTCGTTATTTCTGCAAAATCCTGTGTACGAACCACAGTGTAATTTATCGTGATACACGTCGAGGGGCCTCTAGCGCATTTTACTAGCGTCCCCCCATAGACTGTGACCTGCTGATCCCCTGCGGGAGGCTTTGCCGGTCACGTGGCTTTTTTCAGAGTTGCAATCGGCCTGTTATTAGCGTGTACAGAATTTTTTCAGAATTTTTTACCCCCGGCGGTCACTACAGGCGCCTGTAGCAGATTTATTAGCGCCGCCCCATGAAACTTCAAAGCCAGTCATTATTTCTGCAAAATCCTGCGTACCAGCCAAAGTGTAATTTATCGTGATGTAAGTACGGGAGCCTCTAGCGCATTTACTAGCGTCCCCTTATAGAACGTGACTTGCTGAGCCTCTGCGGACGCTTTGGCGGTCACGTGGCTTTTTTCAGAATTGAAATCGGACTGTTATTAGCGAGTACAGCATTTTTTGTCTCATTTTTTTACCCCTCAGCCATTACTACGGGTGCCTGTAGTAGATTTATTAGCGCCGCCAAATGAAACTGCAAAGCCCACCAATATTACCGCAAAACCCTGGGTATTAGCCGCGGTCTATACACAAATCAGATCACCAATGCAGCATATAGGATTGGCCCCAAGTCAGGTTGCGGCTTATACACTAGTTTTTGGTACTTTAGTACAGTTACTTAGTGGGAAATTGTACCTACGTCCTTCTCCGCTCCGCACGCTGCTCCTTAACCGACCCGCCTGCCGCTCATCCTTCCTCCCTCCGTGCCGCCCTGAAGCACAGGAGATGTAACCATATATTTCTGTTTAAATCAGAGCCTTATTTCTTTTTTAAATTACCGTGATGTGCGTCCGGGGGCCTTTAGCGCATTTACTAGCGTCCCCCCATAGACTGCGACCTGCTGAGCCCCTGCGGGAGGCTTTGGCGGTCACGTGGCTGTTTTCAGAATTGAAATCGGACTGTTTTTAGCGTGTAAAGAATTTTTGTCACAATTTTTTAACCCCCGGCCATCACGACGAGCCCTGTAGCAGATTTATTAGTGCCGCCCCATGGAACTTCAAAGCCAGTCGTTATTTCTGCAAAATCCTGTGTACGAACCACAGTGTAATTTATCGTGATACACGTCGAGGGGCCTCTAGCGCATTTACTAGCGTCCCCCCATAGACTGTGACCTGCTGATCCCCTGCGGGAGGCTTTGCCGGTCACGTGGCTTTTTTCAGAGTTGCAATCGGCCTGTTATTAGCGTGTACAGAATTTTTTCAGAATTTTTTACCCCCGGCGGTCACTACAGGCGCCTGTAGCAGATTTATTAGCGCCGCCCCATGAAACTTCAAAGCCAGTCATTATTTCTGCAAAATCCTGCGTACCAGCCAAAGTGTAATTTATCGTGATGTAAGTACGGGAGCCTCTAGCGCATTTACTAGCGTCCCCTTATAGAACTTGACTTGCTGAGCCTCTGCGGACGCTTTGGCGGTCATGTGGCTTTTTTCAGAATTGAAATCGGACTGTTATTAGCGAGTACAGCATTTTTTGTCTCATTTTTTTACCCCTCAGCCATTACTACGGGTGCCTGTAGTAGATTTATTAGCGCCGCCAAATGAAACTGCAAAGCCCACCAATATTACCGCAAAACCCTGGGTATTAGCCGCGGTCTATACACAAATCAGATCACCAATGCAGCATATAGGATTGGCCCCAAGTCAGGTTGCGGCTTATACACTAGTTTTTGGTACTTTAGTACAGTAACTTAGTGGGAAATTGTACCTACGTCCTTCTCCGCTCCGCACGCTGCTCCTTAACCGACCCGCCTGCCGCTCATCCGTCCTCCCTCCGCGCCGCCCTGAAGCACAGGAGATGTAACCATATATTTCTGTTTAAATCAGAGCCTTATTTCTTTTTTAAATTACCGTGATGTGCGTCCGGGGGCCTTTAGCGCATTTACTAGCGTCCCCCCATAGACTGCGACCTGCTGAGCCCCTGCGGGAGGCTTTGGCGGTCACGTGGCTGTTTTCAGAATTGAAATCGGACTGTTTTTAGCGTGTAAAGAATTTTTGTCACAATTTTTTAACCCCCGGCCATCACGACGAGCCCTGTAGCAGATTTATTAGTGCCGCCCCATGGAACTTCAAAGCCAGTCGTTATTTCTGCAAAATCCTGTGTACGAACCACAGTGTAATTTATCGTGATACACGTCGAGGGGCCTCTAGCGCATTTTACTAGCGTCCCCCCATAGACTGTGACCTGCTGATCCCCTGCGGGAGGCTTTGCCGGTCACGTGGCTTTTTTCAGAGTTGCAATCGGCCTGTTATTAGCGTGTACAGAATTTTTTCAGAATTTTTTACCCCCGGCGGTCACTACAGGCGCCTGTAGCAGATTTATTAGCGCCGCCCCATGAAACTTCAAAGCCAGTCATTATTTCTGCAAAATCCTGCGTACCAGCCAAAGTGTAATTTATCGTGATGTAAGTACGGGAGCCTCTAGCGCATTTACTAGCGTCCCCTTATAGAACGTGACTTGCTGAGCCTCTGCGGACGCTTTGGCGGTCACGTGGCTTTTTTCAGAATTGAAATCGGACTGTTATTAGCGAGTACAGCATTTTTTGTCTCATTTTTTTACCCCTCAGCCATTACTACGGGTGCCTGTAGTAGATTTATTAGCGCCGCCAAATGAAACTGCAAAGCCCACCAATATTACCGCAAAACCCTGGGTATTAGCCGCGGTCTATACACAAATCAGATCACCAATGCAGCATATAGGATTGGCCCCAAGTCAGGTTGCGGCTTATACACTAGTTTTTGGTACTTTAGTACAGTAACTTAGTGGGAAATTGTACCTACGTCCTTCTCCGCTCCGCACGCTGCTCCTTAACCGACCCGCCTGCCGCTCATCCTTCCTCCCTCCGCGCCGCCCTGAAGCACAGGAGATGTAACCATATATTTCTGTTTAAATCAGAGCCTTATTTCTTTTTTAAATTACCGTGATGTGCGTCCGGGGGCCTTTAGCGCATTTACTAGCGTCCCCCCATAGACTGCGACCTGCTGAGCCCCTGCGGGAGGCTTTGGCGGTCACGTGGCTGTTTTCAGAATTGAAATCGGACTGTTTTTAGCGTGTAAAGAATTTTTGTCACAATTTTTTAACCCCCGGCCATCACGACGAGCCCTGTAGCAGATTTATTAGTGCCGCCCCATGGAACTTCAAAGCCAGTCGTTATTTCTGCAAAATCCTGTGTACGAACCACAGTGTAATTTATCGTGATACACGTCGAGGGGCCTCTAGCGCATTTTACTAGCGTCCCCCCATAGACTGTGACCTGCTGATCCCCTGCGGGAGGCTTTGCCGGTCACGTGGCTTTTTTCAGAGTTGCAATCGGCCTGTTATTAGCGTGTACAGAATTTTTTCAGAATTTTTTACCCCCGGCGGTCACTACAGGCGCCTGTAGCAGATTTATTAGCGCCGCCCCATGAAACTTCAAAGCCAGTCATTATTTCTGCAAAATCCTGCGTACCAGCCAAAGTGTAATTTATCGTGATGTAAGTACGGGAGCCTCTAGCGCATTTACTAGCGTCCCCTTATAGAACGTGACTTGCTGAGCCTCTGCGGACGCTTTGGCGGTCACGTGGCTTTTTTCAGAATTGAAATCGGACTGTTATTAGCGAGTACAGCATTTTTTGTCTCATTTTTTTACCCCTCAGCCATTACTACGGGTGCCTGTAGTAGATTTATTAGCGCCGCCAAATGAAACTGCAAAGCCCACCAATATTACCGCAAAACCCTGGGTATTAGCCGCGGTCTATACACAAATCAGATCACCAATGCAGCATATAGGATTGGCCCCAAGTCAGGTTGCGGCTTATACACTAGTTTTTGGTACTTTAGTACAGTTACTTAGTGGGAAATTGTACCTACGTCCTTCTCCGCTCCGCACGCTGCTCCTTAACCGACCCGCCTGCCGCTCATCCTTCCTCCCTCCGCGCCGCCCTGAAGCACAGGAGATGTAACCATATATTTCTGTTTAAATCAGAGCCTTATTTCTTTTTTAAATTACCGTGATGTGCGTCCGGGGGCCTTTAGCGCATTTACTAGCGTCCCCCCATAGACTGCGACCTGCTGAGCCCCTGCGGGAGGCTTTGGCGGTCACGTGGCTGTTTTCAGAATTGAAATCGGACTGTTTTTAGCGTGTAAAGAATTTTTGTCACAATTTTTTAACCCCCGGCCATCACGACGAGCCCTGTAGCAGATTTATTAGTGCCGCCCCATGGAACTTCAAAGCCAGTCGTTATTTCTGCAAAATCCTGTGTACGAACCACAGTGTAATTTATCGTGATACACGTCGAGGGGCCTCTAGCGCATTTTACTAGCGTCCCCCCATAGACTGTGACCTGCTGATCCCCTGCGGGAGGCTTTGCCGGTCACGTGGCTTTTTTCAGAGTTGCAATCGGCCTGTTATTAGCGTGTACAGAATTTTTTCAGAATTTTTTACCCCCGGCGGTCACTACAGGCGCCTGTAGCAGATTTATTAGCGCCGCCCCATGAAACTTCAAAGCCAGTCATTATTTCTGCAAAATCCTGCGTACCAGCCAAAGTGTAATTTATCGTGATGTAAGTACGGGAGCCTCTAGCGCATTTACTAGCGTCCCCTTATAGAACGTGACTTGCTGAGCCTCTGCGGACGCTTTGGCGGTCACGTGGCTTTTTTCAGAATTGAAATCGGACTGTTATTAGCGAGTACAGCATTTTTTGTCTCATTTTTTTACCCCTCAGCCATTACTACGGGTGCCTGTAGTAGATTTATTAGCGCCGCCAAATGAAACTGCAAAGCCCACCAATATTACCGCAAAACCCTGGGTATTAGCCGCGGTCTATACACAAATCAGATCACCAATGCAGCATATAGGATTGGCCCCAAGTCAGGTTGCGGCTTATACACTAGTTTTTGGTACTTTAGTACAGTTACTTAGTGGGAAATTGTACCTACGTCCTTCTCCGCTCCGCACGCTGCTCCTTAACCGACCCGCCTGCCGCTCATCCTTCCTCCCTCCGCGCCGCCCTGAAGCACAGGAGATGTAACCATATATTTCTGTTTAAATCAGAGCCTTATTTCTTTTTTAAATTACCGTGATGTGCGTCCGGGGGCCTTTAGCGCATTTACTAGCGTCCCCCCATAGACTGCGACCTGCTGAGCCCCTGCGGGAGGCTTTGGCGGTCACGTGGCTGTTTTCAGAATTGAAATCGGACTGTTATTAGCGTGTAAAGAATTTTTGTCACAATTTTTTAACCCCCGGCCATCACGACGAGCCCTGTAGCAGATTTATTAGTGCCGCCCCATGGAACTTCAAAGCCAGTCGTTATTTCTGCAAAATCCTGTGTACGAACCACAGTGTAATTTATCGTGATACACGTCGAGGGGCCTCTAGCGCATTTACTAGCGTCCCCCCATAGACTGTGACCTGCTGATCCCCTGCGGGAGGCTTTGCCGGTCACGTGGCTTTTTTCAGAGTTGCAATCGGCCTGTTATTAGCGTGTACAGAATTTTTTCAGAATTTTTTACCCCCGGCGGTCACTACAGGCGCCTGTAGCAGATTTATTAGCGCCGCCCCATGAAACTTCAAAGCCAGTCATTATTTCTGCAAAATCCTGCGTACCAGCCAAAGTGTAATTTATCGTGATGTAAGTACGGGAGCCTCTAGCGCATTTACTAGCGTCCCCTTATAGAACGTGACTTGCTGAGCCTCTGCGGACGCTTTGGCGGTCACGTGGCTTTTTTCAGAATTGAAATCGGACTGTTATTAGCGAGTACAGCATTTTTTGTCTCATTTTTTTACCCCTCAGCCATTACTACGGGTGCCTGTAGTAGATTTATTAGCGCCGCCAAATGAAACTGCAAAGCCCACCAATATTACCGCAAAACCCTGGGTATTAGCCGCGGTCTATACACAAATCAGATCACCAATGCAGCATATAGGATTGGCCCCAAGTCAGGTTGCGGCTTATACACTAGTTTTTGGTACTCTAGTACAGTTACTTAGTGGGAAATTGTACCTACGTCCTTCTCCGCTCCGCACGCTGCTCCTTAACCGACCCGCCTGCCGCTCATCCTTCCTCCCTCCGCGCCGCCCTGAAGCACAGGAGATGTAACCATATATTTCTGTTTAAATCAGAGCCTTATTTCTTTTTTAAATTACCGTGATGTGCGTCCGGGGGCCTTTAGAGCATTTACTAGCGTCCCCCCATAGACTGCGACCTGCTGAGCCCCTGCGGGAGGCTTTGGCGGTCACGTGGCTGTTTTCAGAATTGAAATCGGACTGTTATTACCGTGTAAAGAATTTTTGTCACATTTTTTTAACCCCCGGCCATCACGACGAGCCCTGTAGCAGATTTATTAGTGCCGCCCCATGGAACTTCAAAGCCAGTCGTTATTTCTGCAAAATCCTGTGTACGAACCACAGTGTAATTTATCGTGATACACGTCGAGGGGCCTCTAGCGCATTTACTAGCGTCCCCCCATAGACTGTGACCTGCTGATCCCCTGCGGGAGGCTTTGCCGGTCACGTGGCTTTTTTCAGAGTTGCAATCGGCCTGTTATTAGCGTGTACAGAATTTTTTCAGAATTTTTTACCCCCGGCGGTCACTACAGGCGCCTGTAGCAGATTTATTAGCGCCGCCCCATGAAACTTCAAAGCCAGTCATTATTTCTGCAAAATCCTGCGTACCAGCCAAAGTGTAATTTATCGTGATGTAAGTACGGGAGCCTCTAGCGCATTTACTAGCGTCCCCTTATAGAACGTGACTTGCTGAGCCTCTGCGGACGCTTTGGCGGTCACGTGGCTTTTTTCAGAATTGAAATCGGACTGTTATTAGCGAGTACAGCATTTTTTGTCTCATTTTTTTACCCCTCAGCCATTACTACGGGTGCCTGTAGTAGATTTATTAGCGCCGCCAAATGAAACTGCAAAGCCCACCAATATTACCGCAAAACCCTGGGTATTAGCCGCGGTCTATGCACAAATCAGATCACCAATGCAGCATATAGGATTGGCCCCAAGTCAGGTTGCGGCTTATACACTAGTTTTTGGTACTTTAGTACAGTTACTTAGTGGGAAATTGTACCTACGTCCTTCTCCGCTCCGCACGCTGCTCCTTAACCGACCCGCCTGCCGCTCATCCTTCCTCCCTCCGCGCCGCCCTGAAGCACAGGAGATGTAACCATATATTTCTGTTTAAATCAGAGCCTTATTTCTTTTTTAAATTACCGTGATGTGCGTCCGGGGGCCTTTAGCGCATTTACTAGCGTCCCCCCATAGACTGCGACCTGCTGAGCCCCTGCGGAAGGCTTTGGCGGTCACGTGGCTGTTTTCAGAATTGAAATCGGACTGTTATTACTGTGTAAAGAATTTTTGTCACATTTTTTTAACCCCCGGCCATCACGACGAGCCCTGTAGCAGATTTATTAGTGCCGCCCCATGGAACTTCAAAGCCAGTCGTTATTTCTGCAAAATCCTGTGTACGAACCACAGTGTAATTTATCGTGATACACGTCGAGGGGCCTCTAGCGCATTTACTAGCGTCCCCCCATAGACTGTGACCTGCTGATCCCTTGCGGGAGGCTTTGCCGGTCACGTGGCTTTTTTCAGAGTTGCAATCGGCCTGTTATTAGCGTGTACAGAATTTTTTCAGAATTTTTTACCCCCGGCGGTCACTACAGGCGCCTGTAGCAGATTTATTAGCGCCGCCCCATGAAACTTCAAAGCCAGTCATTATTTCTGCAAAATCCTGCGTACCAGCCGAAGTGTAATTTATCGTGATGTAAGTACGGGAGCCTCTAGCGCATTTACTAGCGTCCCCTTATAGAACGTGACTTGCTGAGCCTCTGCGGACGCTTTGGCGGTCACGTGGCTTTTTTCAGAATTGAAATCGGACTGTTATTAGCGAGTACAGCATTTTTTGTCTCATTTTTTTACCCCTCAGCCATTACTACGGGTGCCTGTAGTAGATTTATTAGCGCCGCCAAATGAAACTGCAAAGCCCACCAATATTACCGCAAAACCCTGGGTATTAGCCGCGGTCTATACACAAATCAGATCATCAATGCAGCATATAGGATTGGCCCCAAGTCAGGTTGCGGCTTATACACTAGTTTTTGGTACTTTAGTACAGTTACTTAGTGGGAAATTGTACCTACGTCCTTCTCCGCTCCGCACGCTGCTCCTTAACCGACCCGCCTGCCGCTCATCCTTCCTCCCTCCGCGCCGCCCTGAAGCACAGGAGATGTAACCATATATTTCTGTTTAAATCAGAGCCTTATTTCTTTTTTAAATTACCGTGATGTGCGTCCGGGGGCCTTTAGCGCATTTACTAGCGTCCCCCCATAGACTGCGACCTGCTGAGCCCCTGCGGAAGGCTTTGGCGGTCACGTGGCTGTTTTCAGAATTGAAATCGGACTGTTATTACCGTGTAAAGAATTTTTGTCACATTTTTTAACCCCCGGCCATCACGACGAGCCCTGTAGCAGATTTATTAGTGCCGCCCCATGGAACTTCAAAGCCAGTCGTTATTTCTGCAAAATCCTGTGTACGAACCACAGTGTAATTTATCGTGATACACGTCGAGGGGCCTCTAGCGCATTTACTAGCGTCCCCCCATAGACTGTGACCTGCTGATCCCTTGCGGGAGGCTTTGCCGGTCACGTGGCTTTTTTCAGAGTTGCAATCGGCCTGTTATTAGCGTGTACAGAATTTTTTCAGAATTTTTTACCCCCGGCGGTCACTACAGGCGCCTGTAGCAGATTTATTAGCGCCGCCCCATGAAACTTCAAAGCCAGTCATTATTTCTGCAAAATCCTGCGTACCAGCCAAAGTGTAATTTATCGTGATGTAAGTACGGGAGCCTCTAGCGCATTTACTAGCGTCCCCTTATAGAACGTGACTTGCTGAGCCTCTGCGGACGCTTTGGCGGTCACGTGGCTTTTTTCAGAATTGAAATCGGACTGTTATTAGCGAGTACAGCATTTTTTGTCTCATTTTTTTACCCCTCAGCCATTACTACGGGTGCCTGTAGTAGATTTATTAGCGCCGCCAAATGAAACTGCAAAGCCCACCAATATTACCGCAAAACCCTGGGTATTAGCCGCGGTCTATACACAAATCAGATCACCAATGCAGCATATAGGATTGGCCCCAAGTCAGGTTGCGGCTTATACACTAGTTTTTGGTACTTTAGTACAGTTACTTAGTGGGAAATTGTACCTACGTCCTTCTCCGCTCCGCACGCTGCTCCTTAACCGACCCGCCTGCCGCTCATCCTTCCTCCCTCCGCGCCGCCCTGAAGCACAGGAGATGTAACCATATATTTCTGTTTAAATCAGAGCCTTATTTCTTTTTTAAATTACCGTGATGTGCGTCCGGGGGCCTTTAGCGCATTTACTAGCGTCCCCCCATAGACTGCGACCTGCTGAGCCCCTGCGGGAGGCTTTGGCGGTCACGTGGCTGTTTTCAGAATTGAAATCGGACTGTTATTACCGTGTAAAGAATTTTTGTCACATTTTTTTAACCCCCGGCCATCACGACGAGCCCTGTAGCAGATTTATTAGTGCCGCCCCATGGAACTTCAAAGCCAGTCGTTATTTCTGCAAAATCCTGTGTACGAACCACAGTGTAATTTATCGTGATACACGTCGAGGGGCCTCTAGCGCATTTACTAGCGTCCCCCCATAGACTGTGACCTGCTGATCCCTTGCGGGAGGCTTTGCCGGTCACGTGGCTTTTTTCAGAGTTGCAATCGGCCTGTTATTAGCGTGTACAGAATTTTTTCAGAATTTTTTACCCCCGGCGGTCACTACAGGCGCCTGTAGCAGATTTATTAGCGCCGCCCCATGAAACTTCAAAGCCAGTCATTATTTCTGCAAAATCCTGCGTACCAGCCAAAGTGTAATTTATCGTGATGTAAGTACGGGAGCCTCTAGCGCATTTACTAGCGTCCCCTTATAGAACGTGACTTGCTGAGCCTCTGCGGACGCTTTGGCGGTCACGTGGCTTTTTTCAGAATTGAAATCGGACTGTTATTAGCGAGTACAGCATTTTTTGTCTCATTTTTTTACCCCTCAGCCATTACTACGGGTGCCTGTAGTAGATTTATTAGCGCCGCCAAATGAAACTGCAAAGCCCACCAATATTACCGCAAAACCCTGGGTATTAGCCGCGGTCTATACACAAATCAGATCATCAATGCAGCATATAGGATTGGCCCCAAGTCAGGTTGCGGCTTATACACTAGTTTTTGGTACTTTAGTACAGTTACTTAGTGGGAAATTGTACCTACGTCCTTCTCCGCTCCGCACGCTGCTCCTTAACCGACCCGCCTGCCGCTCATCCTTCCTCCCTCCGCGCCGCCCTGAAGCACAGGAGATGTAACCATATATTTCTGTTTAAATCAGAGCCTTATTTCTTTTTTAAATTACCGTGATGTGCGTCCGGGGGCCTTTAGCGCATTTACTAGCGTCCCCCCATAGACTGCGACCTGCTGAGCCCCTGCGGAAGGCTTTGGCGGTCACGTGGCTGTTTTCAGAATTGAAATCGGACTGTTATTACTGTGTAAAGAATTTTTGTCACATTTTTTTAACCCCCGGCCATCACGACGAGCCCTGTAGCAGATTTATTAGTGCCGCCCCATGGAACTTCAAAGCCAGTCGTTATTTCTGCAAAATCCTGTGTACGAACCACAGTGTAATTTATCGTGATACACGTCGAGGGGCCTCTAGCGCATTTACTAGCGTCCCCCCATAGACTGTGACCTGCTGATCCCTTGCGGGAGGCTTTGCCGGTCACGTGGCTTTTTTCAGAGTTGCAATCGGCCTGTTATTAGCGTGTACAGAATTTTTTCAGAATTTTTTACCCCCGGCGGTCACTACAGGCGCCTGTAGCAGATTTATTAGCGCCGCCCCATGAAACTTCAAAGCCAGTCATTATTTCTGCAAAATCCTGCGTACCAGCCAAAGTGTAATTTATCGTGATGTAAGTACGGGAGCCTCTAGCGCATTTACTAGCGTCCCCTTATAGAACGTGACTTGCTGAGCCTCTGCGGACGCTTTGGCGGTCACGTGGCTTTTTTCAGAATTGAAATCGGACTGTTATTAGCGAGTACAGCATTTTTTGTCTCATTTTTTTACCCCTCAGCCATTACTACGGGTGCCTGTAGTAGATTTATTAGCGCCGCCAAATGAAACTGCAAAGCCCACCAATATTACCGCAAAACCCTGGGTATTAGCCGCGGTCTATACACAAATCAGATCATCAATGCAGCATATAGGATTGGCCCCAAGTCAGGTTGCGGCTTATACACTAGTTTTTGGTACTTTAGTACAGTTACTTAGTGGGAAATTGTACCTACGTCCTTCTCCGCTCCGCACGCTGCTCCTTAACCGACCCGCCTGCCGCTCATCCTTCCTCCCTCCGCGCCGCCCTGAAGCACAGGAGATGTAACCATATATTTCTGTTTAAATCAGAGCCTTATTTCTTTTTTAAATTACCGTGATGTGCGTCCGGGGGCCTTTAGCGCATTTACTAGCGTCCCCCCATAGACTGCGACCTGCTGAGCCCCTGCGGAAGGCTTTGGCGGTCACGTGGCTGTTTTCAGAATTGAAATCGGACTGTTATTACCGTGTAAAGAATTTTTGTCACATTTTTTAACCCCCGGCCATCACGACGAGCCCTGTAGCAGATTTATTAGTGCCGCCCCATGGAACTTCAAAGCCAGTCGTTATTTCTGCAAAATCCTGTGTACGAACCACAGTGTAATTTATCGTGATACACGTCGAGGGGCCTCTAGCGCATTTACTAGCGTCCCCCCATAGACTGTGACCTGCTGATCCCTTGCGGGAGGCTTTGCCGGTCACGTGGCTTTTTTCAGAGTTGCAATCGGCCTGTTATTAGCGTGTACAGAATTTTTTCAGAATTTTTTACCCCCGGCGGTCACTACAGGCGCCTGTAGCAGATTTATTAGCGCCGCCCCATGAAACTTCAAAGCCAGTCATTATTTCTGCAAAATCCTGCGTACCAGCCAAAGTGTAATTTATCGTGATGTAAGTACGGGAGCCTCTAGCGCATTTACTAGCGTCCCCTTATAGAACGTGACTTGCTGAGCCTCTGCGGACGCTTTGGCGGTCACGTGGCTTTTTTCAGAATTGAAATCGGACTGTTATTAGCGAGTACAGCATTTTTTGTCTCATTTTTTTACCCCTCAGCCATTACTACGGGTGCCTGTAGTAGATTTATTAGCGCCGCCAAATGAAACTGCAAAGCCCACCAATATTACCGCAAAACCCTGGGTATTAGCCGCGGTCTATACACAAATCAGATCATCAATGCAGCATATAGGATTGGCCCCAAGTCAGGTTGCGGCTTATACACTAGTTTTTGGTACTTTAGTACAGTTACTTAGTGGGAAATTGTACCTACGTCCTTCTCCGCTCCGCACGCTGCTCCTTAACCGACCCGCCTGCCGCTCATCCTTCCTCCCTCCGCGCCGCCCTGAAGCACAGGAGATGTAACCATATATTTCTGTTTAAATCAGAGCCTTATTTCTTTTTTAAATTACCTTGATGTGAGTCCGGGGGCCTTTAGAGCATTTACTAGCGTCCCCCCATAGACTGCGACCTGCTGAGCCCCTGCGGGAGGCTTTGGCGGTCACGTGGCTGTTTTCAGAATTGAAATCGGACTGTTATTAGCGTGTAAAGAATTTTTGTCACATTTTTTTAACCCCCCCGCCATCACGACGAGCCCTGTAGCAGATTTATTAGTGTGGCCCCATGGAACTTCAAAGCCAGTCGTTATTTCTGCAAAATCCTGTGTACGAACCACAGTGTAATTTATCGTGATACACGTCGAGGGGCCTCTAGCGCATTTACTAGCGTCCCCCCATAGACTGTGACCTGCTGATCCCTTGCGGGAGGCTTTGCCGGTCACGTGGCTTTTTTCAGAGTTGCAATCGGCCTGTTATTAGCGTGTACAGAATTTTTTCAGAATCTTTTACCCCCGGCGGTCACTACAGGCGCCTGTAGCAGATTTATTAGCGCCGCCCCATGAAACTTCAAAGCCAGTCATTATTTCTGCAAAATCCTGCGTACCAGCCAAAGTGTAATTTATCGTGATGTAAGTACGGGAGCCTCTAGCGCATTTACTAGCGTCCCCTTATAGAACGTGACTTGCTGAGCCTCTGCGGACGCTTTGGCGGTCACGTGGCTTTTTTCAGAATTGAAATCGGACTGTTATTAGCGAGTACAGCATTTTTTGTCTCATTTTTTTACCCCTCAGCCATTACTACGGGTGCCTGTAGTAGATTTATTAGCGCCGCCAAATGAAACTGCAAAGCCCACCAATATTACCGCAAAACCCTGGGTATTAGCCGCGGTCTATACACAAATCAGATCACCAATGCAGCATATAGGATTGGCCCCAAGTCAGGTTGCGGCTTATACACTAGTTTTTGGTACTTTAGTACAGTTACTTAGTGGGAAATTGTACCTACGTCCTTCTCCGCTCCGCACGCTGCTCCTTAACCGACCCGCCTGCCGCTCATCCTTCCTCCCTCCGCGCCGCCCTGAAGCACAGGAGATGTAACCATATATTTCTGTTTAAATCAGAGCCTTATTTCTTTTTTAAATTACCGTGATGTGCGTCCGGGGGCCTTTAGCGCATTTACTAGCGTCCCCCCATAGACTGCGACCTGCTGAGCCCCTGCGGGAGGCTTTGGCGGTCACGTGGCTGTTTTCAGAATTGAAATCGGACTGTTATTACCGTGTAAAGAATTTTTGTCACATTTTTTTAACCCCCGGCCATCACGACGAGCCCTGTAGCAGATTTATTAGTGCCGCCCCATGGAACTTCAAAGCCAGTCGTTATTTCTGCAAAATCCTGTGTACGAACCACAGTGTAATTTATCGTGATACACGTCGAGGGGCCTCTAGCGCATTTACTAGCGTCCCCCCATAGACTGTGACCTGCTGATCCCTTGCGGGAGGCTTTGCCGGTCACGTGGCTTTTTTCAGAGTTGCAATCGGCCTGTTATTAGCGTGTACAGAATTTTTTCAGAATTTTTTACCCCCGGCGGTCACTACAGGCGCCTGTAGCAGATTTATTAGCGCCGCCCCATGAAACTTCAAAGCCAGTCATTATTTCTGCAAAATCCTGCGTACCAGCCAAAGTGTAATTTATCGTGATGTAAGTACGGGAGCCTCTAGCGCATTTACTAGCGTCCCCTTATAGAACGTGACTTGCTGAGCCTCTGCGGACGCTTTGGCGGTCACGTGGCTTTTTTCAGAATTGAAATCGGACTGTTATTAGCGAGTACAGCATTTTTTGTCTCATTTTTTTACCCCTCAGCCATTACTACGGGTGCCTGTAGTAGATTTATTAGCGCCGCCAAATGAAACTGCAAAGCCCACCAATATTACCGCAAAACCCTGGGTATTAGCCGCGGTCTATACACAAATCAGATCATCAATGCAGCATATAGGATTGGCCCCAAGTCAGGTTGCGGCTTATACACTAGTTTTTGGTACTTTAGTACAGTTACTTAGTGGGAAATTGTACCTACGTCCTTCTCCGCTCCGCACGCTGCTCCTTAACCGACCCGCCTGCCGCTCATCCTTCCTCCCTCCGCGCCGCCCTGAAGCACAGGAGATGTAACCATATATTTCTGTTTAAATCAGAGCCTTATTTCTTTTTTAAATTACCGTGATGTGCGTCCGGGGGCCTTTAGCGCATTTACTAGCGTCCCCCCATAGACTGCGACCTGCTGAGCCCCTGCGGAAGGCTTTGGCGGTCACGTGGCTGTTTTCAAAATTGAAATCGGACTGTTATTACTGTGTAAAGAATTTTTGTCACATTTTTTTAACCCCCGGCCATCACGACGAGCCCTGTAGCAGATTTATTAGTGCCGCCCCATGGAACTTCAAAGCCAGTCGTTATTTCTGCAAAATCCTGTGTACGAACCACAGTGTAATTTATCGTGATACACGTCGAGGGGCCTCTAGCGCATTTACTAGCGTCCCCCCATAGACTGTGACCTGCTGATCCCTTGCGGGAGGCTTTGCCGGTCACGTGGCTTTTTTCAGAGTTGCAATCGGCCTGTTATTAGCGTGTACAGAATTTTTTCAGAATTTTTTACCCCCGGCGGTCACTACAGGCGCCTGTAGCAGATTTATTAGCGCCGCCCCATGAAACTTCAAAGCCAGTCATTATTTCTGCAAAATCCTGCGTACCAGCCAAAGTGTAATTTATCGTGATGTAAGTACGGGAGCCTCTAGCGCATTTACTAGCGTCCCCTTATAGAACGTGACTTGCTGAGCCTCTGCGGACGCTTTGGCGGTCACGTGGCTTTTTTCAGAATTGAAATCGGACTGTTATTAGCGAGTACAGCATTTTTTGTCTCATTTTTTTACCCCTCAGCCATTACTACGGGTGCCTGTAGTAGATTTATTAGCGCCGCCAAATGAAACTGCAAAGCCCACCAATATTACCGCAAAACCCTGGGTATTAGCCGCGGTCTATACACAAATCAGATCATCAATGCAGCATATAGGATTGGCCCCAAGTCAGGTTGCGGCTTATACACTAGTTTTTGGTACTTTAGTACAGTTACTTAGTGGGAAATTGTACCTACGTCCTTCTCCGCTCCGCACGCTGCTCCTTAACCGACCCGCCTGCCGCTCATCCTTCCTCCCTCCGCGCCGCCCTGAAGCACAGGAGATGTAACCATATATTTCTGTTTAAATCAGAGCCTTATTTCTTTTTTAAATTACCGTGATGTGCGTCCGGGGGCCTTTAGCGCATTTACTAGCGTCCCCCCATAGACTGCGACCTGCTGAGCCCCTGCGGAAGGCTTTGGCGGTCACGTGGCTGTTTTCAGAATTGAAATCGGACTGTTATTACCGTGTAAAGAATTTTTGTCACATTTTTTAACCCCCGGCCATCACGACGAGCCCTGTAGCAGATTTATTAGTGCCGCCCCATGGAACTTCAAAGCCAGTCGTTATTTCTGCAAAATCCTGTGTACGAACCACAGTGTAATTTATCGTGATACACGTCGAGGGGCCTCTAGCGCATTTACTAGCGTCCCCCCATAGACTGTGACCTGCTGATCCCTTGCGGGAGGCTTTGCCGGTCACGTGGCTTTTTTCAGAGTTGCAATCGGCCTGTTATTAGCGTGTACAGAATTTTTTCAGAATTTTTTACCCCCGGCGGTCACTACAGGCGCCTGTAGCAGATTTATTAGCGCCGCCCCATGAAACTTCAAAGCCAGTCATTATTTCTGCAAAATCCTGCGTACCAGCCAAAGTGTAATTTATCGTGATGTAAGTACGGGAGCCTCTAGCGCATTTACTAGCGTCCCCTTATAGAACGTGACTTGCTGAGCCTCTGCGGACGCTTTGGCGGTCACGTGGCTTTTTTCAGAATTGAAATCGGACTGTTATTAGCGAGTACAGCATTTTTTGTCTCATTTTTTTACCCCTCAGCCATTACTACGAGTGCCTGTAGTAGATTTATTAGCGCCGCCAAATGAAACTGCAAAGCCCACCAATATTACCGCAAAACCCTGGGTATTAGCCGCGGTCTATACACAAATCAGATCACCAATGCAGCATATAGGATTGGCCCCAAGTCAGGTTGCGGCTTATACACTAGTTTTTGGTACTTTAGTACAGTTACTTAGTGGGAAATTGTACCTACGTCCTTCTCCGCTCCGCACGCTGCTCCTTAACCGACCCGCCTGCCGCTCATCCTTCCTCCCTCCGCGCCGCCCTGAAGCACAGGAGATGTAACCATATATTTCTGTTTAAATCAGAGCCTTATTTCTTTTTTAAATTACCTTGATGTGAGTCCGGGGGCCTTTAGAGCATTTACTAGCGTCCCCCCATAGACTGCGACCTGCTGAGCCCCTGCGGGAGGCTTTGGCGGTCACGTGGCTGTTTTCAGAATTGAAATCGGACTGTTATTAGCGTGTAAAGAATTTTTGTCACATTTTTTTAACCCCCCCGCCATCACGACGAGCCCTGTAGCAGATTTATTAGTGTGGCCCCATGGAACTTCAAAGCCAGTCGTTATTTCTGCAAAATCCTGTGTACGAACCACAGTGTAATTTATCGTGATACACGTCGAGGGGCCTCTAGCGCATTTACTAGCGTCCCCCCATAGACTGTGACCTGCTGATCCCCTGCGGGAGGCTTTGCCGGTCACGTGGCTTTTTTCAGAGTTGCAATCGGCCTGTTATTAGCGTGTACAGAATTTTTTCAGAATTTTTTACCCCCGGCGGTCACTACAGGCGCCTGTAGCAGATTTATTAGCGCCGCCCCATGAAACTTCAAAGCCAGTCATTATTTCTGCAAAATCCTGCGTACCAGCCAAAGTGTAATTTATCGTGATGTAAGTACGGGAGCCTCTAGCGCATTTACTAGCGTCCCCTTATAGAACGTGACTTGCTGAGCCTCTGCGGACGCTTTGGCGGTCACGTGGCTTTTTTCAGAATTGAAATCGGACTGTTATTAGCGAGTACAGCATTTTTTGTCTCATTTTTTTACCCCTCAGCCATTACTACGGGTGCCTGTAGTAGATTTATTAGCGCCGCCAAATGAAACTGCAAAGCCCACCAATATTACCGCAAAACCCTGGGTATTAGCCGCGGTCTATACACAAATCAGATCATCAATGCAGCATATAGGATTGGCCCCAGGTCAGGTTGCGGCTTATACACTAGTTTTTGGTACTTTAGTACAGTTACTTAGTGGGAAATTGTACCTACGTCCTTCTCCGCTCCGCACGCTGCTCCTTAACCGACCCGCCTGCCGCTCATCCTTCCTCCCTCCGCGCCGCCCTGAAGCACAGGAGATGTAACCATATATTTCTGTTTAAATCAGAGCCTTATTTCTTTTTTAAATTACCGTGATGTGCGTCCGGGGGCCTTTAGCGCATTTACTAGCGTCCCCCCATAAACTGCGACCTGCTGAGCCCCTGCGGAAGGCTTTGGCGGTCACGTGGCTGTTTTCAGAATTGAAATCGGACTGTTATTACCGTGTAAAGAATTTTTGTCACATTTTTTTAACCCCCGGCGCCATCACGACGAGCCCTGTAGCAGATTTATTAGTGCCGCCCCATGGAACTTCAAAGCCAGTCGTTATTTCTGCAAAATCCTGTGTACGAACCACAGTGTAATTTATCGTGATACACGTCGAGGGGCCTCTAGCGCATTTACTAGCGTCCCCCCATAGACTGTGACCTGCTGATCCCTTGCGGGAGGCTTTGCCGGTCACGTGGCTTTTTTCAGAGTTGCAATCGGCCTGTTATTAGCGTGTACAGAATTTTTTCAGAATTTTTTACCCCCGGCGGTCACTACAGGCGCCTGTAGCAGATTTATTAGCGCCGCCCCATGAAACTTCAAAGCCAGTCATTATTTCTGCAAAATCCTGCGTACCAGCCAAAGTGTAATTTATCGTGATGTAAGTACGGGAGCCTCTAGCGCATTTACTAGCGTCCCCTTATAGAACGTGACTTGCTGAGCCTCTGCGGACGCTTTGGCGGTCACGTGGCTTTTTTCAGAATTGAAATCGGACTGTTATTAGCGAGTACAGCATTTTTTGTCTCATTTTTTTACCCCTCAGCCATTACTACGGGTGCCT
This sequence comes from Harmothoe impar, assembly GCA_947462335.1. Classification (NCBI taxonomy): domain Eukaryota; kingdom Metazoa; phylum Annelida; class Polychaeta; order Phyllodocida; family Polynoidae; genus Harmothoe; species Harmothoe impar. The sequence goes on along the minus strand of OX381716.1, from coordinate 63,458,756 downwards.
GTAGTAGATTTATTAGCGCCGCCAAATGAAACTGCAAAGCCCACCAATATTACCGCAAAACCCTGGGTATTAGCCGCGGTCTATACACAAATCAGATCACCAATGCAGCATATAGGATTGGCCCCAAGTCAGGTTGCGGCTTATACACTAGTTTTTGGTACTTTAGTACAGTTACTTAGTGGGAAATTGTACCTACGTCCTTCTCCGCTCCGCACGCTGCTCCTTAACCGACCCGCCTGCCGCTCATCCTTCCTCCCTCCGCGCCGCCCTGAAGCACAGGAGATGTAACCATATATTTCTGTTTAAATCAGAGCCTTATTTCTTTTTTAAATTACCTTGATGTGCGTCCGGGGGCCTTTAGAGCATTTACTAGCGTCCCCCCATAGACTGCGACCTGCTGAGCCCCTGCGGGAGGCTTTGGCGGTCACGTGGCTGTTTTCAGAATTGAAATCGGACTGTTATTAGCGTGTAAAGAATTTTTGTCACATTTTTTTAACCCCCCCGCCATCACGACGAGCCCTGTAGCAGATTTATTAGTGTGGCCCCATGGAACTTCAAAGCCAGTCGTTATTTCTGCAAAATCCTGTGTACGAACCACAGTGTAATTTATCGTGATACACGTCGAGGGGCCTCTAGCGCATTTACTAGCGTCCCCCCATAGACTGTGACCTGCTGATCCCCTGCGGGAGGCTTTGCCGGTCACGTGGCTTTTTTCAGAGTTGCAATCGGCCTGTTATTAGCGTGTACAGAATTTTTTCAGAATTTTTTACCCCCGGCGGTCACTACAGGCGCCTGTAGCAGATTTATTAGCGCCGCCCCATGAAACTTCAAAGCCAGTCATTATTTCTGCAAAATCCTGCGTACCAGCCAAAGTGTAATTTATCGTGATGTAAGTACGGGAGCCTCTAGCGCATTTACTAGCGTCCCCTTATAGAACGTGACTTGCTGAGCCTCTGCGGACGCTTTGGCGGTCACGTGGCTTTTTTCAGAATTGAAATCGGACTGTTATTAGCGAGTACAGCATTTTTTGTCTCATTTTTTTACCCCTCAGCCATTACTACGGGTGCCTGTAGTAGATTTATTAGCGCCGCCAAATGAAACTGCAAAGCCCACCAATATTACCGCAAAACCCTGGGTATTAGCCGCGGTCTATACACAAATCAGATCATCAATGCAGCATATAGGATTGGCCCCAGGTCAGGTTGCGGCTTATACACTAGTTTTTGGTACTTTAGTACAGTTACTTAGTGGGAAATTGTACCTACGTCCTTCTCCGCTCCGCACGCTGCTCCTTAACCGACCCGCCTGCCGCTCATCCTTCCTCCCTCCGCGCCGCCCTGAAGCACAGGAGATGTAACCATATATTTCTGTTTAAATCAGAGCCTTATTTCTTTTTTAAATTACCGTGATGTGCGTCCGGGGGCCTTTAGCGCATTTACTAGCGTCCCCCCATAAACTGCGACCTGCTGAGCCCCTGCGGAAGGCTTTGGCGGTCACGTGGCTGTTTTCAGAATTGAAATCGGACTGTTATTACCGTGTAAAGAATTTTTGTCACATTTTTTTAACCCCCGGCCATCACGACGAGCCCTGTAGCAGATTTATTAGTGCCGCCCCATGGAACTTCAAAGCCAGTCGTTATTTCTGCAAAATCCTGTGTACGAACCACAGTGTAATTTATCGTGATACACGTCGAGGGGCCTCTAGCGCATTTACTAGCGTCCCCCCATAGACTGTGACCTGCTGATCCCTTGCGGGAGGCTTTGCCGGTCACGTGGCTTTTTTCAGAGTTGCAATCGGCCTGTTATTAGCGTGTACAGAATTTTTTCAGAATTTTTTACCCCCGGCGGTCACTACAGGCGCCTGTAGCAGATTTATTAGCGCCGCCCCATGAAACTTCAAAGCCAGTCATTATTTCTGCAAAATCCTGCGTACCAGCCAAAGTGTAATTTATCGTGATGTAAGTACGGGAGCCTCTAGCGCATTTACTAGCGTCCCCTTATAGAACGTGACTTGCTGAGCCTCTGCGGACGCTTTGGCGGTCACGTGGCTTTTTTCAGAATTGAAATCGGACTGTTATTAGCGAGTACAGCATTTTTTGTCTCATTTTTTTACCCCTCAGCCATTACTACGGGTGCCTGTAGTAGATTTATTAGCGCCGCCAAATGAAACTGCAAAGCCCACCAATATTACCGCAAAACCCTGGGTATTAGCTGCGGTCTATACACAAATCAGATCATCAATGCAGCATATAGGATTGGCCCCAAGTCAGGTTGCGGCTTATACACTAGTTTTTGGTACTTTAGTACAGTTACTTAGTGGGAAATTGTACCTACGTCCTTCTCCGCTCCGCACGCTGCTCCTTAACCGACCCGCCTGCCGCTCATCCTTCCTCCCTCCGCGCCGCCCTGAAGCACAGGAGATGTAACCATATCTTTCTGTTTAAATCAGAGCCTTATTTCTTTTTTAAATTACCGTGATGTGCGTCCGGGGGCCTTTAGCGCATTTACTAGCGTCCCCCCATAGACTGCGACCTGCTGAGCCCCTGCGGGAGGCTTTGGCGGTCACGTGGCTGTTTTCAGAATTGAAATCGGACTGTTATTAGCGTGTAAAGAATTTTTGTCACATTTTTTTAACCCCCGGCCATCACGACGAGCCCTGTAGCAGATTTATTAGTGCCGCCCCATGGAACTTCAAAGCCAGTCGTTATTTCTGCAAAATCCTGTGTACGAACCACAGTGTAATTTATCGTGATACACGTCGAGGGGCCTCTAGCGCATTTACTAGCGTCCCCCCATAGACTGTGACCTGCTGATCCCCTGCGGGAGGCTTTGCCGGTCACGTGGCTTTTTTCAGAGTTGCAATCGGCCTGTTATTAGCGTGTACAGAATTTTTTCAGAATTTTTTACCCCCGGCGGTCACTACAGGCGCCTGTAGCAGATTTATTAGCGCCGCCCCATGAAACTTCAAAGCCAGTCATTATTTCTGCAAAATCCTGCGTACCAGCCAAAGTGTAATTTATCGTGATGTAAGTACGGGAGCCTCTAGCGCATTTACTAGCGTCCCCTTATAGAACGTGACTTGCTGAGCCTCTGCGGACGCTTTGGCGGTCACGTGGCTTTTTTCAGAATTGAAATCGGACTGTTATTAGCGAGTACAGCATTTTTTGTCTCATTTTTTTACCCCTCAGCCATTACTACGGGTGCCTGTAGTAGATTTATTAGCGCCGCCAAATGAAACTGCAAAGCCCACCAATATTACCGCAAAACCCTGGGTATTAGCCGCGGTCTATACACAAATCAGATCACCAATGCAGCATATAGGATTGGCCCCAAGTCAGGTTGCGGCTTATACACTAGTTTTTGGTACTTTAGTACAGTTACTTAGTGGGAAATTGTACCTACGTCCTTCTCCGCTCCGCACGCTGCTCCTTTACCGACCCGCCTGCCGCTCATCCTTCCTCCCTCCGCGCCGCCCTGAAGCACAGGAGATGTAACCATATATTTCTGTTTAAATCAGAGCCTTATTTCTTTTTTAAATTACCTTGATGTGCGTCCGGGGGCCTTTAGAGCATTTACTAGCGTCCCCCCATAGACTGCGACCTGCTGAGCCCCTGCGGGAGGCTTTGGCGGTCACGTGGCTGTTTTCAGAATTGAAATCGGACTGTTATTAGCGTGTAAAGAATTTTTGTCACATTTTTTTAACCCTCGGCCATCACGACGAGCCCTGTAGCAGATTTATTAGTGCCGCCCCATGGAACTTCAAAGCCAGTCGTTATTTCTGCAAAATCCTGTGTACGAACCACAGTGTAATTTATCGTGATACACGTCGAGGGGCCTCTAGCGCATTTACTAGCGTCCCCCCATAGACTGTGACCTGCTGATCCCCTGCGGGAGGCTTTGCCGGTCACGTGGCTTTTTTCAGAGTTGCAATCGGCCTGTTATTAGCGTGTACAGAATTTTTTCAGAATTTTTTACCCCCGGCGGTCACTACAGGCGCCTGTAGCAGATTTATTAGCGCCGCCCCATGAAACTTCAAAGCCAGTCATTATTTCTGCAAAATCCTGCGTACCAGCCAAAGTGTAATTTATCGTGATGTAAGTACGGGAGCCTCTAGCGCATTTACTAGCGTCCCCTTATAGAACGTGACTTGCTGAGCCTCTGCGGACGCTTTGGCGGTCACGTGGCTTTTTTCAGAATTGAAATCGGACTGTTATTAGCGAGTACAGCATTTTTTGTCTCATTTTTTTACCCCTCAGCCATTACTACGGGTGCCTGTAGTAGATTTATTAGCGCCGCCAAATGAAACTGCAAAGCCCACCAATATTACCGCAAAACCCTGGGTATTAGCCGCGGTCTATACACAAATCAGATCATCAATGCAGCATATAGGATTGGCCCCAAGTCAGGTTGCGGCTTATACACTAGTTTTTGGTACTTTAGTACAGTTACTTAGTGGGAAATTGTACCTACGTCCTTCTCCGCTCCGCACGCTGCTCCTTAACCGACCCGCCTGCCGCTCATCCTTCCTCCCTCCGCGCCGCCCTGAAGCACAGGAGATGTAACCATATATTTCTGTTTAAATCAGAGCCTTATTTCTTTTTTAAATTACCGTGATGTGCGTCCGGGGGCCTTTAGCGCATTTACTAGCGTCCCCCCATAGACTGCGACCTGCTGAGCCCCTGCGGAAGGCTTTGGCGGTCACGTGGCTGTTTTCAGATTTGAAATCGGACTGTTATTAGCGTGTAAAGAATTTTTGTCACATTTTTTAAACCCTCGGCCATCACGACGAGCCCTGTAGCAGATTTATTAGTGCCGCCCCATGGAACTTCAAAGCCAGTCGTTATTTCTGCAAAATCCTGTGTACGAACCACAGTGTAATTTATCGTGATACACGTCGAGGGGCCTCTAGCGCATTTACTAGCGTCCCCCCATAGACTGTGACCTGCTGATCCCCTGCGGGAGGCTTTGCCGGTCACGTGGCTTTTTTCAGAGTTGCAATCGGCCTGTTATTAGCGTGTACAGAATTTTTTCAGAATTTTTTACCCCCGGCGGTCACTACAGGCGCCTGTAGCAGATTTATTAGCGCCGCCCCATGAAACTTCAAAGCCAGTCATTATTTCTGCAAAATCCTGCGTACCAGCCAAAGTGTAATTTATCGTGATGTAAGTACGGGAGCCTCTAGCGCATTTACTAGCGTCCCCTTATAGAACGTGACTTGCTGAGCCTCTGCGGACGCTTTGGCGGTCACGTGGCTTTTTTCAGAATTGAAATCGGACTGTTATTAGCGAGTACAGCATTTTTTGTCTCATTTTTTTACCCCTCAGCCATTACTACGGGTGCCTGTAGTAGATTTATTAGCGCCGCCAAATGAAACTGCAAAGCCCACCAATATTACCGCAAAACCCTGGGTATTAGCCGCGGTCTATACACAAATCAGATCATCAATGCAGCATATAGGATTGGCCCCAAGTCAGGTTGCGGCTTATACACTAGTTTTTGGTACTTTAGTACAGTTACTTAGTGGGAAATTGTACCTACGTCCTTCTCCGCTCCGCACGCTGCTCCTTAACCGACCCGCCTGCCGCTCATCCTTCCTCCCTCCGCGCCGCCCTGAAGCACAGGAGATGTAACCATATATTTCTGTTTAAATCAGAGCCTTATTTCTTTTTTAAATTACCGTGATGTGCGTCCGGGGGCCTTTAGCGCATTTACTAGCGTCCCCCCATAGACTGCGACCTGCTGAGCCCCTGCGGAAGGCTTTGGCGGTCACGTGGCTGTTTTCAGATTTGAAATCGGACTGTTATTAGCGTGTAAAGAATTTTTGTCACATTTTTTTAACCCCCGGCCATCACGACGAGCCCTGTAGCAGATTTATTAGTGCCGCCCCATGGAACTTCAAAGCCAGTCGTTATTTCTGCAAAATCCTGTGTACGAACCACAGTGTAATTTATCGTGATACACGTCGAGGGGCCTCTAGCGCATTTACTAGCGTCCCCCCATAGACTGTGACCTGCTGATCCCCTGCGGGAGGCTTTGCCGGTCACGTGGCTTTTTTCAGAGTTGCAATCGGCCTGTTATTAGCGTGTACAGAATTTTTTCAGAATTTTTTACCCCCGGCGGTCACTACAGGCGCCTGTAGCAGATTTATTAGCGCCGCCCCATGAAACTTCAAAGCCAGTCATTATTTCTGCAAAATCCTGCGTACCAGCCAAAGTGTAATTTATCGTGATGTAAGTACGGGAGCCTCTAGCGCATTTACTAGCGTCCCCTTATAGAACGTGACTTGCTGAGCCTCTGCGGACGCTTTGGCGGTCACGTGGCTTTTTTCAGAATTGAAATCTGACTGTTATTAGCGAGTACAGCATTTTTTGTCTCATTTTTTTACCCCTCAGCCATTACTACGGGTGCCTGTAGTAGATTTATTAGCGCCGCCAAATGAAACTGCAAAGCCCACCAATATTACCGCAAAACCCTGGGTATTAGCCGCGGTCTATACACAAATCAGATCACCAATGCAGCATATAGGATTGGCCCCAAGTCAGGTTGCGGCTTATACACTAGTTTTTGGTACTTTAGTACAGTTACTTAGTGGGAAATTGTACCTACGTCCTTCTCCGTTCCGCACGCTGCTCCTTAACCGACCCGCCTGCCGCTCATCCTTCCTCCCTCCGCGCCGCCCTGAAGCACAGGAGATGTAACCATATATTTCTGTTTAAATCAGAGCCTTATTTCTTTTTTAAATTACCTTGATGTGCGTCCGGGGGCCTTTAGAGCATTTACTAGCGTCCCCCCATAGACTGCGACCTGCTGAGCCCCTGCGGGAGGCTTTGGCGGTCACGTGGCTGTTTTCAGAATTGAAATCGGACTGTTATTAGCGTGTAAAGAATTTTTGTCACATTTTTTTAACCCTCGGCCATCACGACGAGCCCTGTAGCAGATTTATTAGTGCCGCCCCATGGAACTTCAAAGCCAGTCGTTATTTCTGCAAAATCCTGTGTACGAACCACAGTGTAATTTATCGTGATACACGTCGAGGGGCCTCTAGCGCATTTACTAGCGTCCCCCCATAGACTGTGACCTGCTGATCCCCTGCGGGAGGCTTTGCCGGTCACGTGGCTTTTTTCAGAGTTGCAATCGGCCTGTTATTAGCGTGTACAGAATTTTTTCAGAATTTTTTACCCCCGGCGGTCACTACAGGCGCCTGTAGCAGATTTATTAGCGCCGCCCCATGAAACTTCAAAGCCAGTCATTATTTCTGCAAAATCCTGCGTACCAGCCAAAGTGTAATTTATCGTGATGTAAGTACGGGAGCCTCTAGCGCATTTACTAGCGTCCCCTTATAGAACGTGACTTGCTGAGCCTCTGCGGACGCTTTGGCGGTCACGTGGCTTTTTTCAGAATTGAAATCGGACTGTTATTAGCGAGTACAGCATTTTTTGTCTCATTTTTTTACCCCTCAGCCATTACTACGGGTGCCTGTAGTAGATTTATTAGCGCCGCCAAATGAAACTGCAAAGCCCACCAATATTACCGCAAAACCCTGGGTATTAGCCGCGGTCTATACACAAATCAGATCATCAATGCAGCATATAGGATTGGCCCCAAGTCAGGTTGCGGCTTATACACTAGTTTTTGGTACTTTAGTACAGTTACTTAGTGGGAAATTGTACCTACGTCCTTCTCCGCTCCGCACGCTGCTCCTTAACCGACCCGCCTGCCGCTCATCCTTCCTCCCTCCGCGCCGCCCTGAAGCACAGGAGATGTAACCATATATTTCTGTTTAAATCAGAGCCTTATTTCTTTTTTAAATTACCGTGATGTGCGTCCGGGGGCCTTTAGCGCATTTACTAGCGTCCCCCCATAGACTGCGACCTGCTGAGCCCCTGCGGAAGGCTTTGGCGGTCACGTGGCTGTTTTCAGATTTGAAATCGGACTGTTATTAGCGTGTAAAGAATTTTTGTCACATTTTTTTAACCCCCGGCCATCACGACGAGCCCTGTAGCAGATTTATTAGTGCCGCCCCATGGAACTTCAAAGCCAGTCGTTATTTCTGCAAAATCCTGTGTACGAACCACAGTGTAATTTATCGTGATACACGTCGAGGGGCCTCTAGCGCATTTACTAGCGTCCCCCCATAGACTGTGACCTGCTGATGCCCTGCGGGAGGCTTTGCCGGTCACGTGGCTTTTTTCAGAGTTGCAATCGGCCTGTTATTAGCGTGTACAGAATTTTTTCAGAATTTTTTACCCCCGGCGGTCACTACAGGCGCCTGTAGCAGATTTATTAGCGCCGCCCCATGAAACTTCAAAGCCAGTCATTATTTCTGCAAAATCCTGCGTACCAGCCAAAGTGTAATTTATCGTGATGTAAGTACGGGAGCCTCTAGCGCATTTACTAGCGTCCCCTTATAGAACGTGACTTGCTGAGCCTCTGCGGACGCTTTGGCGGTCACGTGGCTTTTTTCAGAATTGAAATCGGACTGTTATTAGCGAGTACAGCATTTTTTGTCTCATTTTTTTACCCCTCAGCCATTACTACGGGTGCCTGTAGTAGATTTATTAGCGCCGCCAAATGAAACTGCAAAGCCCACCAATATTACCGCAAAACCCTGGGTATTAGCCGCGGTCTATACACAAATCAGATCACCAATGCAGCATATAGGATTGGCCCCAAGTCAGGTTGCGGCTTATACACTAGTTTTTGGTACTTTAGTACAGTTACTTAGTGGGAAATTGTACCTACGTCCTTCTCCGCTCCGCACGCTGCTCCTTAACCGACCCGCCTGCCGCTCATCCTTCCTCCCTCCGCGCCGCCCTGAAGCACAGGAGATGTAACCATATATTTCTGTTTAAATCAGAGCCTTATTTCTTTTTTAAATTACCTTGATGTGCGTCCGGGGGCCTTTAGAGCATTTACTAGCGTCCCCCCATAGACTGCGACCTGCTGAGCCCCTGCGGGAGGCTTTGGCGGTCACGTGGCTGTTTTCAGAATTGAAATCGGACTGTTATTAGCGTGTAAAGAATTTTTGTCACATTTTTTTAACCCTCGGCCATCACGACGAGCCCTGTAGCAGATTTATTAGTGCCGCCCCATGGAACTTCAAAGCCAGTCGTTATTTCTGCAAAATCCTGTGTACGAACCACAGTGTAATTTATCGTGATACACGTCGAGGGGCCTCTAGCGCATTTACTAGCGTCCCCCCATAGACTGTGACCTGCTGATCCCCTGCGGGAGGCTTTGCCGGTCACGTGGCTTTTTTCAGAGTTGCAATCGGCCTGTTATTAGTGTGTACAGAATTTTTTCAGAATTTTTTACCCCCGGCGGTCACTACAGGCGCCTGTAGCAGATTTATTAGCGCCGCCCCATGAAACTTCAAAGCCAGTCATTATTTCTGCAAAATCCTGCGTACCAGCCAAAGTGTAATTTATCGTGATGTAAGTACGGGAGCCTCTAGCGCATTTACTAGCGTCCCCTTATAGAACGTGACTTGCTGAGCCTCTGCGGACGCTTTGGCGGTCACGTGGCTTTTTTCAGAATTGAAATCGGACTGTTATTAGCGAGTACAGCATTTTTTGTCTCATTTTTTTACCCCTCAGCCATTACTACGGGTGCCTGTAGTAGATTTATTAGCGCCGCCAAATGAAACTGCAAAGCCCACCAATATTACCGCAAAACCCTGGGTATTAGCCGCGGTCTATACACAAATCAGATCATCAATGCAGCATATAGGATTGGCCCCAAGTCAGGTTGCGGCTTATACACTAGTTTTTGGTACTTTAGTACAGTTACTTAGTGGGAAATTGTACCTACGTCCTTCTCCGCTCCGCACGCTGCTCCTTAACCGACCCGCCTGCCGCTCATCCTTCCTCCCTCCGCGCCGCCCTGAAGCACAGGAGATGTAACCATATATTTCTGTTTAAATCAGAGCCTTATTTCTTTTTTAAATTACCGTGATGTGCGTCCGGGGGCCTTTAGCGCATTTACTAGCGTCCCCCCATAGACTGCGACCTGCTGAGCCCCTGCGGAAGGCTTTGGCGGTCACGTGGCTGTTTTCAGATTTGAAATCGGACTGTTATTAGCGTGTAAAGAATTTTTGTCACATTTTTTTAACCCCCGGCCATCACGACGAGCCCTGTAGCAGATTTATTAGTGCCGCCCCATGGAACTTCAAAGCCAGTCGTTATTTCTGCAAAATCCTGTGTACGAACCACAGTGTAATTTATCGTGATACACGTCGAGGGGCCTCTAGCGCATTTACTAGCGTCCCCCCATAGACTGTGACCTGCTGATCCCCTGCGGGAGGCTTTGCCGGTCACGTGGCTTTTTTCAGAGTTGCAATCGGCCTGTTATTAGCGTGTACAGAATTTTTTCAGAATTTTTTACCCCCGGCGGTCACTACAGGCGCCTGTAGCAGATTTATTAGCGCCGCCCCATGAAACTTCAAAGCCAGTCATTATTTCTGCAAAATCCTGCGTACCAGCCAAAGTGTAATTTATCGTGATGTAAGTACGGGAGCCTCTAGCGCATTTACTAGCGTCCCCTTATAGAACGTGACTTGCTGAGCCTCTGCGGACGCTTTGGCGGTCACGTGGCTTTTTTCAGAATTGAAATCGGACTGTTATTAGCGAGTACAGCATTTTTTGTCTCATTTTTTTACCCCTCAGCCATTACTACGGGTGCCTGTAGTAGATTTATTAGCGCCGCCAAATGAAACTGCAAAGCCCACCAATATTACCGCAAAACCCTGGGTATTAGCCGCGGTCTATACACAAATCAGATCACCAATGCAGCATATAGGATTGGCCCCAAGTCAGGTTGCGGCTTATACACTAGTTTTTGGTACTTTAGTACAGTTACTTAGTGGGAAATTGTACCTACGTCCTTCTCCGCTCCGCACGCTGCTCCTTAACTGACCCGCCTGCCGCTCATCCTTCCTCCCTCCGCGCCGCCCTGAAGCACAGGAGATGTAACCATATATTTCTGTTTAAATCAGAGCCTTATTTCTTTTTTAAATTACCTTGATGTGCGTCCGGGGGCCTTTAGAGCATTTACTAGCGTCCCCCCATAGACTGCGACCTGCTGAGCCCCTGCGGGAGGCTTTGGCGGTCACGTGGCTGTTTTCAGAATTGAAATCGGACTGTTATTAGCGTGTAAAGAATTTTTGTCACATTTTTTTAACCCTCGGCCATCACGACGAGCCCTGTAGCAGATTTATTAGTGCCGCCCCATGGAACTTCAAAGCCAGTCGTTATTTCTGCAAAATCCTGTGTACGAACCACAGTGTAATTTATCGTGATACACGTCGAGGGGCCTCTAGCGCATTTACTAGCGTCCCCCCATAGACTGTGACCTGCTGATCCCCTGCGGGAGGCTTTGCCGGTCACGTGGCTTTTTTCAGAGTTGCAATCGGCCTGTTATTAGCGTGTACAGAATTTTTTCAGAATTTTTTACCCCCGGCGGTCACTACAGGCGCCTGTAGCAGATTTATTAGCGCCGCCCCATGAAACTTCAAAGCCAGTCATTATTTCTGCAAAATCCTGCGTACCAGCCAAAGTGTAATTTATCGTGATGTAAGTACGGGAGCCTCTAGCGCATTTACTAGCGTCCCCTTATAGAACGTGACTTGCTGAGCCTCTGCGGACGCTTTGGCGGTCACGTGGCTTTTTTCAGAATTGAAATCGGACTGTTATTAGCGAGTACAGCATTTTTTGTCTCATTTTTTTACCCCTCAGCCATTACTACGGGTGCCTGTAGTAGATTTATTAGCGCCGCCAAATGAAACTGCAAAGCCCACCAATATTACCGCAAAACCCTGGGTATTAGCCGCGGTCTATACACAAATCAGATCATCAATGCAGCATATAGGATTGGCCCCAAGTCAGGTTGCGGCTTATACACTAGTTTTTGGTACTTTAGTACAGTTACTTAGTGGGAAATTGTACCTACGTCCTTCTCCGCTCCGCACGCTGCTCCTTAACCGACCCGCCTGCCGCTCATCCTTCCTCCCTCCGCGCCGCCCTGAAGCACAGGAGATGTAACCATATATTTCTGTTTAAATCAGAGCCTTATTTCTTTTTTAAATTACCGTGATGTGCGTCCGGGGGCCTTTAGCGCATTTACTAGCGTCCCCCCATAGACTGCGACCTGCTGAGCCCCTGCGGAAGGCTTTGGCGGTCACGTGGCTGTTTTCAGATTTGAAATCGGACTGTTATTAGCGTGTAAAGAATTTTTGTCACATTTTTTTAACCCCCGGCCATCACGACGAGCCCTGTAGCAGATTTATTAGTGCCGCCCCATGGAACTTCAAAGCCAGTCGTTATTTCTGCAAAATCCTGTGTACGAACCACAGTGTAATTTATCGTGATACACGTCGAGGGGCCTCTAGCGCATTTACTAGCGTCCCCCCATAGACTGTGACCTGCTGATCCCCTGCGGGAGGCTTTGCCGGTCACGTGGCTTTTTTCAGAGTTGCAATCGGCCTGTTATTAGCGTGTACAGAATTTTTTCAGAATTTTTTACCCCTGGCGGTCACTACAGGCGCCTGTAGCAGATTTATTAGCGCCGCCCCATGAAACTTCAAAGCCAGTCATTATTTCTGCAAAATCCTGCGTACCAGCCAAAGTGTAATTTATCGTGATGTAAGTACGGGAGCCTCTAGCGCATTTACTAGCGTCCCCTTATAGAACGTGACTTGCTGAGCCTCTGCGGACGCTTTGGCGGTCACGTGGCTTTTTTCAGAATTGAAATCGGACTGTTATTAGCGAGTACAGCATTTTTTGTCTCATTTTTTTACCCCTCAGCCATTACTACGGGTGCCTGTAGTAGATTTATTAGCGCCGCCAAATGAAACTGCAAAGCCCACCAATATTACCGCAAAACCCTGGGTATTAGCCGCGGTCTATACACAAATCAGATCACCAATGCAGCATATAGGATTGGCCCCAAGTCAGGTTGCGGCTTATACACTAGTTTTTGGTACTTTAGTACAGTTACTTAGTGGGAAATTGTACCTACGTCCTTCTCCGCTCCGCACGCTGCTCCTTAACCGACCCGCCTGCCGCTCATCCTTCCTCCCTCCGCGCCGCCCTGAAGCACAGGAGATGTAACCATATATTTCTGTTTAAATCAGAGCCTTATTTCTTTTTTAAATTACCGTGATGTGCGTCCGGGGGCCTTTAGCGCATTTACTAGCGTCCCCCCATAGACTGCGACCTGCTGAGCCCCTGCGGAAGGCTTTGGCGGTCACGTGGCTGTTTTCAGATTTGAAATCGGACTGTTATTAGCGTGTAAAGAATTTTTGTCACATTTTTTTAACCCCCGGCCATCACGACGAGCCCTGTAGCAGATTTATTAGTGCCGCCCCATGGAACTTCAAAGCCAGTCGTTATTTCTGCAAAATCCTGTGTACGAACCACAGTGTAATTTATCGTGATACACGTCGAGGGGCCTCTAGCGCATTTACTAGCGTCCCCCCATAGACTGTGACCTGCTGATCCCCTGCGGGAGGCTTTGCCGGTCACGTGGCTTTTTTCAGAGTTGCAATCGGCCTGTTATTAGCGTGTACAGAATTTTTTCAGAATTTTTTACCCCCGGCGGTCACTACAGGCGCCTGTAGCAGATTTATTAGCGCCGCCCCATGAAACTTCAAAGCCAGTCATTATTTCTGCAAAATCCTGCGTACCAGCCAAAGTGTAATTTATCGTGATGTAAGTACGGGAGCCTCTAGCGCATTTACTAGCGTCCCCTTATAGAACGTGACTTGCTGAGCCTCTGCGGACGCTTTGGCGGTCACGTGGCTTTTTTCAGAATTGAAATCGGACTGTTATTAGCGAGTACAGCATTTTTTGTCTCATTTTTTTACCCCTCAGCCATTACTACGGGTGCCTGTAGTAGATTTATTAGCGCCGCCAAATGAAACTGCAAAGCCCACCAATATTACCGCAAAACCCTGGGTATTAGCCGCGGTCTATACACAAATCAGATCACCAATGCAGCATATAGGATTGGCCCCAAGTCAGGTTGCGGCTTATACACTAGTTTTTGGTACTTTAGTACAGTTACTTAGTGGGAAATTGTACCTACGTCCTTCTCCGCTCCGCACGCTGCTCCTTAACCGACCCGCCTGCCGCTCATCCTTCCTCCCTCCGCGCCGCCCTGAAGCACAGGAGATGTAACCATATATTTCTGTTTAAATCAGAGCCTTATTTCTTTTTTAAATTACCTTGATGTGCGTCCGGGGGCCTTTAGAGCATTTACTAGCGTCCCCCCATAGACTGCGACCTGCTGAGCCCCTGCGGGAGGCTTTGGCGGTCACGTGGCTGTTTTCAGAATTGAAATCGGACTGTTATTAGCGTGTAAAGAATTTTTGTCACATTTTTTTAACCCTCGGCCATCACGACGAGCCCTGTAGCAGATTTATTAGTGCCGCCCCATGGAACTTCAAAGCCAGTCGTTATTTCTGCAAAATCCTGTGTACGAACCACAGTGTAATTTATCGTGATACACGTCGAGGGGCCTCTAGCGCATTTACTAGCGTCCCCCCATAGACTGTGACCTGCTGATCCCCTGCGGGAGGCTTTGCCGGTCACGTGGCTTTTTTCAGAGTTGCAATCGGCCTGTTATTAGCGTGTACAGAATTTTTTCAGAATTTTTTACCCCCGGCGGTCACTACAGGCGCCTGTAGCAGATTTATTAGCGCCGCCCCATGAAACTTCAAAGCCAGTCATTATTTCTGCAAAATCCTGCGTACCAGCCAAAGTGTAATTTATCGTGATGTAAGTACGGGAGCCTCTAGCGCATTTACTAGCGTCCCCTTATAGAACGTGACTTGCTGAGCCTCTGCGGACGCTTTGGCGGTCACGTGGCTTTTTTCAGAATTGAAATCGGACTGTTATTAGCGAGTACAGCATTTTTTGTCTCATTTTTTTACCCCTCAGCCATTACTACGGGTGCCTGTAGTAGATTTATTAGCGCCGCCAAATGAAACTGCAAAGCCCACCAATATTACCGCAAAACCCTGGGTATTAGCCGCGGTCTATACACAAATCAGATCATCAATGCAGCATATAGGATTGGCCCCAAGTCAGGTTGCGGCTTATACACTAGTTTTTGGTACTTTAGTACAGTTACTTAGTGGGAAATTGTACCTACGTCCTTCTCCGCTCCGCACGCTGCTCCTTAACCGACCCGCCTGCCGCTCATCCTTCCTCCCTCCGCGCCGCCCTGAAGCACAGGAGATGTAACCATATATTTCTGTTTAAATCAGAGCCTTATTTCTTTTTTAAATTACCGTGATGTGCGTCCGGGGGCCTTTAGCGCATTTACTAGCGTCCCCCCATAGACTGCGACCTGCTGAGCCCCTGCGGAAGGCTTTGGCGGTCACGTGGCTGTTTTCAGATTTGAAATCGGACTGTTATTAGCGTGTAAAGAATTTTTGTCACATTTTTTTAACCCCCGGCCATCACGACGAGCCCTGTAGCAGATTTATTAGTGCCGCCCCATGGAACTTCAAAGCCAGTCGTTATTTCTGCAAAATCCTGTGTACGAACCACAGTGTAATTTATCGTGATACACGTCGAGGGGCCTCTAGCGCATTTACTAGCGTCCCCCCATAGACTGTGACCTGCTGATCCCCTGCGGGAGGCTTTGCCGGTCACGTGGCTTTTTTCAGAGTTGCAATCGGCCTGTTATTAGCGTGTACAGAATTTTTTCAGAATTTTTTACCCCTGGCGGTCACTACAGGCGCCTGTAGCAGATTTATTAGCGCCGCCCCATGAAACTTCAAAGCCAGTCATTATTTCTGCAAAATCCTGCGTACCAGCCAAAGTGTAATTTATCGTGATGTAAGTACGGGAGCCTCTAGCGCATTTACTAGCGTCCCCTTATAGAACGTGACTTGCTGAGCCTCTGCGGACGCTTTGGCGGTCACGTGGCTTTTTTCAGAATTGAAATCGGACTGTTATTAGCGAGTACAGCATTTTTTGTCTCATTTTTTTACCCCTCAGCCATTACTACGGGTGCCTGTAGTAGATTTATTAGCGCCGCCAAATGAAACTGCAAAGCCCACCAATATTACCGCAAAACCCTGGGTATTAGCCGCGGTCTATACACAAATCAGATCACCAATGCAGCATATAGGATTGGCCCCAAGTCAGGTTGCGGCTTATACACTAGTTTTTGGTACTTTAGTACAGTTACTTAGTGGGAAATTGTACCTACGTCCTTCTCCGCTCCGCACGCTGCTCCTTAACCGACCCGCCTGCCGCTCATCCTTCCTCCCTCCGCGCCGCCCTGAAGCACAGGAGATGTAACCATATATTTCTGTTTAAATCAGAGCCTTATTTCTTTTTTAAATTACCGTGATGTGCGTCCGGGGGCCTTTAGCGCATTTACTAGCGTCCCCCCATAGACTGCGACCTGCTGAGCCCCTGCGGAAGGCTTTGGCGGTCACGTGGCTGTTTTCAGATTTGAAATCGGACTGTTATTAGCGTGTAAAGAATTTTTGTCACATTTTTTTAACCCCCGGCCATCACGACGAGCCCTGTAGCAGATTTATTAGTGCCGCCCCATGGAACTTCAAAGCCAGTCGTTATTTCTGCAAAATCCTGTGTACGAACCACAGTGTAATTTATCGTGATACACGTCGAGGGGCCTCTAGCGCATTTACTAGCGTCCCCCCATAGACTGTGACCTGCTGATCCCCTGCGGGAGGCTTTGCCGGTCACGTGGCTTTTTTCAGAGTTGCAATCGGCCTGTTATTAGCGTGTACAGAATTTTTTCAGAATTTTTTACCCCCGGCGGTCACTACAGGCGCCTGTAGCAGATTTATTAGCGCCGCCCCATGAAACTTCAAAGCCAGTCATTATTTCTGCAAAATCCTGCTTACCAGCCAAAGTGTAATTTATCGTGATGTAAGTACGGGAGCCTCTAGCGCATTTACTAGCGTCCCCTTATAGAACGTGACTGGCTGAGCCTCTGCGGACGCTTTGGCGGTCACGTGGCTTTTTTCAGAATTGAAATCGGACTGTTATTAGCGAGTACAGCATTTTTTGTCTCATTTTTTTACCCCTCAGCCATTACTACGGGTGCCTGTAGTAGATTTATTAGCGCCGCCAAATGAAACTGCAAAGCCCACCAATATTACCGCAAAACCCTGGGTATTAGCCGCGGTCTATACCCAAATCAGATCACCAATGCAGCATATAGGATTGGCCCCAAGTCAGGTTGCGGCTTATACACTAGTTTTTGGTACTTTAGTACAGTTACTTAGTGGGAAATTGTACCTACGTCCTTCTCCGCTCCGCACGCTGCTCCTTAACCGACCCGCCTGCCGCTCATCCTTCCTCCCTCCGCGCCGCCCTGAAGCACAGGAGATGTAACCATATATTTCTGTTTAAATCAGAGCCTTATTTCTTTTTTAAATTACCGTGATGTGCGTCCGGGGGCCTTTAGCGCATTTACTAGCGTCCCCCCATAGACTGCGACGTGCTGAGCCCCTGCGGAAGGCTTTGGCGGTCACGTGGCTGTTTTCAGAATGAAATCCGACTGTTATTACCGTGTAAAGAATTTTTGTCACATTTTTTTAACCCCCGGCAATCACGACGAGCCCTGTAGCAGATTTATTAGTGCCGCCCCATGGAACTTCAAAGCCAGTCGTTATTTCTGCAAAATCCTGTGTACGAACCACAGTGTAATTTATCGTGATACACGTCGAGGGGCCTCTAGCGCATTTACTAGCGTCCCCCCATAGACTGTGACCTGCTGATGCCCTGCGGGAGGCTTTGCCGGTCACGTGGCTTTTTTCAGAGTTGCAATCGGCCTGTTATTAGCGTGTACAGAATTTTTTCAGAATTTTTTACCTCCGGCGGTCACTACAGGCGCCTGTAGCAGATTTATTAGTGCCGCCCCATGAAACTTCAAAGCCAGTCATTATTTCTGCAAAATCCTGCGTACCAGCCAAAGTGTAATTTATCGTGATGTAAGTACGGGAGCCTCTAGCGCATTTACTAGCGTCCCCTTATAGAACGTGACTTGCTGAGCCTCTGCGGACGCTTTGGCGGTCACGTGGCTTTTTTCAGAATTGAAATCGGACTGTTATTAGCGAGTACAGCATTTTTTGTCTCATTTTTTTACCCCTCAGCCATTACTACGGGTGCCTGTAGTAGATTTATTAGCGCCGCCAAATGAAACTGCAAAGCCCACCAATATTACCGCAAAACCCTGGGTATTAGCCGCGGTCTATACACAAATCAGATCACCAATGCAGCATATAGGATTGGCCCCAAGTCAGGTTGCGGCTTATACACTAGTTTTTGGTACTTTAGTACAGTTACTTAGTGGGAAATTGTACCTACGTCCTTCTCCGCTCCGCACGCTGCTCCTTAACCGACCCGCCTGCCGCTCATCCTTCCTCCCTCCGCGCCGCCCTGAAGCACAGGAGATGTAACCATATATTTCTGTTTAAATCAGAGCCTTATTTCTTTTTTAAATTACCGTGATGTGCGTCCGGGGGCCTTTAGCGCATTTACTAGCGTCCCCCCATAGACTGCGACCTGCTGAGCCCCCGCGGGAGGCTTTGGCGGTCACGTGGCTGTTTTCAGAATTGAAATCGGACTGTTATTACCGTGTAAAGAATTTTTGTCACATTTTTTTAACCCCCGGCCATCACGACGAGCCCTGTAGCAGATTTATTAGTGCCGCCCCATG
Source organism: Harmothoe impar (assembly GCA_947462335.1). NCBI lineage: Eukaryota > Metazoa > Annelida > Polychaeta > Phyllodocida > Polynoidae > Harmothoe > Harmothoe impar. The sequence continues at coordinate 63,440,052 of OX381716.1, read as the reverse complement.
GAACTTCAAAGCCAGTCGTTATTTCTGCAAAATCCTGTGTACGAACCACAGTGTAATTTATCGTGATACACGTCGAGGGGCCTCTAGCGCATTTACTAGCGTCCCCCCATAGACTGTGACCTGCTGATCCCCTGCGGGAGGCTTTGCCGGTCACGTGGCTTTTTTCAGAGTTGCAATCGGCCTGTTATTAGCGTGTACAGAATTTTTTCAGAATTTTTTACCCCCGGCGGTCACTACAGGCGCCTGTAGCAGATTTATTAGCGCCGCCCCATGAAACTTCAAAGCCAGTCATTATTTCTGCAAAATCCTGCGTACCAGCCAAAGTGTAATTTATCGTGATGTAAGTACCGGAGCCTCTAGCGCATTTACTAGCGTCCCCTTATAGAACGTGACTTGCTGAGCCTCTGCGGACGCTTTGGCGGTCACGTGGCTTTTTTCAGAATTGAAATCGGACTGTTATTAGCGAGTACAGCATTTTTTGTCTCATTTTTTTACCCCTCAGCCATTACTACGGGTGCCTGTAGTAGATTTATTAGCGCCGCCAAATGAAACTGCAAAGCCCACCAATATTACCGCAAAACCCTGGGTATTAGCCGCGGTCTATACACAAATCAGATCATCAATGCAGCATATAGGATTGGCCCCAAGTCAGGTTGCGGCTTATACACTAGTTTTTGGTACTTTAGTACAGTTACTTAGTGGGAAATTGTACCTACGTCCTTCTCCGCTCCGCACGCTGCTCCTTAACCGACCCGCCTGCCGCTCATCCTTCCTCCCTCCGCGCCGCCCTGAAGCACAGGAGATGTAACCATATATTTCTGTTTAAATCAGAGCCTTATTTCTTTTTTAAATTACCGTGATGTGCGTCCGGGGGCCTTTAGCGCATTTACTAGCGTCCCCCCATAGACTGCGACCTGCTGAGCCCCTGCGGAAGGCTTTGGCGGTCACGTGGCTGTTTTCAGATTTGAAATCGGACTGTTATTAGCGTGTAAAGAATTTTTGTCACATTTTTTTAACCCCCGGCCATCACGACGAGCCCTGTAGCAGATTTATTAGTGCCGCCCCATGGAACTTCAAAGCCAGTCGTTATTTCTGCAAAATCCTGTGTACGAACCACAGTGTAATTTATCGTGATACACGTCGAGGGGCCTCTAGCGCATTTACTAGCGTCCCCCCATAGACTGTGACCTGCTGATCCCCTGCGGGAGGCTTTGCCGGTCACGTGGCTTTTTTCAGAGTTGCAATCGGCCTGTTATTAGCGTGTACAGAATTTTTTCAGAATTTTTTACCCCCGGCGGTCACTACAGGCGCCTGTAGCAGATTTATTAGCGCCGCCCCATGAAACTTCAAAGCCAGTCATTATTTCTGCAAAATCCTGCGTACCAGCCAAAGTGTAATTTATCGTGATGTAAGTACGGGAGCCTCTAGCGCATTTACTAGCGTCCCCTTATAGAACGTGACTTGCTGAGCCTCTGCGGACGCTTTGGCGGTCACGTGGCTTTTTTCAGAATTGAAATCGGACTGTTATTAGCGAGTACAGCATTTTTTGTCTCATTTTTTTACCCCTCAGCCATTACTACGGGTGCCTGTAGTAGATTTATTAGCGCCGCCAAATGAAACTGCAAAGCCCACCAATATTACCGCAAAACCCTGGGTATTAGCCGCGGTCTATACACAAATCAGATCACCAATGCAGCATATAGGATTGGCCCCAAGTCAGGTTGCGGCTTATACACTAGTTTTTGGTACTTTAGTACAGTTACTTAGTGGGAAATTGTACCTACGTCCTTCTCCGCTCCGCACGCTGCTCCTTAACCGACCCGCCTGCCGCTCATCCTTCCTCCCTCCGCGCCGCCCTGAAGCACAGGAGATGTAACCATATATTTCTGTTTAAATCAGAGCCTTATTTCTTTTTTAAATTACCGTGATGTGCGTCCGGGGGCCTTTAGCGCATTTACTAGCGTCCCCCCATAGACTGCGACCTGCTGAGCCCCTGCGGAAGGCTTTGGCGGTCACGTGGCTGTTTTCAGATTTGAAATCGGACTGTTATTAGCGTGTAAAGAATTTTTGTCACATTTTTTTAACCCCCGGCCATCACGACGAGCCCTGTAGCAGATTTATTAGTGCCGCCCCATGGAACTTCAAAGCCAGTCGTTATTTCTGCAAAATCCTGTGTACGAACCACAGTGTAATTTATCGTGATACACGTCGAGGGGCCTCTAGCGCATTTACTAGCGTCCCCCCATAGACTGTGACCTGCTGATCCCCTGCGGGAGGCTTTGCCGGTCACGTGGCTTTTTTCAGAGTTGCAATCGGCCTGTTATTAGCGTGTACAGAATTTTTTCAGAATTTTTTACCCCCGGCGGTCACTACAGGCGCCTGTAGCAGATTTATTAGCGCCGCCCCATGAAACTTCAAAGCCAGTCATTATTTCTGCAAAATCCTGCTTACCAGCCAAAGTGTAATTTATCGTGATGTAAGTACGGGAGCCTCTAGCGCATTTACTAGCGTCCCCTTATAGAACGTGACTGGCTGAGCCTCTGCGGACGCTTTGGCGGTCACGTGGCTTTTTTCAGAATTGAAATCGGACTGTTATTAGCGAGTACAGCATTTTTTGTCTCATTTTTTTACCCCTCAGCCATTACTACGGGTGCCTGTAGTAGATTTATTAGCGCCGCCAAATGAAACTGCAAAGCCCACCAATATTACCGCAAAACCCTGGGTATTAGCCGCGGTCTATACCCAAATCAGATCACCAATGCAGCATATAGGATTGGCCGCAAGTCAGGTTGCGACTTATACACTAGTTTTTGGTACTTTAGTACAGTTACTTAGTGGGAAATTGTACCTACGTCCTTCTCCGCTCCGCACGCTGCTCCTTAACCGACCCGCCTGCCGCTCATCCTTCCTCCCTCCGCGCCGCCCTGAAGCACAGGAGATGTAACCATATATTTCTGTTTAAATCAGAGCCTTATTTCTTTTTTAAATTACCGTGATGTGCGTCCGGGGGCCTTTAGCGCATTTACTAGCGTCCCCCCATAGACTGCGACGTGCTGAGCCCCTGCGGGAGGCTTTGGCGGTCACGTGGCTGTTTTCAGAATTGAAATCCGACTGTTATTACCGTGTAAAGAATTTTTGTCACATTTTTTTAACCCCCGGCAATCACGACGAGCCCTGTAGCAGATTTATTAGTGCCGCCCCATGGAACTTCAAAGCCAGTCGTTATTTCTGCAAAATCCTGTGTACGAACCACAGTGTAATTTATCGTGATACACGTCGAGGGGCCTCTAGCGCATTTACTAGCGTCCCCCCATAGACTGTGACCTGCTGATGCCCTGCGGGAGGCTTTGCCGGTCACGTGGCTTTTTTCAGAGTTGCAATCGGCCTGTTATTAGCGTGTACAGAATTTTTTCAGAATTTTTTACCCCCGGCGGTCACTACAGGCGCCTGTAGCAGATTTATTAGCGCCGCCCCATGAAACTTCAAAGCCAGTCATTATTTCTGCAAAATCCTGCGTACCAGCCAAAGTGTAATTTATCGTGATGTAAGTACGGGAGCCTCTAGCGCATTTACTAGCGTCCCCTTATAGAACGTGACTTGCTGAGCCTCTGCGGACGCTTTGGCGGTCACGTGGCTTTTTTCAGAATTGAAATCGGACTGTTATTAGCGAGTACAGCATTTTTTGTCTCATTTTTTTACCCCTCAGCCATTACTACGGGTGCCTGTAGTAGATTTATTAGCGCCGCCAAATGAAACTGCAAAGCCCACCAATATTACCGCAAAACCCTGGGTATTAGCCGCGGTCTATACACAAATCAGATCACCAATGCAGCATATAGGATTGGCCCCAAGTCAGGTTGCGGCTTATACACTAGTTTTTGGTACTTTAGTACAGTTACTTAGTGGGAAATTGTACCTACGTCCTTCTCCGCTCCGCACGCTGCTCCTTAACCGACCCGCCTGCCGCTCATCCTTCCTCCCTCCGCGCCGCCCTGAAGCACAGGAGATGTAACCATATATTTCTGTTTAAATCAGAGCCTTATTTCTTTTTTAAATTACCGTGATGTGCGTCCGGGGGCCTTTAGCGCATTTACTAGCGTCCCCCCATAGACTGCGACCTGCTGAGCCCCTGCGGGAGGCTTTGGCGGTCACGTGGCTGTTTTCAGAATTGAAATCGGACTGTTATTACCGTGTAAAGAATTTTTGTCACATTTTTTTAACCCCCGGCCATCACGACGAGCCCTGTAGCAGATTTATTAGTGCCGCCCCATGGAACTTCAAAGCCAGTCGTTATTTCTGCAAAATCCTGTGTACGAACCACAGTGTAATTTATCGTGATACACGTCGAGGGGCCTCTAGCGCATTTACTAGCGTCCCCCCATAGACTGTGACCTGCTGATCCCCTGCGGGAGGCTTTGCCGGTCACGTGGCTTTTTTCAGAGTTGCAATCGGCCTGTTATTAGCGTGTACAGAATTTTTTCAGAATTTTTTACCCCCGGCGGTCACTACAGGCGCCTGTAGCAGATTTATTAGCGCCGCCCCATGAAACTTCAAAGCCAGTCATTATTTCTGCAAAATCCTGCTTACCAGCCAAAGTGTAATTTATCGTGATGTAAGTACGGGAGCCTCTAGCGCATTTACTAGCGTCCCCTTATAGAACGTGACTGGCTGAGCCTCTGCGGACGCTTTGGCGGTCACGTGGCTTTTTTCAGAATTGAAATCGGACTGTTATTAGCGAGTACAGCATTTTTTGTCTCATTTTTTTACCCCTCAGCCATTACTACGGGTGCCTGTAGTAGATTTATTAGCGCCGCCAAATGAAACTGCAAAGCCCACCAATATTACCGCAAAACCCTGGGTATTAGCCGCGGTCTATACACAAATCAGATCACCAATGCAGCATATAGGATTGGCCCCAAGTCAGGTTGCGGCTTATACACTAGTTTTTGGTACTTTAGTACAGTTACTTAGTGGGAAATTGTACCTACGTCCTTCTCCGCTCCGCACGCTGCTCCTTAACCGACCCGCCTGCCGCTCATCCTTCCTCCCTCCGCGCCGCCCTGAAGCACAGGAGATGTAACCATATATTTCTGTTTAAATCAGAGCCTTATTTCTTTTTTAAATTACCGTGATGTGCGTCCGGGGGCCTTTAGCGCATTTACTAGCGTCCCCCCATAGACTGCGACCTGCTGAGCCCCTGCGGAAGGCTTTGGCGGTCACGTGGCTGTTTTCAGAATTGAAATCCGACTGTTATTACCGTGTAAAGAATTTTTGTCACATTTTTTTAACCCCCGGCAATCACGACGAGCCCTGTAGCAGATTTATTAGTGCCGCCCCATGGAACTTCAAAGCCAGTCGTTATTTCTGCAAAATCCTGTGTACGAACCACAGTGTAATTTATCGTGATACACGTCGAGGGGCCTCTAGCGCATTTACTAGCGTCCCCCCATAGACTGTGACCTGCTGATGCCCTGCGGGAGGCTTTGCCGGTCACGTGGCTTTTTTCAGAGTTGCAATCGGCCTGTTATTAGCGTGTACAGAATTTTTTCAGAATTTTTTACCCCCGGCGGTCACTACAGGCGCCTGTAGCAGATTTATTAGCGCCGCCCCATGAAACTTCAAAGCCAGTCATTATTTCTGCAAAATCCTGCGTACCAGCCAAAGTGTAATTTATCGTGATGTAAGTACGGGAGCCTCTAGCGCATTTACTAGCGTCCCCTTATAGAACGTGACTTGCTGAGCCTCTGCGGACGCTTTGGCGGTCACGTGGCTTTTTTCAGAATTGAAATCGGACTGTTATTAGCGAGTACAGCATTTTTTGTCTCATTTTTTTACCCCTCAGCCATTACTACGGGTGCCTGTAGTAGATTTATTAGCGCCGCCAAATGAAACTGCAAAGCCCACCAATATTACCGCAAAACCCTGGGTATTAGCCGCGGTCTATACACAAATCAGATCACCAATGCAGCATATAGGATTGGCCCCAAGTCAGGTTGCGGCTTATACACTAGTTTTTGGTACTTTAGTACAGTTACTTAGTGGGAAATTGTACCTACGTCCTTCTCCGCTCCGCACGCTGCTCCTTAACCGACCCGCCTGCCGCTCATCCTTCCTCCCTCCGCGCCGCCCTGAAGCACAGGAGATGTAACCATATATTTCTGTTTAAATCAGAGCCTTATTTCTTTTTTAAATTACCGTGATGTGCGTCCGGGGGCCTTTAGCGCATTTACTAGCGTCCCCCCATAGACTGCGACCTGCTGAGCCCCTGCGGGAGGCTTTGGCGGTCACGTGGCTGTTTTCAGAATTGAAATCGGACTGTTATTACCGTGTAAAGAATTTTTGTCACATTTTTTTAACCCCCGGCCATCACGACGAGCCCTGTAGCAGATTTATTAGTGCCGCCCCATGGAACTTCAAAGCCAGTCGTTATTTCTGCAAAATCCTGTGTACGAACCACAGTGTAATTTATCGTGATACACGTCGAGGGGCCTCTAGCGCATTTACTAGCGTCCCCCCATAGACTGTGACCTGCTGATCCCCTGCGGGAGGCTTTGCCGGTCACGTGGCTTTTTTCAGAGTTGCAATCGGCCTGTTATTAGCGTGTACAGAATTTTTTCAGAATTTTTTACCCCCGGCGGTCACTACAGGCGCCTGTAGCAGATTTATTAGCGCCGCCCCATGAAACTTCAAAGCCAGTCATTATTTCTGCAAAATCCTGCTTACCAGCCAAAGTGTAATTTATCGTGATGTAAGTACGGGAGCCTCTAGCGCATTTACTAGCGTCCCCTTATAGAACGTGACTGGCTGAGCCTCTGCGGACGCTTTGGCGGTCACGTGGCTTTTTTCAGAATTGAAATCGGACTGTTATTAGCGAGTACAGCATTTTTTGTCTCATTTTTTTACCCCTCAGCCATTACTACGGGTGCCTGTAGTAGATTTATTAGCGCCGCCAAATGAAACTGCAAAGCCCACCAATATTACCGCAAAACCCTGGGTATTAGCCGCGGTCTATACACAAATCAGATCACCAATGCAGCATATAGGATTGGCCCCAAGTCAGGTTGCGGCTTATACACTAGTTTTTGGTACTTTAGTACAGTTACTTAGTGGGAAATTGTACCTACGTCCTTCTCCGCTCCGCACGCTGCTCCTTAACCGACCCGCCTGCCGCTCATCCTTCCTCCCTCCGCGCCGCCCTGAAGCACAGGAGATGTAACCATATATTTCTGTTTAAATCAGAGCCTTATTTCTTTTTTAAATTACCGTGATGTGCGTCCGGGGGCCTTTAGCGCATTTACTAGCGTCCCCCCATAGACTGCGACCTGCTGAGCCCCTGCGGAAGGCTTTGGCGGTCACGTGGCTGTTTTCAGAATTGAAATCCGACTGTTATTACCGTGTAAAGAATTTTTGTCACATTTTTTTAACCCCCGGCAATCACGACGAGCCCTGTAGCAGATTTATTAGTGCCGCCCCATGGAACTTCAAAGCCAGTCGTTATTTCTGCAAAATCCTGTGTACGAACCACAGTGTAATTTATCGTGATACACGTCGAGGGGCCTCTAGCGCATTTACTAGCGTCCCCCCATAGACTGTGACCTGCTGATGCCCTGCGGGAGGCTTTGCCGGTCACGTGGCTTTTTTCAGAGTTGCAATCGGCCTGTTATTAGCGTGTACAGAATTTTTTCAGAATTTTTTACCCCCGGCGGTCACTACAGGCGCCTGTAGCAGATTTATTAGCGCCGCCCCATGAAACTTCAAAGCCAGTCATTATTTCTGCAAAATCCTGCGTACCAGCCAAAGTGTAATTTATCGTGATGTAAGTACGGGAGCCTCTAGCGCATTTACTAGCGTCCCCTTATAGAACGTGACTTGCTGAGCCTCTGCGGACGCTTTGGCGGTCACGTGGCTTTTTTCAGAATTGAAATCGGACTGTTATTAGCGAGTACAGCATTTTTTGTCTCATTTTTTTACCCCTCAGCCATTACTACGGGTGCCTGTAGTAGATTTATTAGCGCCGCCAAATGAAACTGCAAAGCCTTCCAATATTACCGCAAAACCCTGGGTATTAGCCGCGGTCTATACACAAATCAGATCACCAATGCAGCATATAGGATTGGCCCCAAGTCAGGTTGCGGCTTATACACTAGTTTTTGGTACTTTAGTACAGTTACTTAGTGGGAAATTGTACCTACGTCCTTCTCCGCTCCGCACGCTGCTCCTTAACCGACCCGCCTGCCGCTCATCCTTCCTCCCTCCGCGCCGCCCTGAAGCACAGGAGATGTAACCATATATTTCTGTTTAAATCAGAGCCTTATTTCTTTTTTAAATTACCGTGATGTGCGTCCGGGGGCCTTTAGCGCATTTACTAGCGTCCCCCCATAGACTGCGACCTGCTGAGCCCCTGCGGGAGGCTTTGGCGGTCACGTGGCTGTTTTCAGAATTGAAATCGGACTGTTATTACCGTGTAAAGAATTTTTGTCACATTTTTTTAACCCCCGGCCATCACGACGAGCCCTGTAGCAGATTTATTAGTGCCGCCCCATGGAACTTCAAAGCCAGTCGTTATTTCTGCAAAATCCTGTGTACGAACCACAGTGTAATTTATCGTGATACACGTCGAGGGGCCTCTAGCGCATTTACTAGCGTCCCCCCATAGACTGTGACCTGCTGATCCCCTGCGGGAGGCTTTGCCGGTCACGTGGCTTTTTTCAGAGTTGCAATCGGCCTGTTATTAGCGTGTACAGAATTTTTTCAGAATTTTTTACCCCCGGCGGTCACTACAGGCGCCTGTAGCAGATTTATTAGCGCCGCCCCATGAAACTTCAAAGCCAGTCATTATTTCTGCAAAATCCTGCGTACCAGCCAAAGTGTAATTTATCGTGATGTAAGTACGGGAGCCTCTAGCGCATTTACTAGCGTCCCCTTATAGAACGTGACTTGCTGAGCCTCTGCGGACGCTTTGGCGGTCACGTGGCTTTTTTCAGAATTGAAATCGGACTGTTATTAGCGAGTACAGCATTTTTTGTCTCATTTTTTTACCCCTCAGCCATTACTACGGGTGCCTGTAGTAGATTTATTAGCGCCGCCAAATGAAACTGCAAAGCCCACCAATATTACCGCAAAACCCTGGGTATTAGCCGCGGTCTATACACAAATCAGATCACCAATGCAGCATATAGGATTGGCCCCAAGTCAGGTTGCGGCTTATACACTAGTTTTTGGTACTTTAGTACAGTTACTTAGTGGGAAATTGTACCTACGTCCTTCTCCGCTCCGCACGCTGCTCCTTAACCGACCCGCCTGCCGCTCATCCTTCCTCCCTCCGCGCCGCCCTGAAGCACAGGAGATGTAACCATATATTTCTGTTTAAATCAGAGCCTTATTTCTTTTTTAAATTACCGTGATGTGCGTCCGGGGGCCTTTAGCGCATTTACTAGCGTCCCCCCATAGACTGCGACCTGCTGAGCCCCTGCGGAAGGCTTTGGCGGTCACGTGGCTGTTTTCAGATTTGAAATCGGACTGTTATTAGCGTGTAAAGAATTTTTGTCACATTTTTTTAACCCCCGGCCATCACGACGAGCCCTGTAGCAGATTTATTAGTGCCGCCCCATGGAACTTCAAAGCCAGTCGTTATTTCTGCAAAATCCTGTGTACGAACCACAGTGTAATTTATCGTGATACACGTCGAGGGGCCTCTAGCGCATTTACTAGCGTCCCCCCATAGACTGTGACCTGCTGATCCCCTGCGGGAGGCTTTGCCGGTCACGTGGCTTTTTTCAGAGTTGCAATCGGCCTGTTATTAGCGTGTACAGAATTTTTTCAGAATTTTTTACCCCCGGCGGTCACTACAGGCGCCTGTAGCAGATTTATTAGCGCCGCCCCATGAAACTTCAAAGCCAGTCATTATTTCTGCAAAATCCTGCGTACCAGCCAAAGTGTAATTTATCGTGATGTAAGTACGGGAGCCTCTAGCGCATTTACTAGCGTCCCCTTATAGAACGTGACTTGCTGAGCCTCTGCGGACGCTTTGGCGGTCACGTGGCTTTTTTCAGAATTGAAATCGGACTGTTATTAGCGAGTACAGCATTTTTTGTCTCATTTTTTTACCCCTCAGCCATTACTACGGGTGCCTGTAGTAGATTTATTAGCGCCGCCAAATGAAACTGCAAAGCCCACCAATATTACCGCAAAACCCTGGGTATTAGCCGCGGTCTATACACAAATCAGATCACCAATGCAGCATATAGGATTGGCCCCAAGTCAGGTTGCGGCTTATACACTAGTTTTTGGTACTTTAGTACAGTTACTTAGTGGGAAATTGTACCTACGTCCTTCTCCGCTCCGCACGCTGCTCCTTAACCGACCCGCCTGCCGCTCATCCTTCCTCCCTCCGCGCCGCCCTGAAGCACAGGAGATGTAACCATATATTTCTGTTTAAATCAGAGCCTTATTTCTTTTTTAAATTACCGTGATGTGCGTCCGGGGGCCTTTAGCGCATTTACTAGCGTCCCCCCATAGACTGCGACCTGCTGAGCCCCTGCGGAAGGCTTTGGCGGTCACGTGGCTGTTTTCAGATTTGAAATCGGACTGTTATTAGCGTGTAAAGAATTTTTGTCACATTTTTTTAACCCCCGGCCATCACGACGAGCCCTGTAGCAGATTTATTAGTGCCGCCCCATGGAACTTCAAAGCCAGTCGTTATTTCTGCAAAATCCTGTGTACGAACCACAGTGTAATTTATGGTGATACACGTCGAGGGGCCTCTAGCGCATTTACTAGCGTCCCCCCATAGACTGTGACCTGCTGATCCCCTGCGGGAGGCTTTGCCGGTCACGTGGCTTTTTTCAGAGTTGCAATCGGCCTGTTATTAGCGTGTACAGAATTTTTTCAGAATTTTTTACCCCCGGCGGTCACTACAGGCGCCTGTAGCAGATTTATTAGCGCCGCCCCATGAAACTTCAAAGCCAGTCATTATTTCTGCAAAATCCTGCGTACCAGCCAAAGTGTAATTTATCGTGATGTAAGTACGGGAGCCTCTAGCGCATTTACTAGCGTCCCCTTATAGAACGTGACTTGCTGAGCCTCTGCGGACGCTTTGGCGGTCACGTGGCTTTTTTCAGAATTGAAATCGGACTGTTATTAGCGAGTACAGCATTTTTTGTCTCATTTTTTTACCCCTCAGCCATTACTACGGGTGCCTGTAGTAGATTTATTAGCGCCGCCAAATGAAACTGCAAAGCCCACCAATATTACCGCAAAACCCTGGGTATTAGCCGCGGTCTATACACAAATCAGATCACCAATGCAGCATATAGGATTGGCCCCAAGTCAGGTTGCGGCTTATACACTAGTTTTTGGTACTTTAGTACAGTTACTTAGTGGGAAATTGTACCTACGTCCTTCTCCGCTCCGCACGCTGCTCCTTAACCGACCCGCCTGCCGCTCATCCTTCCTCCCTCCGCGCCGCCCTGAAGCACAGGAGATGTAACCATATATTTCTGTTTAAATCAGAGCCTTATTTCTTTTTTAAATTACCGTGATGTGCGTCCGGGGGCCTTTAGCGCATTTACTAGCGTCCCCCCATAGACTGCGACCTGCTGAGCCCCTGCGGGAGGCTTTGGCAGTCACGTGGCTGTTTTCAGAATTGAAATCGGACTGTTATTAGCGTGTAAAGAATTTTTGTCACATTTTTTTAACCCCCGGCCATCACGACGAGCCCTGTAGCAGATTTATTAGTGCCGCCCCATGGAACTTCAAAGCCAGTAGTTATTTCTGCAAAATCCTGTGTACGAACCAGTGTAATTTATCGTGATACACGTCGAGGGGCCTCTAGCGCATTTACTAGCGTCCCCCCATAGCCTGTGACCTGCTGATCCCCTGCTGGAGGCTTTGCCGGTCACGTGGCTTTTTTCAGAGTTGCAATCGGCCTGTTATTAGCGTGTACAGAATTTTTTCAGAATTTTTTACCCCCGGCGGTCACTACAGGCGCCTGTAGCAGATTTATTAGCGCCGCCCCATGAAACTTCAAAGCCAGTCATTATTTTTCTGCAAAATCCTGCGTACCAGCCAAAGTGTAATTTATCGTGATGTAAGTACGGGAGCCTCTAGCGCATTTACTAACGTCCCCTTATAGAACTCGACTTGCTGAGCCTCTGCGGACGCTTTGGCGGTCACGTGGCTTTTTTCAGAATTGAAATCGGACTGTTATTAGCGAGTACAGCATTTTTTGTCTCATTTTTTTACCCCTCAGCCATTACTACGGGTGCCTGTAGTAGATTTATTAGCGCCGCCAAATGAAACTGCAAAGCCCACCAATATTACCGCAAAACCCTGGGTATTAGCCGCGGTCTATACACAAATCAGATCACCAATGCAGCATATAGGATTGGCCCCAAGTCAGGTTGCGGCTTATACACTAGTTTTTGGTACTTTAGTACAGTTACTTAGTGGGAAATTGTACCTACGTCCTTCTCCGCTCCGCACGCTGCTCCTTAACCGACCCGCCTGCCGCTCATCCTTCCTCCCTCCGCGCCGCCCTGAAGCACAGGAGATGTAACCATATATTTCTGTTTAAATCAGAGCCTTATTTCTTTTTTAAATTACCGTGATGTGCGTCCGGGGGCCTTTAGCGCATTTACTAGCGTCCCCCCATAGACTGCGACCTGCTGAGCCCCTGCGGGAGGCTTTGGCGGTCACGTGGCTGTTTTCAGAATTGAAATCGGACTGTTATTACCGTGTAAAGAATTGTTGTCACATTTTTTTAACCCCCGGCCATCACGACGAGCCCTGTAGCAGATTTATTAGTGCCGCCCCATGGAACTTCAAAGCCAGTCGTTATTTCTGCAAAATCCTGTGTACGAACCACAGTGTAATTTATCGTGATACACGTCGAGGGGCCTCTAGCGCATTTACTAGCGTCCCCCCATAGACTGTGACCTGCTGATCCCCTGCTGGAGGCTTTGCCGGTCACGTGGCTTTTTTCAGAGTTGCAATCGGCCTGTTATTAGCGTGTACAGAATTTTTTCAGAATTTTTTACCCCCGGCGGTCACTACAGGGGCCTGTAGCAGACTTATTAGCGCCGCCCCATGAAACTTCAAAGCCAGTCATTATTTCTGCAAAATCCTGCGTACCAGCCAAAGTGTAATTTATCGTGATGTAAGTACGGGAGCCTCTAGCGCATTTACTAGCGTCCCCTTATAGAACGTGACTTGCTGAGCCTCTGCGGACGCTTTGGCGGTCACGTGGCTTTTTTCAGAATTGAAATCGGACTGTTATTAGTGAGTACAGCATTTTTTGTCTCATTTTTTTACCCCTCAGCCATTACTACGGGTGCCTGTAGTAGATTTATTAGCGCCGCCAAATGAAACTGCAAAGCCCACCAATATTACCGCAAAACCCTGGGTATTAGCCGCGGTCTATACACAAATCAGATCACCAATGCAGCATATAGGATTGGCCCCAAGTCAGGTTGCGGCTTATACACTAGTTTTTGGTACTTTAGTACAGTTACTTAGTGGGAAATTGTACCTACGTCCTTCTCCGCTCCGCACGCTGCTCCTTAACCGACCCGCCTGCCGCTCATCCTTCCTCCCTCCGCGCCGCCCTGAAGCACAGGAGATGTAACCATATATTTCTGTTTAAATCAGAGCCTTATTTCTTTTTTAAATTACCGTGATGTGCGTCCGGGGGCCTTTAGCGCATTTACTAGCGTCCCCCCATAGACTGCGACCTGCTGAGCCCCTGCGGGAGGCTTTGGCAGTCACGTGGCTGTTTTCAGAATTGAAATCGGACTGTTATTAGCGTGTAAAGAATTTTTGTCACATTTTTTTAACCCCCGGCCATCACGACGAGCCCTGTAGCAGATTTATTAGTGCCGCCCCATGGAACTTCAAAGCCAGTAGTTATTTCTGCAAAATCCTGTGTACGAACCAGTGTAATTTATCGTGATACACGTCGAGGGGCCTCTAGCGCATTTACTAGCGTCCCCCCATAGCCTGTGACCTGCTGATCCCCTGCGGGAGGCTTTGCCGGTCACGTGGCTTTTTTCAGAGTTGCAATCGGCCTGTTATTAGCGTGTACAGAATTTTTTCAGAATTTTTTACCCCCGGCGGTCACTACAGGCGCCTGTAGCAGATTTATTAGCGCCGCCCCATGAAACTTCAAAGCCAGTCATTATTTTTCTGCAAAATCCTGCGTACCAGCCAAAGTGTAATTTATCGTGATGTAAGTACGGGAGCCTCTAGCGCATTTACTAACGTCCCCTTATAGAACTCGACTTGCTGAGCCTCTGCGGACGCTTTGGCGGTCACGTGGCTTTTTTCAGAATTGAAATCGGACTGTTATTAGCGAGTACAGCATTTTTTGTCTCATTTTTTTACCCCTCAGCCATTACTACGGGTGCCTGTAGTAGATTTATTAGCGCCGCCAAATGAAACTGCAAAGCCCACCAATATTACCGCAAAACCCTGGGTATTAGCCGCGGTCTATACACAAATCAGATCACCAATGCAGCATATAGGATTGGCCCCAAGTCAGGTTGCGGCTTATACACTAGTTTTTGGTACTTTAGTACAGTTACTTAGTGGGAAATTGTACCTACGTCCTTCTCCGCTCCGCACGCTGCTCCTTAACCGACCCGCCTGCCGCTCATCCTTCCTCCCTCCGCGCCGCCCTGAAGCACAGGAGATGTAACCATATATTTCTGTTTAAATCAGAGCCTTATTTCTTTTTTAAATTACCGTGATGTGCGTCCGGGGGCCTTTAGCGCATTTACTAGCGTCCCCCCATAGACTGCGACCTGCTGAGCCCCTGCGGGAGGCTTTGGCGGTCACGTGGCTGTTTTCAGAATTGAAATCGGACTGTTATTACCGTGTAAAGAATTTTTGTCACATTTTTTTAACCCCCGGCAATCACGACGAGCCCTGTAGCAGATTTATTAGTGCCGCCCCATGGAACTTCAAAGCCAGTCGTTATTTCTGCAAAATCCTGTGTACGAACCACAGTGTAATTTATTGTGATACACGTCGAGGGGCCTCTAGCGCATTTACTAGCGTCCCCCCATAGACTGTGACCTGCTGATCCCCTGCGGGAGGCTTTGCCGGTCACGTGGCTTTTTTCAGAGTTGCAATCGGCCTGTTATTAGCGTGTACAGAATTTTTTCAGAATTTTTTACCCCCGGCGGTCACTACAGGCGCCTGTAGCAGATTTATTAGCGCCGCCCCATGAAACTTCAAAGCCAGTCATTATTTCTGCAAAATCCTGCGTACCAGCCAAAGTGTAATTTATCGTGATGTAAGTACGGGAGCCTCTAGCGCATTTACTAGCGTCCACTTATAGAACGTGACTTGCTGAGCCTCTGCGGACGCTTTGGCGGTCACGTGGCTTTTTTCAGAATTGAAATCGGACTGTTATTAGCGAGTACAGCATTTTTTGTCTCATTTTTTTACCCCTCAGCCATTACTACGGGTGCCTGTAGTAGATTTATTAGCGCCGCCAAATGAAACTGCAAAGCCCACCAATATTACCGCAAAACCCTGGGTATTAGCCGCGGTCTATACACAAATCAGATCACCAATGCAGCATATAGGATTGGCCCCAAGTCAGGTTGCGGCTTATACACTAGTTTTTGGTACTTTAGTACAGTTACTTAGTGGGAAATTGTACCTACGTCCTTCTCCGCTCCGCACGCTGCTCCTTAACCGACCCGCCTGCCGCTCATCCTTCCTCCCTCCGCGCCGCCCTGAAGCACAGGAGATGTAACCATATATTTCTGTTTAAATCAGAGCCTTATTTCTTTTTTAAATTACCGTGATGTGCGTCCGGGGGCCTTTAGCGCATTTACTAGCGTCCCCCCATAGACTGCGACCTGCTGAGCCCCTGCGGAAGGCTTTGGCGGTCACGTGGCTGTTTTCAGAATTGAAATCGGACTGTTATTACCGTGTAAAGAATTTTTGTCACATTTTTTTAACCCCCGGCCATCACGACGAGCCCTGTAGCAGATTTATTAGTGCCGCCCCATGGAACTTCAAAGCCAGTCGTTATTTCTGCAAAATCCTGTGTACGAACCACAGTGTAATTTATCGTGATACACGTCGAGGGGCCTCTAGCGCATTTTACTAGCGTCCCCCCATAGACTGTGACCTGCTGATCCCCTGCGGGAGGCTTTGCCGGTCACGTGGCTTTTTTCAGAGTTGCAATCGGCCTGTTATTAGCGTGTACAGAATTTTTTCAGAATTTTTTACCCCCGGCGGTCACTACAGGCGCCTGTAGCAGATTTATTAGCGCCGCCCCATGAAACTTCAAAGCCAGTCATTATTTCTGCAAAATCCTGCGTACCAGCCAAAGTGTAATTTATCGTGATGTAAGTACGGGAGCCTCTAGCGCATTTACTAGCGTCCCCTTATAGAACGTGACTTGCTGAGCCTCTGCGGACGCTTTGGCGGTCACGTGGCTTTTTTCAGAATTGAAATCGGACTGTTATTAGCGAGTACAGCATTTTTTGTCTCATTTTTTTACCCCTCAGCCATTACTACGGGTGCCTGTAGTAGATTTATTAGCGCCGCCAAATGAAACTGCAAAGCCCACCAATATTACCGCAAAACCCTGGGTATTAGCCGCGGTCTATACACAAATCAGATCACCAATGCAGCATATAGGATTGGCCCCAAGTCAGGTTGCGGCTTATACACTAGTTTTTGCTACTTTAGTACAGTTACTTAGTGGGAAATTGTACCTACGTCCTTCTCCGCTCCGCACGCTGCTCCTTAACCGACCCGCCTGCCGCTCATCCTTCCTCCCTCCGCGCCGCCCTGAAGCACAGGAGATGTAACCATATATTTCTGTTTAAATCAGAGCCTTATTTCTTTTTTAAATTACCGTGATGTGCGTCCGGGGGCCTTTAGCGCATTTACTAGCGTCCCCCCATAGACTGCGACCTGCTGAGCCCCTGCGGAAGGCTTTGGCGGTCACGTGGCTGTTTTCAGAATTGAAATCGGACTGTTATTACCGTGTAAAGAATTTTTGTCACATTTTTTTAACCCCCGGCCATCACGACGAGCCCTGTAGCAGATTTATTAGTGCCGCCCCATGGAACTTCAAAGCCAGTCGTTATTTCTGCAAAATCCTGTGTACGAACCACAGTGTAATTTATCGTGATACACGTCGAGGGGCCTCTAGCGCATTTTACTAGCGTCCCCCCATAGACTGTGACCTGCTGATCCCCTGCGGGAGGCTTTGCCGGTCACGTGGCTTTTTTCAGAGTTGCAATCGGCCTGTTATTAGCGTGTACAGAATTTTTTCAGAATTTTTTACCCCCGGCGGTCACTACAGGCGCCTGTAGCAGATTTATTAGCGCCGCCCCATGAAACTTCAAAGCCAGTCATTATTTCTGCAAAATCCTGCGTACCAGCCAAAGTGTAATTTATCGTGATGTAAGTACGGGAGCCTCTAGCGCATTTACTAGCGTCCCCTTATAGAACGTGACTTGCTGAGCCTCTGCGGACGCTTTGGTGGTCACGTGGCTTTTTTCAGAATTGAAATCGGACTGTTATTAGCGAGTACAGCATTTTTTGTCTCATTTTTTTACCCCTCAGCCATTACTACGGGTGCCTGTAGTAGATTTATTAGCGCCGCCAAATGAAACTGCAAAGCCCACCAATATTACCGCAAAACCCTGGGTATTAGCCGCGGTCTATACACAAATCAGATCACCAATGCAGCATATAGGATTGGCCCCAAGTCAGGTTGCGGCTTATACACTAGTTTTTGCTACTTTAGTACAGTTACTTAGTGGGAAATTGTACCTACGTCCTTCTCCGCTCCGCACGCTGCTCCTTAACCGACCCGCCTGCCGCTCATCCTTCCTCCCTCCGCGCCGCCCTGAAGCACAGGAGATGTAACCATATATTTCTGTTTAAATCAGAGCCTTATTTCTTTTTTAAATTACCGTGATGTGCGTCCGGGGGCCTTTAGCGCATTTACTAGCGTCCCCCCATAGACTGCGACCTGCTGAGCCCCTGCGGAAGGCTTTGGCGGTCACGTGGCTGTTTTCAGAATTGAAATCGGACTGTTATTACCGTGTAAAGAATTTTTGTCACATTTTTTTAACCCCCGGCCATCACGACGAGCCCTGTAGCAGATTTATTAGTGCCGCCCCATGGAACTTCAAAGCCAGTCGTTATTTCTGCAAAATCCTGTGTACGAACCACAGTGTAATTTATCGTGATACACGTCGAGGGGCCTCTAGCGCATTTTACTAGCGTCCCCCCATAGACTGTGACCTGCTGATCCCCTGCGGGAGGCTTTGCCGGTCACGTGGCTTTTTTCAGAGTTGCAATCGGCCTGTTATTAGCGTGTACAGAATTTTTTCAGAATTTTTTACCCCCGGCGGTCACTACAGGCGCCTGTAGCAGATTTATTAGCGCCGCCCCATGAAACTTCAAAGCCAGTCATTATTTCTGCAAAATCCTGCGTACCAGCCAAAGTGTAATTTATCGTGATGTAAGTACGGGAGCCTCTAGCGCATTTACTAGCGTCCCCTTATAGAACGTGACTTGCTGAGCCTCTGCGGACGCTTTGGCGGTCACGTGGCTTTTTTCAGAATTGAAATCGGACTGTTATTAGCGAGTACAGCATTTTTTGTCTCATTTTTTTACCCCTCAGCCATTACTACGGGTGCCTGTAGTAGATTTATTAGCGCCGCCAAATGAAACTGCAAAGCCCACCAATATTACCGCAAAACCCTGGGTATTAGCCGCGGTCTATACACAAATCAGATCACCAATGCAGCATATAGGATTGGCCCCAAGTCAGGTTGCGGCTTATACACTAGTTTTTGCTACTTTAGTACAGTTACTTAGTGGGAAATTGTACCTACGTCCTTCTCCGCTCCGCACGCTGCTCCTTAACCGACCCGCCTGCCGCTCATCCTTCCTCCCTCCGCGCCGCCCTGAAGCACAGGAGATGTAACCATATATTTCTGTTTAAATCAGAGCCTTATTTCTTTTTTAAATTACCGTGATGTGCGTCCGGGGGCCTTTAGCGCATTTACTAGCGTCCCCCCATAGACTGCGACCTGCTGAGCCCCTGCGGAAGGCTTTGGCGGTCACGTGGCTGTTTTCAGAATTGAAATCGGACTGTTATTACCGTGTAAAGAATTTTTGTCACATTTTTTTAACCCCCGGCCATCACGACGAGCCCTGTAGCAGATTTATTAGTGCCGCCCCATGGAACTTCAAAGCCAGTCGTTATTTCTGCAAAATCCTGTGTACGAACCACAGTGTAATTTATCGTGATACACGTCGAGGGGCCTCTAGCGCATTTTACTAGCGTCCCCCCATAGACTGTGACCTGCTGATCCCCTGCGGGAGGCTTTGCCGGTCACGTGGCTTTTTTCAGAGTTGCAATCGGCCTGTTATTAGCGTGTACAGAATTTTTTCAGAATTTTTTACCCCCGGCGGTCACTACAGGCGCCTGTAGCAGATTTATTAGCGCCGCCCCATGAAACTTCAAAGCCAGTCATTATTTCTGCAAAATCCTGCGTACCAGCCAAAGTGTAATTTATCGTGATGTAAGTACGGGAGCCTCTAGCGCATTTACTAGCGTCCCCTTATAGAACGTGACTTGCTGAGCCTCTGCGGACGCTTTGGTGGTCACGTGGCTTTTTTCAGAATTGAAATCGGACTGTTATTAGCGAGTACAGCATTTTTTGTCTCATTTTTTTACCCCTCAGCCATTACTACGGGTGCCTGTAGTAGATTTATTAGCGCCGCCAAATGAAACTGCAAAGCCCACCAATATTACCGCAAAACCCTGGGTATTAGCCGCGGTCTATACACAAATCAGATCACCAATGCAGCATATAGGATTGGCCCCAAGTCAGGTTGCGGCTTATACACTAGTTTTTGCTACTTTAGTACAGTTACTTAGTGGGAAATTGTACCTACGTCCTTCTCCGCTCCGCACGCTGCTCCTTAACCGACCCGCCTGCCGCTCATCCTTCCTCCCTCCGCGCCGCCCTGAAGCACAGGAGATGTAACCATATATTTCTGTTTAAATCAGAGCCTTATTTCTTTTTTAAATTACCGTGATGTGCGTCCGGGGGCCTTTAGCGCATTTACTAGCGTCCCCCCATAGACTGCGACCTGCTGAGCCCCTGCGGAAGGCTTTGGCGGTCACGTGGCTGTTTTCAGAATTGAAATCGGACTGTTATTACCGTGTAAAGAATTTTTGTCACATTTTTTTAACCCCCGGCCATCACGACGAGCCCTGTAGCAGATTTATTAGTGCCGCCCCATGGAACTTCAAAGCCAGTCGTTATTTCTGCAAAATCCTGTGTACGAACCACAGTGTAATTTATCGTGATACACGTCGAGGGGCCTCTAGCGCATTTTACTAGCGTCCCCCCATAGACTGTGACCTGCTGATCCCCTGCGGGAGGCTTTGCCGGTCACGTGGCTTTTTTCAGAGTTGCAATCGGCCTGTTATTAGCGTGTACAGAATTTTTTCAGAATTTTTTACCCCCGGCGGTCACTACAGGCGCCTGTAGCAGATTTATTAGCGCCGCCCCATGAAACTTCAAAGCCAGTCATTATTTCTGCAAAATCCTGCGTACCAGCCAAAGTGTAATTTATCGTGATGTAAGTACGGGAGCCTCTAGCGCATTTACTAGCGTCCCCTTATAGAACGTGACTTGCTGAGCCTCTGCGGACGCTTTGGTGGTCACGTGGCTTTTTTCAGAATTGAAATCGGACTGTTATTAGCGAGTACAGCATTTTTTGTCTCATTTTTTTACCCCTCAGCCATTACTACGGGTGCCTGTAGTAGATTTATTAGCGCCGCCAAATGAAACTGCAAAGCCCACCAATATTACCGCAAAACCCTGGGTATTAGCCGCGGTCTATACACAAATCAGATCACCAATGCAGCATATAGGATTGGCCCCAAGTCAGGTTGCGGCTTATACACTAGTTTTTGCTACTTTAGTACAGTTACTTAGTGGGAAATTGTACCTACGTCCTTCTCCGCTCCGCACGCTGCTCCTTAACCGACCCGCCTGCCGCTCATCCTTCCTCCCTCCGCGCCGCCCTGAAGCACAGGAGATGTAACCATATATTTCTGTTTAAATCAGAGCCTTATTTCTTTTTTAAATTACCGTGATGTGCGTCCGGGGGCCTTTAGCGCATTTACTAGCGTCCCCCCATAGACTGCGACCTGCTGAGCCCCTGCGGAAGGCTTTGGCGGTCACGTGGCTGTTTTCAGAATTGAAATCGGACTGTTATTACCGTGTAAAGAATTTTTGTCACATTTTTTTAACCCCCGGCCATCACGACGAGCCCTGTAGCAGATTTATTAGTGCCGCCCCATGGAACTTCAAAGCCAGTCGTTATTTCTGCAAAATCCTGTGTACGAACCACAGTGTAATTTATCGTGATACACGTCGAGGGGCCTCTAGCGCATTTTACTAGCGTCCCCCCATAGACTGTGACCTGCTGATCCCCTGCGGGAGGCTTTGCCGGTCACGTGGCTTTTTTCAGAGTTGCAATCGGCCTGTTATTAGCGTGTACAGAATTTTTTCAGAATTTTTTACCCCCGGCGGTCACTACAGGCGCCTGTAGCAGATTTATTAGCGCCGCCCCATGAAACTTCAAAGCCAGTCATTATTTCTGCAAAATCCTGCGTACCAGCCAAAGTGTAATTTATCGTGATGTAAGTACGGGAGCCTCTAGCGCATTTACTAGCGTCCCCTTATAGAACGTGACTTGCTGAGCCTCTGCGGACGCTTTGGCGGTCACGTGGCTTTTTTCAGAATTGAAATCGGACTGTTATTAGCGAGTACAGCATTTTTTGTCTCATTTTTTTACCCCTCAGCCATTACTACGGGTGCCTGTAGTAGATTTATTAGCGCCGCCAAATGAAACTGCAAAGCCCACCAATATTACCGCAAAACCCTGGGTATTAGCCGCGGTCTATACACAAATCAGATCACCAATGCAGCATATAGGATTGGCCCCAAGTCAGGTTGCGGCTTATACACTAGTTTTTGGTACTTTAGTACAGTTACTTAGTGGGAAATTGTACCTACGTCCTTCTCCGCTCCGCACGCTGCTCCTTAACCGACCCGCCTGCCGCTCATCCTTCCTCCCTCCGCGCCGCCCTGAAGCACAGGAGATGTAACCATATATTTCTGTTTAAATCAGAGCCTTATTTCTTTTTTAAATTACCGTGATGTGCGTCCGGGGGCCTTTAGCGCATTTACTAGCGTCCCCCCATAGACTGCGACCTGCTGAGCCCCTGCGGAAGGCTTTGGCGGTCACGTGGCTGTTTTCAGAATTGAAATCGGACTGTTATTACCGTGTAAAGAATTTTTGTCACATTTTTTTAACCCCCGGCCATCACGACGAGCCCTGTAGCAGATTTATTAGTGCCGCCCCATGGAACTTCAAAGCCAGTCGTTATTTCTGCAAAATCCTGTGTACGAACCACAGTGTAATTTATCGTGATACACGTCGAGGGGCCTCTAGCGCATTTTACTAGCGTCCCCCCATAGACTGTGACCTGCTGATCCCCTGCGGGAGGCTTTGCCGGTCACGTGGCTTTTTTCAGAGTTGCAATCGGCCTGTTATTAGCGTGTACAGAATTTTTTCAGAATTTTTTACCCCCGGCGGTCACTACAGGCGCCTGTAGCAGATTTATTAGCGCCGCCCCATGAAACTTCAAAGCCAGTCATTATTTCTGCAAAATCCTGCGTACCAGCCAAAGTGTAATTTATCGTGATGTAAGTACGGGAGCCTCTAGCGCATTTACTAGCGTCCCCTTATAGAACGTGACTTGCTGAGCCTCTGCGGACGCTTTGGTGGTCACGTGGCTTTTTTCAGAATTGAAATCGGACTGTTATTAGCGAGTACAGCATTTTTTGTCTCATTTTTTTACCCCTCAGCCATTACTACGGGTGCCTGTAGTAGATTTATTAGCGCCGCCAAATGAAACTGCAAAGCCCACCAATATTACCGCAAAACCCTGGGTATTAGCCGCGGTCTATACACAAATCAGATCACCAATGCAGCATATAGGATTGGCCCCAAGTCAGGTTGCGGCTTATACACTAGTTTTTGCTACTTTAGTACAGTTACTTAGTGGGAAATTGTACCTACGTCCTTCTCCGCTCCGCACGCTGCTCCTTAACCGACCCGCCTGCCGCTCATCCTTCCTCCCTCCGCGCCGCCCTGAAGCACAGGAGATGTAACCATATATTTCTGTTTAAATCAGAGCCTTATTTCTTTTTTAAATTACCGTGATGTGCGTCCGGGGGCCTTTAGCGCATTTACTAGCGTCCCCCCATAGACTGCGACCTGCTGAGCCCCTGCGGAAGGCTTTGGCGGTCACGTGGCTGTTTTCAGAATTGAAATCGGACTGTTATTACCGTGTAAAGAATTTTTGTCACATTTTTTTAACCCCCGGCCATCACGACGAGCCCTGTAGCAGATTTATTAGTGCCGCCCCATGGAACTTCAAAGCCAGTCGTTATTTCTGCAAAATCCTGTGTACGAACCACAGTGTAATTTATCGTGATACACGTCGAGGGGCCTCTAGCGCATTTACTAGCGTCCCCCCATAGACTGTGACCTGCTGATCCCCTGCGGGAGGCTTTGCCGGTCACCTGGCTTTTTTCAGAGTTGCAATCGGCCTGTTATTAGCGTGTACAGAATTTTTTCAGAATTTTTTACCCCCGGCGGTCACTACAGGCGCCTGTAGCAGATTTATTAGCGCCGCCCCATGAAACTTCAAAGCCAGTCATTATTTCTGCAAAATCCTGCGTACCAGCCAAAGTGTAATTTATCGTGATGTAAGTACGGGAGCCTCTAGCGCATTTACTAGCGTCCCCTTATAGAACGTGACTTGCTGAGCCTCTGCGGACGCTTTGGCGGTCATGTCCCTTTTTAGAATTGAAATCGGACTGTTATTAGCGAGTACAGCATTTTTTGTCTCATTTTTTTACCCCTCAGCCATTACTACGGGTGCCTGTAGTAGATTTATTAGCGCCGCCAAATGAAACTGCAAAGCCCACCAATATTACCGCAAAACCCTGGGTATTAGCCGCGGTCTATACACAAATCAGATCACCAATGCAGCATATAGGATTGGCCCCAAGTCAGGTTGCGGCTTATACACTAGTTTTTGCTACTTTAGTACAGTTACTTAGTGGGAAATTGTACCTACGTCCTTCTCCGCTCCGCACGCTGCTCCTTAACCGACCCGCCTGCCGCTCATCCTTCCTCCCTCCGCGCCGCCCTGAAGCACAGGAGATGTAACCATATATTTCTGTTTAAATCAGAGCCTTATTTCTTTTTTAAATTACCGTGATGTGCGTCCGGGGGCCTTTAGCGCATTTACTAGCGTCCCCCCATAGACTGCGACCTGCTGAGCCCCTGCGGGAGGCTTTGGCGGTCACGTGGCTGTTTCCAGAATTGAAATCGGACTGTTATTAGCGTGTAAAGAATTTTTGTCACATTTTTTTAACCCCCGGCCATCACGACGAGCCCTGTAGCAGATTTATTAGTGCCGCCCCATGGAACTTCAAAGCCAGTCGTTATTTCTGCAAAATCCTGTGTACGAACCACAGTGTAATTTATCGTGATACACGTCGAGGGGCCTCTAGCGCATTTACTAGCGTCCCCCCATAGACTGTGAGTAGTATAGTATGTATCGGAACGGGACTATAGTTAAGTACTGTTTATTACTCAATCGACATGCAGCCAATCAGAGGCCTCCATTTGGTCACGTGACCGGAAGTGACCTACTTAGGGGATTAGTGGTGACGTCACGTGACCTAGTTAGCCAATCAGAGGCCTCCATTTGGTCACGTGACCGGAAGTGACCTACTTAGGGGATTAGCGGTGCATTCTGGGTAACCCTGCAGCCAATCAGAGGCCTCCATTGGGTGACCGGAAGTGACCTACTTAGGGGATGGTGCATTCTGGGTAACCTACTGACCTACTTAGGGGACCGGAAGTGACGTCATATGACCTAATTTAGGATCACGTGATCGGAAGTGACCTGATGAGTCACGTGACCGGAAGTGACGTCACACGACTTAATGGCCAACCGGAAGCGACCTGATTGATCACGTGACCGGAAGAAGAAGAAGTTTTTTTTTTGTTTAGGATCCCGTGACTGGAAGCGACGTCGTCACATGAGTGACGCTTTAAGAGACTGCGCGACTTACTAGTAAAAGAAGCCGTATGATAATAAAAACACAACAATATTTTCTTTTAATTTTTTTTATTTATTTTTTTTTCAATCTTGATAAACACTCTATTTTTGAAAAGATGCACACGCTTATTTATTTATTTTTTTTTCATATCTCTAAAGGACTCGTTGTCACACCGTCAGAATGCACGCGACGCTTATAATACAAGTAGCGCACGCCGTCTTTCTCTATGGTGTAGGTGACCATTTTGTTTCGCACCACTTTGAAATTTCTATTTACAGCAATGAGAGTTTTTCGTTGGCGAAGAACATCCAAGAAGGCGTCTGGTTCCTGGGGGTTTTGTTTCTTCTGTACGCCTTTTGCACTCCATTTTTTGGATTTTCTTTCACCGGTGTCGCTGACTCGATCGTAGCAAATGTAAGTCTTAGGGTTGAGACTTAGGATCCCGTCACCTTCCCACTCCGCTTTCATGAGCCCCGAAGTTCTCAGATCGTGAAGGTACCGTCTCTCACAACATCCGCCGGGCGGCGCACACCATTCTCGCACTCTTTCCGTTTTTGTCTTCACGAAAAGCTCTAAGTGCTCGTCGCACACCGCTGTCGGAAGCCACTTTCGTTTCTCTCTGAAGTACGTCTCTCTCAGGCGAGGTTTCACTAGGTCATCCAACGTGGCACCGCTGAGAGCCATGTAAAGACTGTCGGTGTCCATTTGACAAAGGGCATAATCGCGCCGATCGACGAATCTATCCAAGAAGTCGTATGTGAACTCTAACATTTTCAACTTCGCGTACTGGTATACCATGAACCCTATCTGAATAGGGAGGTTGTTCTTGACCGTTTTCGGTTGTAGTTCGACTTCAAACAGATCGGAAGTCAACTCGGACGCCTTTTTGAAGCGCCACGAATTGGCCAATAGTTCGAACTTCCGACTGTCAGTGTATCTCACCGCCGTGTGTTTTTCTTTGTTGCAGATTGTTTTACCGTACGTAGCGTTTCCCATTAACTTGTAACAGTCTGACAGAATTTTCTCGTTCTCGTTCACGTCGCCACGTCTTCGCGCCGCCGTCACTTCGTCCGCGAAACCGGCAAAGGAGCGTTTAGGTAGGTATTCTACCACCAGCTGCACTTTGGTGACTATCAAACCGTGCTCTAAATACCACTTGAGAAGCGGCGTTCCCAAGAGAATATTTTTTCCGTGGTAACTCCCTATCAGACATCTCTGAGGCGTGTTCAACAGCTTTTCTTCCTGCGCAAAGTCTGACATGTGAGGGCCTATGTCCGATTTTGAAACGGTCGCGTTCTTGAAAACGGGGGTCATTTCTTCGAAGTACTCTCGTAGGTGAGGCGGCGTAGTGATGTCCACTTGAACTAAACCGAACATTTTCTCCTCTTTCACAGCGGAAAGGATGTCGCTCTCGCTCATCGCGTTTCGAGACACTTTCAAAGCGTCAACCTTCCAGCGTTGTTGGGAGGCCTTGACCCGCTCATCTCGACGCTTCATCTCTCGCCATTCGCACTCCCACACGACGACCAGCTTGTAACCTAACGCTTTCAAGTAAGCGCTTACTCTGGTCGTTCTGTCGCGTCTCTCCTCTCTCAGTGAAGCGCACTGATATCGGTGCGACGGTATGCACTCGTGAGCGTGGAACCAACACCCGTGAAACTGGAAAACCGTATTAGAGGCCGCGTGAAATCCGTCCACGCGAATTCTCCGACAGCCTACCGCCATCTCGCCGCCGTTCAGAGCGTGGCGCAGTTTCACGTCGCGGTCGTGCTCTACGAAGCGTAACCACTCCAAAGCGCTGTGAGAGTTTCTTTGCCTGATTTCGGGCTTGAACTCGGTCTCGGGCCGTCTCACCGCGTAATAGCCCGTGCAGTGCGCTTCGCTCATGCAGCGCAAGTACAGAGAGTTAGCGTCTAGTCCTAGGATGTGTTGGCACGGTCTCGCTTCTTCGCCGTACTTGTGCTCCCTTATCCGCGTGGTGCCCTTCTCGTGAAATCTATGGAAGATGATGGAAGGACCGCCGACTAGATTCTCTTTGATCAGAGCGTGGAGGACGGCGTCGAACTGGGGAAACGTTGTGAACGCGTCTTCTAGGTTTTGGAAGAGGAAGCGTAAAGTCAAACCGGCGAGAGAAACTCCGTCTTTCAACATGTCGATGCCGCGATCTTGGAAAAATTTAGCGTGATTTTTCAGAGCTTCTATGAAAGGTTTCACGTCTTTGTTGTTGTAGTGGATCAAGTAGTCTTCCATAGTTTGCATCTTCTCGTCGGACCAAACTTTCTGACATGCGGCGTAGTCGGATTCGGACATTTTGACGCCCGTCAGCTCGCTGTCGAAAGCCGATCTCGGCGGCAGCGTTCTGTTTGCCAGTTTCCTGGTAGACGTCATCCATTCGTAAGGAAAGTGACCTTTCTCTTCGTTCCTGGTGAAAGCTCGCAAATAGGTCGCGTAGTTGTAACCGGGTGCCAAATAGTTGACTACGTCCAAGAAAACCGTGTGCTGTGTGTAAACCGCCAAGTATTGATTGCTTCTCTTTATGACGCTGAATTCTTGGTTTCTTCGGTCTCCGGAGGCGAAGAACGAGTGAAGGCGTATTTTGATCAGGTTCAAGTCGTAACGCCCCGAGTTGAAGCCCACCACTGGAGCTTGACGGATGTATCTCAGAAGACGCTTCTTCAGTTGAACTAACGGGTGTCTGGTCTGAGCCGCAGCGAAGCCGCCTGGAGAAGGGGTGGTGAACGTCGCCTCCTCCAGCAGGAGAGCTTCACCTATCGCCGCATCTAACTTCGCTAACGTCGGTCGGTAAAGTTCTAGCACAGCTTCCCCGATCGCTTTGGCGTTCTCGTTTATGTGATTTAAAACTCGGTCCAACAAGGGGTCGGAATCTGCGTCGGACGCTCTGACGAAGCACACGGGCCCCTCCCACCCCGGAAAGTCGGATGCGACACTAGCCGACAAAGGGACGTGATCCCACAGCAGGGACACGTGCTCCGTCGACGGTTCTTTGCACGGTCTGAAGAAAGCCTCGAAATCGAAGGCGATCTTGTAAGGGTAGATTCCGGAATGTCCGTCGGGGGGAAAAATGGAGAAGTCTGCTAGCGCTTCGAAAATCGTTCTCGAATTTTGGTAGATGCCACCTACGTAGCGCAACTTGACTTGTCGGCAAGAGGAAAGCTGGTTCCTGTGTCTCTTCAGCAAGAACTCGGTGGTGAACGCCGCCTTACACTTGCAACATTCGTATATGCCCGCGTACGCGTTGAAGTCCGTGACGAGAGAGACGTGCAAACCGCCTTTCGCCGTCAGGTGTAGGTTGACTTTACCTCGGGCGGCCACAGTTCTGGAAGGCGGTCTGATCAGAGTAACGCGTCTTCTCAACTTCCGCCCCGGCACTTGACGCGACGCGGTGTAAACCGCTATTTGTACGTCAAACAAGTTCTCTAACGCGGGTAAGTCGCGGATGTTCAGACCCGGAAAGGATTCAGGTGTGGCAGCGGGACAGAACTGACGTAACAAATCTGAAGCGCGCTTGCTGGTGTTGTATAAGTGAAAGGAAATGCAGCGGAAGATGCAGAGGTTGTCCTTGTTGGGAAAATCTAACACGCCGCTTCTCTTTCCAACTCGACCGGCCTGAGTGATCCTACCGCCTATGGGGAATTCCCCCGGTCCCATGTAAACGCAGATGTTCAAATTGGTAGGAAAAAGAACGTGCCACTTGGTGTCAGCGTCGCAAAGTTTCCGTACCTCCTCGCAAGCGACGGTGTTTTGCATCTTTGAGAGGAGCTCTTCCAAAGTTTCTGAATTAGTTACAGTAGGGAGCGGTTGTATGAGAGTTGCGTTGTTCTGGGAGGCGTGGAAGTAGCGCAGTTTGCTCTTGTCTTCTCTGTGTTGTAACAGTAAGCCTACCGAGAAACCCACTTTGTATCTGAATCTTTGTGTCAAGTGAATGCGACGCATAGTATCTACAGCGTCACTCAACTCGCCGGTTGGTAGCCTGAAGTTTGTTACACTCACGCGAGTCCCGTGCATCCTGACGCCCGTTTGTATCGCAGGCCAATTCGCCGTGAACGTTTCCTCCCCGTTCGGTACAGCACATATGCGCGGAGGGACGGTCACCCCGTCCAGAGATTCGCGTCGACAAGCGCTCTTTCGGCAATCCCCTTCGCCGCATAGAGGGCAAAACTTAGCTACTACTCTACAATTTTCTACGTGTCTCTCGTGGTTGTACGCTCTTTTAAACATTTTGAAACACTTTTCGCATACGTACTGTGTCATGTTTTTTTTCACTCGGTTACCAACTACTTAGCCGTCTAACTATCTATCTATCTATCTAGCCATCTATCAATCTGTCGTCTATGTAACTATCTTTCTGTCTGCTGTCTGTGTATCCGTCTGTCTGTCTGTCTGTCTCATACAGCGTACGTCAAACGCTGTGTGTGTGCGCGCGTGAGCGTTGAGCGTCTCTCATTCCGAATCTATGCCGAGATATTTCAGAATGATCTCTGTTTTGTCATCCAACTCTTTGAGCGCTCTGGCGGACAGCGTCACCCCCTGCTGTGTGGGTTTTTTGTCAGGACCTTCGTACTTGCGCACGTGGACGAGGTTCTTACCGCTGTAGTAGCTCACAGCTGCGTACACTTCGCCCGCCTCATCCAGCACTGCGAACCAGGGGGTGTGATTAGGTTTTCCTTGCGCGGCCGCTGTGTCGCGTATGCGCACCACTGCGCGGATATCGGCGATGCGTGCTATGAGCTCGCGCAGCGCGTCGGCCGTGAAGTGCACTCGCTTGCTTCTGGTCAGAGACGCCTCTTTCACCTGGCCGTCTTTTGTGTAGCGCGGCCTCCTAGACAGTCTAGCCACGTCCTCCCAGATCTCCAGCGTCAAAGCTCCGTCTAAGCAGAACTCTAACCCGAGTGTTTTCTCTGCTTCTTCTCGTCCATCTCCTTCTTTTTCTTGTATTTTTCTCTTCTTAGTGGGCCTTGTTGTTCTGGAACTCACCTTAGAACGTTTCACACCCGCAGGATGACTAACACCATCAGCGTGAGCTGAATCAGCAGCAGAACCGATAGCAGGAGCAGCGTCAGCGCTGGTGGTATCGGAGGTCTCGTTGTTGGAACAGCGCAGCCACACGCCGTCCGTGCTGTGTGTAGCGGTAGAAGATGAAGCGCCGCCGCCGCCCTCGTAAGGTGGCGGTGAGGGCAGTCGCCACGGACCGGACGGGGGGGCGCTAGCAGTGGAGGAAGTGAGGTCGAAAGGTCGAAGAGGGAAGCCGAAAAACGTACCGCTCACCCCTTGCCCTTCGGGTTCTTCGTACGCCTCGTCGTCAGCGTCGTTCTCTGTCTCACCCTGTTGCTGCTCCTCCTCCTCCTCTTCTTCTCGGTTCAGGGGCTGAGTGTCCGAATAGCTGTAACTCTCAGCGCGAGCGGCGTCGAGGGCGTCCGTCGATGTAGTGGTGGAGGAGAGGGGCTGTGCAACGTGCGGCAGGTCATCAAAGTCATCAACAGTAGTGGGGAGGTAAAAACCCGGTTGCCAGTACTGCGCTGTGCCAGGAGCGTTGTCGTCAGTAGTAGTAGCAGTAGCAGCAGGTGCAGCAGAAGCAGCCGCAGCAGCAGCCGCAGCAGACGCAACAGTAGCAGGCGCAGCAGCAGCCTCAGCAGGCGCAGCCGTAGCAGGCGCAGCAGTAGCAGGCGCAGCAGCAGCAGCAGCAGCAGCAGCAGCGGCAGGCGGGACGGCGGTAGCAGCGGCAGCGCGCTTAGCAGCAACGTGTACCGTCGCGAGTGTAACAACGTCGCTAGCACGACGACTGCTACCAGTAGTACTACTAGTACTACTACCACTACTACTACTACTGCTACTACTAGTGCTACTGCTACTACTACTACTACTACTGCCGCGAGCGCTCGCTACAGCAGGAGGGTGATAAGACCAACCGGCTGCGGCGGTAGTCTCATGTTCAGTAGCAAGAGCAGGCACTGACGCTAAACGAACGCTGTTCCGCGTAGTCTTCTTGTTCTTGAACGCCGCTAGCTGTTGTCTTTTGCTCATGGTGGTGACTGTAGAGAGCAGCAAAAAAGAATGAGTGAGTGAATGGAGGTTTCCAAGCCCCTTATATACGCCTTCTCGCTTCTAGAGCTAAGCTACTTACCGACCCTGTTCAGCTGCCGCCGGCTGGCCGGCGGCCATTCACAAAGAGAAACAAAAAGACATAAGGCATGACGTTTTCAGCTGGATCCCTTTCCCCCCCCCCCTCTTTTGAGAGATCGACTGTGATGATGAGCTAAGCCGCTTACCACCCTGTTCAGCAATTCAACGCGCATTAGCTGTATAAAGGGTTAAGCGGTTGCTGCCTGCCGTCGACTGACCGGCGGCGGCCATTCACAAAGACATAAGGTATGACGTTTTCAGCTGGATCCCTTTTTGAGGGATCCACTGTGGTGAGCTAAGCCGCTTACCACCCTGTTCAGCCATTCAGCGCGCGTTAGCTGTATAAAGGATTAACGGTAACGGTGATGAGCTTACAGTGTGTATACAAAAAAAAACTACAGGAGGCGTGTGGCGTGAAGCAGGACCCCCCTAAGACGAACGTGTCTGTCTGTGAGTAGAGGCGTGTGCATGTGGTGAGCGACTTAAGTGTAAGACAAAAATCGCCACCTCCTGCCGTGGTGAGTAGACCGGGCCGGCCAGGCGGGCGGGCGGCCGGCTAGTTCAATAGGGAGGGGTGACAGCTGCCTAAGGCTGTGCATGAAAAAAAATCCGATTTTCACCTGACCTCTGACGTTTGTTACAATGAATGTCAGAGGGAGGGAGACGTCCTCGGGTAGGGGGTAGGAGGTATTAAGGCTATGAGTGAGGAAAAAACACCGTTTTCAGCTGGTCTCCACGGATAGCGATGCCACACCCCCTCGTCATCTAAGCTCTTAAGGAGCGGAGCGGCTGAAAAAGCGTCATGCGGACAGGGCGCTAGACAGCTGGAGCGCTGTTGGAAATGGGATTAAACTCCCTCTGTATAAAAAGCTCTCATTTCTGTTGGAAAAAAAACATATCGCCTCTGACCCCAGTAACGGCTACTACCACCACCACCGCCACCACCACCACCGCCGCCGCCGCCGCCGCCGCCGCCGCCGCTGCCGCCGCCGCCAAGACGAGACGAGATGGCTCAAGCTATTCCACTTTCAAGCTCGCCTTCACCGCCCGGTGCGCCTGAAAAAAAGTTAATGCGGCTTGACGACGTGAGACGCGGCGCGAGGCAGACCGATGATGGGGAGACCCGACAGGTAGGACAGCGGCGGTTAGCCTATAGCGACGCCTTGCTTCGTCAACTAGGTAAAGAGTTGAGCGGCTGTTGGAGAGAGTTGGGCAGTAGCTTAAAAGTCAGCGCCGCCCGTATGGATGCTCTAGTAGAGCGCAGTGTCAAGACACCGGAGGAGCTGTGTACGGCGATGTTCCGAGTGTGGTGGGGTGAAACCCCGCATCGTCATAGATGGGGCGAGCTCGGTCGCGTCTTCACCCGCATTAGACGCATGGAACTGTTGGCTCAGTGGATGGCCCTTCTCCACAGACAGGGGTTGGATTTCGAAAACCCCGACTCGCGCGCGATGCATAAGCACTTGGGCACCCTCGGCAGACGTCTGGGTAGCAGGTGGAAAGAGGTGGGGGACCATTTAAAATTGTCGCCTGAGAGGTTAGATAAGATCGCTGAAGAATGCGAATACGGAGGAAGTCCCGCTGAGTGGGCCTTCCGAGTGTTGAAAATGTGGCAAGATGAAGCTGACGGCGCCGGCGGTACGCCTTTTGAACTCCTTCGAGTGTTGACTGAGGACATGGGAAAGTTTGGCCTCGGCATCGCGATATTACTTGACTTTATCAAGCAAGAAACAACGAGAACGACGGACATGTGAATTGTTGTGTTTTATTTTCATACGTCTTCTTTATTAGTAAGTAAAAAAAAAAAAAAAAAAAAAAAAAAAAAAATATCATAACAATTAAGACGCGCGATCTCTTAAAGTGTCACTTCCTCCAGTCGCAGCTGATCGCCTCATCGCAGCACGTGATAAACAAAAAAAAAACACGAAGAGACACGCTTCTTCCTCTCGAGAGGAAGAAGCGTGTCTCTCGATTGAAAATCTTTTTCTTTCTTAAAAGAGACAAACGCGCCCCTTAGAGTGCCCCCCCCTAGAGTGCCCCCCTCCCCCCCCTCCCCCCCACCACTCGCCCCATGCATCCTAAAAGCGCCCCCCTCCCCATGCATGTTAAAAGGGCCCCCCTCCCCCCCTCCCCTCCCCTCCTTCCCCTCCTTCCCCCTTATACACTCTAAAGAACGCTTCTAACTAGTTCAATAAGTCACTTCCAGTCGCTCGTAAAACAATAAAAAATGAAAAAAAAACTTATATCGTGGTGTTTTTTATTAGTTTACCGAAAAAAAATAAGAGACTCGCCTCCTCCTCCAAAAAAAAAGATATCACATTTTAAAGCCCGTGACCCCTTAAAGACGCTCATCTCTTCATTAAGTCGCGTGACGTCACTTCTTCTTCTTCTTCTTCTTCTTCTTCTTCTTCCGGTCACGTGATCAATCAGGTCACTTCCGGTCACGTGATCCTCAATGAGGTCACTTCCGGTTGGCCATTAGGTCATGTGACGTCACTTCCGGTCCCCTAAGTAGGTCAGTAGGTTACCCAGAATGCACCATCCCCTAAGTAGGTCACTTCCGGTCACCCAATGGAGGCCTCTGATTGGCTGCAGGGTTACCCAGAATGCACCGCTAATCCCCTAAGTAGGTCACTTCCGGTCACGTGACCAAATGGAGGCCTCTGATTGGCTAACTAGGTCACGTGACGTCACCACTAATCCCCTAAGTAGGTCACTTCCGGTCACGTGACCAAATGGAGGCCTCTGATTGGCTGCATGTCGATTGAGTAATAAACAGTACTTAACTATAGTCCCGTTCCGATACATACTATACTACTACTGTGACCTGCTGATCCCCTGCAGGAGGCTTTGCCGGTCACCTGGCTTTTTTCAGAGTTGCAATCGGCCTGTTATTAGCGTGTACAGAATTTTTTCAGAATTTTTTACCCCCGGCGTTTACTACAGGCGCCTGTAGCAGATTTATTAGCGCCGCCCCATGAAACTTCAAAGCCAGTCATTATTTCTGCAAAATCCTGCGTACCAGCCAAAGTGTAATTTATCGTGATGTAAGTACGGGAGCCTCTAGCGCATTTACTAGCGTCCCCTTATAGAACGTGACTTGCTGAGCCTCTGCGGACGCTTTGGCGGTCATGTGGATTTTTTCAGAATTGAAATCGGACTGTTATTAGCGAGTACAGCATTTTTTGTCTCATTTTTTTACCCCTCAGCCATTACTACGGGTGCCTGTAGTAGATTTATTAGCGCCGCCAAATGAAACTGCAAAGCCCACCAATATTACCGCAAAACCCTGGGTATTAGCCGCGGTCTATACACAAATCAGATCACCAATGCAGCATATAGGATTGGCCCCAAGTCAGGTTGCGGCTTATACACTAGTTTTTGCTACTTTAGTACAGTTACTTAGTGGGAAATTGTACCTACGTCCTTCTCCGCTCCGCACGCTGCTCCTTAACCGACCCGCCTGCCGCTCATCCTTCCTCCCTCCGCGCCGCCCTGAAGCACAGGAGATGTAACCATATATTTCTGTTTAAATCAGAGCCTTATTTCTTTTTTAAATTACCGTGATGTGCGTCCGGGGGCCTTTAGCGCATTTACTAGCGTCCCCCCATAGACTGCGACCTGCTGAGCCCCTGCGGGAGGCTTTGGCGGTCACGTGGCTGTTTTCAGAATTGAAATCGGACTGTTATTACCGTGTAAAGAATTTTTGTCACATTTTTTTAACCCCCGGCCATCACGACGAGCCCTGTAGCAGATTTATTAGTGCCGCCCCATGGAACTTCAAAGCCAGTCGTTATTTCTGCAAAATCCTGTGTACGAACCACAGTGTAATTTATCGTGATACACGTCGAGGGGCCTCTAGCGCATTTACTAGCGTCCCCCCATAGACTGTGACCTGCTGATCCCCTGCTGGAGGCTTTGCAGGTCACGTGGCTTTTTTCAGAGTTGCAATCGGCCTGTTATTAGCGTGTACAGAATTTTTTCAGAATTTTTTGACCCCGGCGGTCACTACAGGCGCCTGTAGCAGATTTATTAGCGCCGCCCCATGAAACTTCAAAGCCAGTCATTATTTCTGCAAAATCCTGCGTACCAGCCAAAGTGTAATTTATCGTGATGTAAGTACGGGAGCCTCTAGCGCATTTACTAGCGTCCCCTTATAGAACGTGACTTGCTGAGCCTCTGCGGACGCTTTGGCGGTCACGTGGCTTTTTTCAGAATTGAAATCGGACTGTTATTAGCAAGTACAGCATTTTTTGTCTCATTTTTTTACCCCTCAGCCATTACTACGGGTGCCTGTAGTAGATTTATTAGCGCCGCCAAATGAAACTGCAAAGCCCACCAATATTACCGCAAAACCCTTGGTATTAGCCGCGGTCTATACACAAATCAGATCACCAATGCAGCATATAGGATTGGCCCCAAGTCAGGTTGCGGCTTATACACTAGTTTTTGCTACTTTAGTACAGTTACTTAGTGGGAAATTGTACCTACGTCCTTCTCCGCTCCGCACGCTGCTCCTTAACCGACCCGCCTGCCGCTCATCCTTCCTCCCTCCGCGCCGCCCTGAACCACAGGAGATGTAACCATATATTTCTGTTTAAATCAGAGCCTTATTTCTTTTTTAAATTACCGTGATGTGCGTCCGGGGGCCTTTAGCGCATTTACTAGCGTCCCCCCATAGACTGCGACCTGCAGAGCCCCTGCGGGAGGCTTTGGCGGTCACGTGGCTGTTTTCAGAATTGAAATCGGACTGTTATTACCGTGTAAAGAATTTTTGTCACATTTTTTTAACCCCCGGCCATCACAACGAGCCCTGTAGCAGATTTATTAGTGCCGCCCCATGGAACTTCAAAGCCAGTCGTTATTTCTGCAAAATCCTGTGTACGAACCACAGTGTAATTTATCGTGATACACGTCGAGGGGCCTCTAGCGCATTTACTAGCGTCCCCCCATAGACTGTGACCTGCTGATCCCCTGCTGGAGGCTTTGCCGGTCACGTGGCTTTTTTCAGAGTTGCAATCGGCCTGTTATTAGCGTGTACAGAATTTTTTCAGAATTTTTTACCCCCGGCGGTCACTACAGGCGCCTGTAGCAGATTTATTAGCGCCGCCCCATGAAACTTCAAAGCCAGTCATTATTTCTGCAAAATCCTGCGTACCAGCCAAAGTGTAATTTATCGTGATGTAAGTACGGGAGCCTCTAGCGCATTTACTAGCGTCCCCTTATAGAACGTGACTTGCTGAGCCTCTGCGGAAGCTTTGGCGGTCACGTGGCTTTTTTCAGAATTGAAATCGGACTGTTATTAGCGAGTACAGCATTTTTTGTCTCATTTTTTTACCCCTCAGCCATTACTACGGGTGCCTGTAGTAGATTTATTAGCGCCGCCAAATGAAACTGCAAAGCCCACCAATATTACCGCAAAACCCTGGGTATTAGCCGCGGTCTATACACAAATCAGATCACCAATGCAGCATATAGGATTGGCCCCAAGTCAGGTTGCGGCTTATACACTAGTTTTTGCTACTTTAGTACAGTTACTTAGTGGGAAATTGTACCTACGTCCTTCTCCGCTCCGCACGCTGCTCCTTAACCGACCCGCCTGCCGCTCATCCTTCCTCCCTCCGCGCCGCCCTGAACCACAGGAGATGTAACCATATATTTCTGTTTAAATCAGAGCCTTATTTCTTTTTTAAATTACCGTGATGTGCGTCCGGGGGCCTTTAGCGCATTTACTAGCGTCCCCCCATAGACTGCGACCTGCAGAGCCCCTGCGGGAGGCTTTGGCGGTCACGTGGCTGTTTTCAGAATTGAAATCGGACTGTTATTACCGTGTAAAGAATTTTTGTCACATTTTTTTAACCCCCGGCCATCACAACGAGCCCTGTAGCAGATTTATTAGTGCCGCCCCATGGAACTTCAAAGCCAGTCGTTATTTCTGCAAAATCCTGTGTACGAACCACAGTGTAATTTATCGTGATACACGTCGAGGGGCCTCTAGCGCATTTACTAGCGTCCCCCCATAGACTGTGACTTGCTGATCCCCTGCTGGAGGCTTTGCCGGTCACGTGGCTTTTTTCAGAGTTGCAATCGGCCTGTTATTAGCGTGTACAGAATTTTTTTCAGAATTTTTTACCCCCTGCGGTCACTACAGGCGCCTGTAGCAGATTTATTAGCGCCGCCCCATGAAACTTCAAAGCCAGTCATTATTTCTGCAAAATCCTGCGTACCAGCCAAAGTGTAATTTATCGTGATGTAAGTACGGGAGCCTCTAGCGCATTTACTAGCGTCCCCTTATAGAACGTGACTTGCTGAGCCTCTGCGGACGCTTTGGCGGTCACGTGGCTTTTTTCAGAATTGAAATCGGACTGTTATTAGCGAGTACAGCATTTTTTGTCTCATTTTTTTACCCCTCAGCCATTACTACGGGTGCCTGTAGTAGATTTATTAGCGCCGCCAAATGAAACTGCAAAGCCCACCAATATTACCGCAAAACCCTGGGTATTAGCCGCGGTCTATACACAAATCAGATCACCAATGCAGCATATAGGATTGGCCCCAAGTCAGGTTGCGGCTTATACACTAGTTTTTGCTACTTTAGTACAGTTACTTAGTGGGAAATTGTACCTACGTCCTTCTCCGCTCCGCACGCTGCTCCTTAACCGACCCGCCTGCCGCTCATCCTTCCTCCCTCCGCGCCGCCCTGAAGCACAGGAGATGTAACCATATATTTCTGTTTAAATCAGAGCCTTATTTCTTTTTTAAATTACCGTGATGTGCGTCCGGGGGCCTTTAGCGCATTTACTAGCGTCCCCCCATAGACTGCGACCTGCTGAGCCCCTGCGGAAGGCTTTGGCGGTCACGTGGCTGTTTTCAGAATTGAAATCGGACTGTTATTACCGTGTAAAGAATTTTTGTCACTTTTTTTTAACCCCCGGCCATCACGACGAGCCCTGTAGCAGATTTATTAGTGCCGCCCCATGGAACTCTAAAGCCAGTAGTTATTTCTGCAAAATCCTGTGTACGAACCACAGTGTAATTTATCGTGATACACGTCGAGGGGCCTCTAGCGCATTTACTAGCGTCCCCCCATAGACTGTGACCTGCTGATCCCCTGCGGGAGGCTTTGCCGGTCACGTGGCTTTTTTCAGAGTTGCAATCGGCCTGTTATTAGCGTGTACAGAATTTTTTCAGAATTTTTTACCCACGGCGGTAACTACAGGCGCCTGTAGCAGATTTATTAGCGCCGCACCATGAAACTTCAAAGCCAGTCATTATTTCTGCAAAATCCTGCGTACCAGCCAAAGTGTAATTTATCGTGATGTAAGTACGGGAGCCTCTAGCGCATTTACTAGCGTCCCCTTATAGAACGTGACTTGCTGAGCCTCTGCGGACGCTTTGGCGGTCACGTGGCTTTTTTCAGAATTGAAATCGGACTGTTATTAGCGAGTACAGCATTTTTTGTCTCATTTTTTTACCCCCCAGGCCTTCACTACGGGTGCCTGCAGTGGAATCTATTAGCGCCGCTCTATGAAACTTCAAATCCCACCAATGTTACTGAAAAACCCAGCGTACTAGCCGCAGTCTGTACGTGAATCAGATCACCGGTGCAGCTGATAGTAGCTGTCCTAGGTCAGGGTTTCATTTCATTTTTGTTTCTCCCGATGTGCATACGGGTCCTCCAACGGATTTACTAGTGTCGTGCTATAGACTGTGACCTGCTGAGCCTCTGCGGTAGGCTTTGGCGGTCACGTGGCTTCTTTCAGAGTTGAAATTGGACTATTATTAGCGAGTACAGAATCTTTTTCCTTATTTCTTTAACCCCCGACCGTCAATACGGGCGCCTGTAGCGGAATCTATTAGCGCAAACATTATCGCAAAACCCCACTTACTAGCCGCAGTCTATATGCGAATCACACAAGGTTTTAAGGTAGCGAGTCCAGAGTTTTTTCCTGCTTTTTCTACGCCCCGCCCGTCACTTAAGACATTGCCAGTGGCTTTACTGGTCGTTACAGCCTGGATCTGAAGGTCTGAGACTTTCCCACAATCTTCCTTTGAGACTTCAAATCCCACCAATGTTACTGCAAAACCTGGCATAGGCCTACTAGCCGCAGTCTATACACAAATCAGATCACCGGTGCAGTTGATAGGTTTGGCCCCAGGTCAGGGTTTCATTTCATTTTTGTTTATGGTGATGTGCCTACGGGGAACTGTAACGGATTTACTAGCGTCCTGCCATAGACTCTGACCTGCTGAGCCTCTGCGGTAGGCTTTGGCGGTCACGTGGCTTCTTTCAGAGTTGAAATTGGACTATTATTAGAGAGTACAGGATTTATTTTCTTATTCCTTTAACCCGCCGACCGTCAATACGGGCGCCTGTAGCGGAATCTATTATAGCGCAAAATTATAGCAAAACCCCACTTACTAGCCGCAGTCTATATGCGAATCACACAAGGTTTTAAGGTAGCGAGTCCAGAATTTTTTCCTACTTTTTCTACGCCCGCCCGTCACTTCAGATATTGCCAGTGGCTTTGCTGGCCATTACAGCCTGGATCTGAAGGTCTGAAACCTTCCGGCAATCTTCGGCCATCATGGCTGTTCTTTCAGAATTCGAATTCAAGCATTATCTGCGAGTACGGAATTTATTCTTTCACCGAAAGGGGGTAAATTTCTAACCAGACTAATGCAGACTTCCTCAACATGGCTGCCGCCTAATTAGGGGAGGGGAATCCAATAAGGTCAGGTAACTAAGGGGGAAATTGTGCTTACCCCCGTCTCCGCTCCGCATGCTGCTCCTGAACCGACCCGCCAACCGCTCATCCTTCTCGTCCGTCCGTCCCGTCCGCGCCGCTCTGAAGCAATAACAATATATGGCATTGTACTACTTGGGGTATCCACGCACGCACGTGGTCGCACCTGACGCAAGCTACAGCAAAAAGTGGATAGGAAGGTGGAGGTGGCACCCAAAATGAAAAATGCTCATAATATTTTTAATATTGTATTCAAAAACACATGGATACTTTTCTCAAATCGTAAATGAAAGTATACATCAGTTAGTAGTCTCAATATTTGCAAATTGTTATATTTGGACCAATATGGCTTTCAGAAGATCTAAATTACGGGCCTCTTTCCACCCTGAATAAAGATCAATATGCCCTTTATTCAGTGGAAATTGGACGCTGACTTTCCCATACTTCTACTCTACTAAATAAAGGTCAACATGTAGGTAGGGCAGCCTAGTAAGAGGATGGTTCCAGTTGGGCAGAACTAGGCCACGCCCACAGCCCTATATATAGCGGTATATATGGTACCATGTGGTGCAGTCCATTTGCTGTGTTCACATTCCACTTTTTGGCCAACCCCCGTACCTCGTGAAATATGCCCTTTATTCAGTGAAAACAGTGGAGTACCTAGTACTATGGAAACAGTTTTAAGTGTCATACACGGGTGATGATATCGTTTTAAAACCAACACAGCCGAAGGCTGGTCAGCAGGTCCACAGGGCCCATACGGACCGAACCTGGGTACGGACCGAACCTGGTACTATTGAAACAGTTTTAAATGTCATACATGGGTTATAGCTAGCTTCCCCTATAGGGCAGAGCAGCTAATGTGGTACGTCCTTCTATTTTACTGAATAAAGGTTAATATGCCCTTTATTCAGTGAAAACAGTGGAGTACCTGGTACAATAGAAACAGTTTTAAGTGTCATACACGGGTTATAGCTAGCTTCCCCTATAGGGCAGAGCAGCTAATGTGGTACGTCTTGGTTACATCTAGGTAGGCCTACTGATCATATCCTTCTATTTTACTGAATAAAGGTCAATATGCCCTTTATTTAGTGAAAACAGTGGAGTACCTAGTACTATAGAAACAGTTTTAAATGTTATACATGGGTTATAGCTAGCTTCCCCTATAGGGCAGAGCAGCTAATGTGGTACGTCCTTCTATTTTACTGAATAAAGGTTAATATGCCCTTTATTTAGTGAAAACAGTGGAGTACCTAGTACTATAGAAACAGTTTTAAATGTTATACATGGGTTATAGCTAGCTTCCCCTATAGGGCAGAGCAGCTAATGTGGTACGTCCTTCTATTTCAATGAATAAAGGTTAATATGCCCTTTATTCGGTGAAAACAGTGGAGTACCTGGTACTATAGAAACAGTTTTAAGTGTCATACACGGGTTATAGCTAGCTTCCCCTATAGGGCAGAGCAGCTAATGTGGTACGTCTTGGTTACATCTAGGTAGGCCTACTGATCATATCCTTCTATTTTACTGAATAAAGGTCAATATGCCCTTTATTTAGTGAAAACAGTGGAGTACCTAGTACTATAGAAACAGTTTTAAATGTTATACATGGGTTATAGCTAGCTTCCCCTATAGGGCAGAGCAGCTAATGTGGTACGTCCTTCTATTTTACTGAATAAAGGTTAATATGCCCTTTATTTAGTGAAAACAGTGGAGTACCTAGTACTATAGAAACAGTTTTAAATGTTATACATGGGTTATAGCTAGCTTCCCCTATAGGGCAGAGCAGCTAATGTGGTACGTCCTTCTATTTCAATGAATAAAGGTTAATATGCCCTTTATTCAGTGAAAACAGTGGAGTACCTGGTACTATAGAAACAGTTTTAAGTGTCATACACGGGTTATAGCTAGCTTCCCCTATAGGGCAGAGCAGCTAATGTGGTACGTCTTGGTTACATCTAGGTAGGCCTACTGATCATATCCTTCTATTTTACTGAATAAAGGTCAATATGCCCTTTATTTAGTGAAAACAGTGGAGTACCTAGTACTATAGAAACAGTTTTAAATGTTATACATGGGTTATAGCTAGCTTCCCCTATAGGGCAGAGCAGCTAATGTGGTACGTCCTTCTATTTTACTGAATAAAGGTTAATATGCCCTTTATTTAGTGAAAACAGTGGAGTACCTAGTACTATAGAAACAGTTTTAAATGTTATACATGGGTTATAGCTAGCTTCCCCTATAGGGCAGAGCAGCTAATGTGGTACGTCCTTCTATTTCAATGAATAAAGGTTAATATGCCCTTTATTCAGTGAAAACAGTGGAGTACCTGGTACTATAGAAACAGTTTTAAGTGTCATACACGGGTTATAGCTAGCTTCCCCTATAGGGCAGAGCAGCTAATGTGGTACGTCTTGGTTACATCTAGGTAGGCCTACTGATCATATCCTTCTATTTTACTGAATAAAGGTCAATATGCCCTTTATTCAGTGAAAACAGTGGAGTACCTGGTACTCCCGGGGGGGGGGGGCCACTCTCACATTTATGGATACCATGTGCGTACATCACCCTGATATTGGACCCCTTTTGCCGGGACAAAAGTCCATCAAAACACCCCCCTTTTGACGGGATAACCCCCTGAAATGTGAAAAAATTAGGCCCCTTTTAGTTGGACATCACCCTTCATTGGCCAAAATCAAGCCCCCTTTGAAGGGATACTCTAAATTGGCCAAAATTGGACCCCTTTTCGCGGAATACCCACATAAATTGGCCAAAATTGGACCCCTTTTAGCGGAATACCCACATAAATTGGCCAAAATTGGACCCCTTTTGGTGGGATTCCACCCTTATATTGGGCCAAAATCCAAGAAAAATATACCCCTTTTTACACGGTTTATTTTTACTCTTTGGTTGGATATTCCTGGCCTAAAAATATACCCCTTTTGCCCCAAAATGGCCCAAAAAGGACCCCTAATGGCGGGTCCGGCCGGACCCGCCAATGGGGCCCAAATAGGACCCCTTTCCTGGGATTTTGTGTACGCACATCGTTACTATAGATCATATAGGGAGTGCCCCCCCCCCCCCCGGGCTGGTACTATAGAAAGAGTTTTAAATGTCATACATGGGTTATAGCTAGCTTCCCCTATAGGGCAGAGCAGCTAATGTGGTACGTTTCGGTTACATCTAGATAGGCCTACTGATCATATCCCAGTCTATACGGAAAACCTTTTCACCCTGCAGGACATTCGGTCCTAGAGAAATTTCTTTTTGCAGGCCCGGCTTCATTTTTGCAGGCCCGGATATTGGCATGCAATCTTTAAGATTTAAAAATCAAGTATAAAGCATGTGTTCATACTGATAGTATTACATGAATAGAGTTCCTCAGTATGCTACAATAATATTCATCATTTTGAAATATAAAGTACTGAGGAACATTACAGAAAATATTCAAGCTTTCTGT
The DNA here is from genome assembly GCA_947462335.1 of Harmothoe impar. NCBI lineage: Eukaryota > Metazoa > Annelida > Polychaeta > Phyllodocida > Polynoidae > Harmothoe > Harmothoe impar. The sequence continues at coordinate 63,396,493 of OX381716.1, read as the reverse complement.
TTTACACTGTAGAAACCTTAATAATGGTCCGATTTACAAGCCGTGAAAAATGGCATGTCGGCAAGGATCTCTGGATTACAGCCTGACATTGGGCCGGCAGAACCAACCTTTCTGCCGGACCTGCAGGCTTTTTGCCAGCTGTAGCCGGTGTCCGGCAGGATTCCGTATAGACTGAAATATCCTTCTATTTTACTGAATAAAGGTCAATATGCCCTTTATTCAGTGAAAACAGTGGGGTACCTGGTACTATGGAAACAGTTTTAATTGTCATACATGGGTTATAGCAGAGCAGCTAATGTGGTACGTCCTTCTATTTTACTGAATAAAGGTTAATATGCCCTTTATTCAGTGGAAACAGTGGAGTACCTGGTACTCCCGGGGGGGGGGCCACTCTCACATTTATGGATACCATGTGCGTACATCACCCTGAAATTGGACCCCTTTTGCCGGGACAAAAATCCATTAAAAACACCCCCCTTTTGACGGGATAACCCCCTGAAATGTGAAAAAATTAGGCCCTTTTTAGTGGGACATCACCCTTCATCGGCCAAAATCAAGCCCCTTTTGAAGGGATACTCTAAATTGGCCAAAATTGGACCCCTTTTAGCGGAATACCCACATAAATTGGCCAAAATTGGACCCCTTTTAGCGGAATACCCACATAAATTGGCCAAAATTGGACCCCTTTTGGTGGGATTCCACCCTTATATTGGGCCAAAATCCAAGAAAAATATACCCCTTTTTACATGATTTATTTTTACTCTTTGATTGGATATTCCTGGCCTAAAAATATACCCCTTTTGCCCCAAAATGGCCCAAAAAGGACCCCTAATGGCGGGTCCGGCGGGACCCGCCAATGGGGCCCAAATAGGACCCCTTTCCCGGGATTTTGTGTACGCACATCGTTACTATAGATCATATAGGGAGTGGCCCCCCCGGGCTTATACTATAGAAAGAGTTTTAACTATCACACACGGATAATAGCTAGCTTCCCCTATAGGGCAGAGCAGCTAATGTGGTACGTTTTGGTTACATCTAGGTAGGCCTACTGATCATATCCTTCTATTTTACTGAATAAAGGTCAATATGCCCTTTATTCAGTGAAAACAGTGGAGTACCTGGTACTATAGAAACAATTTTAACTGTCATACATGGGTTATAGCTAGCTTCCCCTATAGGGCAGAGCAGCTAATGTGGTACGTCTTGGTTACATCCCGGGGGGGGGGCACTTGAATTTTTTTTGACACTGGTGTGCGGCTGGACCTTCGACATCCCTCACCCTTGTTATGGCAATTTTTACCTCAAAATGTTACCCTTGTTATGGCATTTACAGCCAAAAGCTCCTAGGTTTGGGAAAAAAAGTATTAAAATAGACCATGTTTGGTCAAATCTCCTCGAGAAATCAACTCTTGTGCGAATTTTCTCGTAAGAAAATGTGATGGTTTAGTGAAAAATGGGAAGTTTTGGTAAAATCTCGGACAAAGTAGACCCTTGTCATGGGGATTTTCACGAAACTGGACCCTTGTCATGGCAAATTTTCTTGAAAAGTGGACCCTTGTCATGGGGAATTTTGTAGAAAAAGTACCCTTGCCAGCCGCACACATGTGTATACAAAATATACATCTAGGTAGGCCTACTTGGGACCTATACCACTGCTGGCTGGTATACATCCCAAGTGATACATTTTTGTGTCCTACAGTACTTGCAACACAGTGGAGGGCAGCACGTCTGCCTACTTACTGAAGACCCCCCCCCCTCCCACCATGTTCACTTTCATGTTCATTTCACCCCCGCTCTAAACAACGCTAACGCCACACACTGGCCTGATGCTTTTTTACCAACCCCCCACCCCGCGCATTGGATACCCCAAGTAGTACAATGCCCAATATATATCTGTTTATCGCCAAGTGCCTATGGGGACCTGTATCGGATTTACTAGCGTCCTGCCATAGACGGTGACCTGCTGAGCCTCTGCGAGAGGCATTGACGGTCACATGGCATTTTTCAGAGTTGAAATTGGACTATTATTAGCGAGTACAGAATATTTTTTCTCATTTTTTAACCCCCCGGCCAACACTACGGGCGCCTGCAGCGGAATCTATTAGCGCCGCTCTATGAATCTTCAAATCCCACCAATGTTACTGAAAAACCCAGCGTACTAGCCGCAGTCTGTACGTGAATCAGATCACCGGTGCAGCTGATAGTAGCGGTCCCAGGTCAGGGTTTCATTTCATTTTTGTTTCTCCCGATGTGCATACGGGGTCCTCTAACGGATTTACTAGCGTCCTGCCATACACCGTGACCTGCTGAGCCTCTGCGTGAGGCATTGGCAGTCACATGGCTTCTTTCAGAGTTGATATCGGACTGTTATTAGCGTGTACAGAAATTTTTTCTCATTATTTTACCCCCTGGAAACACTACGGGCGCCTGTAGTAGATTTATAAGTGCCGCCCCATGAAACTTCAAAGCCCACCAATATTACCGCAAAAACCCGGCTATTAGCCGCGGTCTATACACAAATCAGAACAGCAAATGCAGCATATAGGATTGGCCCCAGGTCAGGTTGCGGCTTATACACCAGTTTTTGCTACTTTAGTACAGTTACTTAGTGGGAAATTGTACCTACGTCCTTCTCCGCTCCGCACGCTGCTCCTGAACCGACCCGCCTGCCGCTCATCCTTCCTCCCGTCCCGTCCGCGCCGCCCTGAAGCACATAAGATGTAACCATATATTTCTGTTTAAATCAGAGCCTCATTTCATTTTTAATTTATCTTGATGTGCGTCCGGGGTCTTCTAGCGCATTTACTAGCGCATTTCTGCGGGAGGCTTTGGCGGTCGCATGGCTTTTTACAGAGTTGAAATCGGACTGTTATTAGTGAGTACAGAATTTTTGTCTCATTTTCTTACCCCCCGGCGTCACTACGGGAGCCTGTAGCAGAATTATTAGCGCCCCCCCATGAAACTTCAAAGTCCACCATTATTACTGCAAAATCCTGCGTACGAGCCACAGTGTTATCTATCGTGATGTGTGTACGGGGGTCTCTAGCGCATTAACTAGCGTCCGCCTGTAGTAGATTTATTAGCGCAGCCCCATGAAACTTCAAAGCCCACCAATATTACTGCAAAACCCTGGGTATTAGGCGCGGTCTATACACAAATCAGATCACCAATGCAGCATATAGGATTGGCCCCATGTCAGGTTGCAGCTTATACACCAGTTTTTGCTACTTTCGTACAGTTACTTAGAGGGAAATTGTACCTACGTCCGTCTCCGCTCCGCACGCTGCTCCTTAACCGACCCGCCTGCCGCTCATCCTTCCTCCCGTCCCGTCCGCGCCGCCCTGAAGCACAGAAGATGTAACCATATATTTCTGTTTAAATCAGAGCCTTATTTCTTTTTTTATTCATCCATATGTGCGTCCGGTGGCCTCTAGCGCATTTACTAGCATCCCCCCATAGACTGTGACCTGCTGAGCCCCTGCGGGAGGCTTTGGCGGTCACATGGCCTTTTTCAGAGTTGAAATCGGACTTCAAATCAGACCAATATTGCCACAAAACCCTGCGTACTAGCCATAGTCTATATGCAAATCAGATCACAGGTACAGCTTATAGGATCGGCCCCAGGTCAGGGTGCGTCTTATACACGACTTATCTCCGCGGCTTATATAGTTTCTTAAATTTGGGGTCGCGGCTAGTAGGGAATACAATCAGGTCAGAAAATTGTACCTACCCGTCTCCGCTCCACACGCTGCTCCCGATCCGTTCGACCGTCCTGTCCATCCGTCCGTCCATCCCATCCATCCGTTCGTCTCGTCCATCCGTCCGTCTCGTCCATCCATCTGTCTCGTCCATCCATCCATCTCGTCCATCTGCCCGACCGTCTCGTCCATCTGCCCGACCGTCTCGTCCATCCGCCCGACCGTCTCATCCATCCATCCGTCCCTCCATTCGTCCTCCGAAACTTGCTGCCCTCCGAAACTTGCTGCCCTCCGAAACTTGCGGTCCTCCGAAACTTGCGGTCCTCCGAAACTTGCGGTCCTCCGAAACTTGCGGTCCTCCGAAACTTGCGGTCCTCCGAAACTTGCGGTCCTCCGAAACTTGCGGTCCTCCGAAACTTGCGGTCCTCCGAAACTTGCGGTCCTCCGAAACTTGCGGTCCTCCGAAACTTGCGGTCCTCCGAAACTTGCGGTCCTCCGAAACTTGCGGTCCTCCGAAACTTGCGGTCCTCCGAAACTTGCTGTCCTCCGAAACTTGCTGTCCTCCGAAACTTGCGGTCCTCCGAAACTTGCGGTCCTCCGAAACTTGCGGTCCTCCGAAACTTGCGGTCCTCCGAAACTTGCGGTCCTCCGAAACTTGCGGTCCTCCGAAACTTGCGGTCCTCCGAAACTTGCGGTCCTCCGAAACTTGCGGTCCTCCGAAACTTGCGGTCCTCCGAAACTTGCGGTCCTCCGAAACTTGCGGTCCTCCGAAACTTGCGGTCCTCCGAAACTTGCGGTCCTCCGAAACTTGCGGTCCTCCGAAACTTGCGGTCCTCCGAAACTTGCGGTCCTCCGAAACTTGCGGTCCTCCGAAACTTGCGGTCCTCCGAAACTTGCGGTCCTCCGAAACTTGCGGTCCTCCGAAACTTGCGGTCCTCCGAAACTTGCGGTCCTCCGAAACTTGCGGTCCTCCGAAACTTGCGGTCCTCCGAAACTTGCGGTCCTCCGAAACTTGCGGTCCTCCGAAACTTGCGGTCCTCCGAAACTTGCGGTCCTCCGAAACTTGCGGTCCTCCGAAACTTGCGGTCCTCCGAAACTTGCGGTCCTCCGAAACTGGCGGTCCTCCGAAACTTGCGGTCCTCCGAAACTTGCGGTCCTCCGAAACTTGCGGTCCTCCGAAACTTGCGGTCCTCCGAAACTTGCGGTCCTCCGAAACTTGCGGTCCTCCGAAACTTGCGGTCCTCCGAAACTTGCGGTCCTCCGAAACTTGCGGTCCTCCGAAACTTGCGGTCCTCCAACGGACCAACCAACGATCCACCAACGGACCAACCAACCAACCAACCTTGCCTAACTAACTAGCCAGCTGACTTCCTAACTTTTTACTACCCTACCGCATTGGCTCCCGAGAGGGCCTCCAAGTGGCAGGCGAGATCCTCACAGGATTGGCCTTGGGTCAAAACCAAGTTTCCGTGCGGCACCAACGTGGAGGTACCCATGAGGTCTTGGTCCTTTGAGGCCATTACCAGCAGAGGAAGAGTAACGCCACAGGGGCAGCTCACCGTTTCACCACATGGGCTAGCTGGCGGAAGCGAGAAATGCTTCCAGATGACCTCAGACCCTGGTGCTATTCACCTCAGCCGCACATCAAGATGTAACTGGATGTATCTTAATCTCAGGTCATTGACCTTCATACTTTCAGTATAAATAAAAGAAATTACAATACAATACAATACAATACAATACAATTAATCAAGATCATTATATTTTTCTATATAATTAATCGTAAGCTAAAATCTGACACTACCATCATCATAATTACTGACTGACCAACTGACTGAATGACCCACCGCTTTGGCTCCCGAGAGGGAACCAAGTGCCAGGCCCGATCCTCATAGGATTTGCCTTGGACTTAAAGATCCAAGTTTCTGTGCGGCACCAACGTGGAGGTACCCATGAGGTCTTGGTCCTTTGAGGCCATTACCAGCAGAGGAAGAGTAACGCCACAGGGGCAGCTCACCGTTTCACCACATGGGCTAGCTGGCGCACATCAAGCCGCACATCAAGATATGATTTTTTACTGGGAGGGCGCTGTTCCTTTCCACATTACAATACTATATCTACATGTATTGAACTTTTATGGGGTTGGTTAAAAAAATGATTAATGTGCCCCCCATTACTCCCTAAAACACAGGAAAATGCACTTTTATCCCAACCAGTAAATTTTATGCAATTGACAAAAAGAAAGATAGTATATATATGTCCCCCCGTCGCCATATACCAAATGGTCACACCCGAAAGCTTATGTGGGTACACTATGGACACTTGGGCACTATGGACATCTACGTGCGACATCAGAATCCAAGATGGCGGACTTGAGCTCAACTGATAATAAAGAAGTCTAACATCACAGGAGCTGTCAAGAGCCAGAGTCACCAGCAAGTCACAAGTGGGTATCACCTTCAATTTTCATTCAGACTGTCTGGAAGTGGAAATTATAGTGTAGGCCTAATTGCACCAGATCTATAGTAATTAGCACACTAGTAGCCCTAATTGTTCCAACTCAGTTCAGGACCCACCTTCATCTACACTATGTCTAGGCCTAGAAAACCAGAACTTAGCCTGTCAGGGAACATCTCAGAGAACTTTAAAAAAAGGACCCGGTGACTCATAGAGTCAAGTATTATGCCAAGCTGCTGATGGAGATCGCGGCGCTCCGATCGTCCATGCCGGATGAGGCACTACAGGTCATCCGGTACAGTATAGAGCCCCAGATTCTGGTTGCAGACAAGGCAAAGCCATGGGTCTGGATGGAACGGCTCAGAATACATTACACCGGCACGGCCACTTCCTCGCTATTGACGGACAGATTCACCTTCTGGTTGGCCGCACAATGTGCTCACGAGTCTATACAAGATGGGAGACCCATGTACGACGTGACTGCAGCCTTTGTGGCTATGATGCCTTGACGGATGAGATGAGTCGTGACAAATTTATCTTCGGACTCCGGAACAGTGACATGCGGGCCGATCTACTAAAATGCCATGTCAAAGCCAACGACACAAAGAAGACCCTGAGTGACGTGGTGGCGGAGGCCAAGACACTTGAGGCGGCTAAAAGAGCGAATCAGCTCATTGGTGAGGCGAGTGGCAGAACGGACAAGACGGTCAACTGGGCGGCCCAGGGAAAGGCCCACAAGGACATGCAGTTGAAGCATGAGAGCGGCACATGCCACTGGTGTGGTGACAAACGTGGCCCACATCCCTGGTCGAACTGTCCTGCCAAGGGAAAGACTCGCGACAAGTGTGGCGGTAATGATCACTTCTTCCGCGTCTGTCTTGAGACACAGGGGGATAACCGCCGTCCACAGTCCCAGGGCCGTGGTGCTGGCCAGTCACGTAGGAACCGCCGAGGGAGGGGAGGTTATCATGGAACACCGAACAAACCTCCGACCGATGATCGAGCCCGGCAACACAGTGTCCATGCAGTTCAAGCTGATGGCGACCAGGCTTGCGCACCTGAGAGTGCCTACCCTCATGATCACTGTTACTCACTTGGTGATGTGGATGCATTTCAGGCCGGTGCAAGGAAGGGTCGTAAGTATTCTCTTATCAGACAAGGGGGACAGCTTTGTCAGAACCCCGGTACAGATTGACTCTGCAGCAGGGATCAACACAATGCCGGAGCGCCTAGCTAGGAGACTGTTTCCCACCATCACCATGTCACGCTCACCATATCAACTTTTCCCATACAAAAAGACTTCACCTGTGAAACCGCTTGGTCAGATCAACCTCCTGTGTGACCGCGGGAATCGATACTATGATCTAGTACTCCAGGTGCTAGCAGACAGTGACATTGGTGACAAGCCTGCACTGCTTTCTGGTGAGGACAGTGAGAGTTTAGGTCTCATCAAGATCATAGCTGATGAGGTCCTGTCTCTTTCCCCAGATGTGGTAGATGCAGCAGATCAGGGGCAGTGCCCACCATCTCCAAAGACTATCCAGATTCCGCTCTCCAGACGCCTGCCAACCTGCTGGCAAGCTAACTAAAGATGCCATCTTACGTGAGTACAAGAGCAGCTTTCAGGGCCTCAGATACCTTGGCCCCACTGTACATTTTCAAATGAAGGCAGACGTCATGCCAGTTCAGATGCCCAATCACCGGGTACCAGTCGTCAAGAGGGAAAAGGAGAAGGAAGCATTGAACAGGTATGTGGCCCTAGGGATCATGGAGAAGGTGGATGAACCCATCCCATGGTGCTCAAATGCCCAGGGAAACCCAGAAGATGTATTGACCCAAGTCAGACAGTTAATAAGGCGATTATGAGGCCTTTCTTCCAGATCCCCACACTGAAGGAGCACTTGCACAAGTTGGGTGACGCCAAGTGTTTTTCCCTCCTTGATGTCCGTGAAGGATTCTTACACATACCTCTTGATGAGGAGTCTTCACTGCAAACCACTATGCACACATCTTAGGGCCGATACAGATGGCTGTGGCTGCCTTTCGGCATATCGAGTGCACCAGAGGAGTTTCAGAAGAGGCTTCTGGATGCCCTTGAAGGGCTTGAGGGCACAATATGCATAGCGGATGATATTCTAGTGTATGGCGAGGGTGAGAGCTATGATGTGGCCAAGGTCAACCATGACAGGAGACTAGTGGCTTTAATGGAGCGACTGAACCCAGACAAATTCAAGTTTGCTCTCAAGGAACTCAAGTTCATGGGCAACATTATTACAGACAATGGTATGCGACCTGACCCGGACAAGGTGGCAGTCATCGTTGGGATGCCGACTCCAACCAACAAAGCTGGGTTGCTCAGGTTTATAGGCATGCACACATATTTGTCACAGTTCTGTGAGAATTTTGAGCTCAACCCTACAGCCACTTCGGATGCTTACGAAGGATGGTGCAAGCTTCATATGGTCAGACACACAAGAGCAAGCCTTCCAGAGCGCCAAGGCCCTCATCACATCAGCACCCACACTCCTGTACTACTGCTTGGACAAGCCTGTCACCTTACAGGTGGATGCTAGTGAGTCAGGACTGGGTGCAGCGCTCCTTCAAACAAATGCCAAGGGTGAGTTACAACCCGTAGCATTCAGCTCATGTCACCTCAGTGCGACAGAACAACGCTACTCTCAGATGGAGAAAGATCTGTCAGGGATATGCCAGGGACTACACAAGTTTGACCAGTGGGTATACGGGAAAGCTGACATTACAGTTCACACAGATCATAAACCACTTGTCCCGATTATGTCAAAACCACTACACAAGGCGCCTGCCTGATTGCAGCGGATGCTAATGACCCTGCAGCGCTATCGCTTCGCACTTGAGTCCAAGAAAGGCACTACCCTGCTCATTGCGGACACACTCTCTAGAGCGGCCCTGCACACCCCAGTCAACACGCCTGTAACTATACAGATATGTGAAAAGGGGTACTTTTAAAGGGAATGTACTTTTGTTGGAAGAAATATGTCGTCACTCAGATTTTCCAAATGTCAGCTAAATGTGAAGTATGATCAGCTTTCCTATATAGATAAATGTCAGTTTCTCTTTTTGAACTGCATTGTTTTTTAAATCTTTTTGGTATACATAAATACCCCCTCTCCCCCATAAATCTTATTGGTATACATAAATCCCCCCTCAAGTACAGTCTTCAGGTGGCTTTGAACCTGGGATCTGCTGGTTCTGAGATCGTGGTACACGGACTTTAGGCACCTGGTCTTTAGGCACCCTGCCTTCAGGCCCCCCTGACCACAGGCACCCTGCCCTTAGGCCCTCCGGATCTTAGGCCCCCGGTCTTTTGGCACCCTGGCCATAGGCCCCCTGGTTATAGGCCACATCCTCCTCACGTCCACTACCTCAACCTCACTTCCACTACCTCAACCTCACGTCCACCACCACTTCCTCACGTCCACTACCACCTCCTCACGTCCACTACCACCTCCTCACGTCCACTACCACCTCCTCACGTCCACTACCTCAACCTCACGTCCACCACCACTTCCTCACGTCCACCACCTCAACCTCACGTCCACTACCTCAACCTCACATCCACTACCCCCTCCTCACGTCCACCACCACTTCCTCACGTCCACTACCACAACCTCACGTCCACCACCTCACCCTCACGTCCAACCCCCAGGGTTGTGGACGTATAACGTGGTTGTGGACGTATGACAGGGGTAGTGGGATGTGAGAGAAGGGGGTGTACATAATGGGGGGGGGGGGTTGGACGTGAGGTGAAGGGGTTAGACATGAGGGAGGGGTTTGGACGTGAGGGAGGGGTTTGGACGTGAAGAAGGGTTTGGACATGAGGGATGGGGTTGGATGTGAGGGAGAGGGTTGGATGTGAGGGAGGGGGTTGGACGTGAGGGAGGGGGTTGGACGTGAGGGAGGAGTTTGGATGTGAGGGAGGGGGTTGGATGTGAGGGATGGGGTTGGACGTGAGGGAGGGGGTTGGATGTGAGGGAGGGGGTTGGGCGTGAGGTAAATGGGTTGGACGTGAGGGATGGGGTTGGACGTGAGGGAGAGGGTTTGGACGTGAGGGAGGGGGTTGGATGTGAGGGAGGGGGTTGGGCATGAGGTAAAGGGGTTGGACGTGAGGGATGGGGTTTGGACGTGAGGGAGGGGGTTGGATGCGAGGGAGGGGGTTGGATGTGAGGGAGGGGGTTGGGCGTGAGGTAAATGGGTTGGACATGAGGGATGGGGTTGGACGTGAGGGAGAGGGTTGGATGTGAGGGAGGGGGTTGGACGTGAGGGCAGGGTTTGGACGTGAGGGAGGGGGTTGGATGTGAGGGAGGGGGTTGGGCGTGAGATAAAGGGGTTGGACGTGAGGGATGGGGTTTGGACGTGAGGGAGGGGGTTGGATGCGAGGGAGGGGGTTGGACGTGAGGGATGGGGTTGGACGTGAGGGATGGGGTTGGACGTGAGGGAGGGGGTTGGGCGTGAGGGCGGGGTTGGACGTGAGGGAGGGGGTTGGGCGTGAGGGAGGGGGTTGGACATGAGGGAGGGGGTTGAACGTGAGGGAGGGGGTTGAAATGGACGTGAGATTAGTGCCTACAGGCCGGGGGCCTGTAGTCAGGGTGGCCTAAAGGCAGGAGGCCTCAGATCCGGAGGGCCTGTGGGCTGGGGGCCTGTGTTCCGGGGGCCTATGGCGTGTGGGCCTACAGTCAGGAGGGCCTGTATTCCGGATACCCGATATATCTTTGATATATAAATGTTTTCTACGGGAATGTGGGAGAGGACCTGGCAGCGGCCTTTTCACATCTACCTGGCAAAACAAACCCAGAGGAAGCTAAGAATAGAGAGTACAACTCCCATCTACACCAACTCTATGGTCATCAAGGATCTTCTACTGATAACAGTCCCCTACGTCAAAGACATAGTGGACAACTCCATGAAATATGGAATCTTCCCACAAAAATGAGCCAAAGGCACAATAATACCCATACCCAAATCAGGAAGACTGGACGACCTAGTAACGGACGTTCCACAACTGCCAGCCATTAGCAAGGTAGTAGCCAGGAGGGTCTGTGTTGTGTCTTGTGTACACTGAGTACGTCGTGGGGTGTAGAAGACAGTTGCAGACAGTGGCAACACTTACAGCAGGTCGTGTAAGTAGCCAGGAGGGTCTGTGTTGTGTCTTGTGTACACTGAGTACGTCGTGGGGTGTAGAAGACAGTTGCAGACAGTGGCAACACTTACAGCAGGTCGTGTAAGTAGCCAGGAGGGTCTGTGTTGTGTCTTGTGTACACTGGTACATCTTTAGAGTAGGGAGGTGAGGGCTGAAGCCTCACACCGAAATGAAGTACTGCTGACCTCTCTTTCCAAGGATAGGTATTATGTTTTAATTAAATTTTAAGCATGTGATTGCTATTTGTTTAGTTTGTGAAAACATATGAAAGACCTATTGTATATGATCACCTTTTAATAGCTAAGGTATATATGCTATTTAGTGTAAAACGTGCCAAAACGTGCCGCACAGTGGCAATGTCCGCCTAAAATGGCTCTGGTCCGGCAGAATGCCAAGTGTTGCAGGACCAGATGTCCTCTACATTCTGAACTAGAACTGAAGTTACAAATTCTAGAGTGCACACTAATATTCTAGGCAAATTAGAGCTTTTTTTTTGTTATTATTTCTTTTATAAATATTATTCTATTCTAAATAGTATGCAAAACTTTGATTTTGGCATTCGGTCCTGCAGAAATCTATCCGGTCCTGCAAAATTGGCTAGCTGCAGGACCGACTGTCCTGCATGCCGAAAAAGAAATTATTGTTGTTTAACTACTAAAACTAAAAAAATCTAGTTTGTGTAAAACACCCAGCAAATCTGCGTTTGTCTGCTCATGTTTGAGACAGGCCTGCGTTTGGTCCTCCTGCGCTCAGACTCACTGAGCTTGTCTGCGAGTACCGTGCGTGAGCACCCACAGTTGGTCGCACAGACACGCAGACACTACTGCTGCGACATACGTCCGACGCAGGACTCTCGCCTGCTCACACCTGGGCAAATGCTGCGGATGTTGTAAACGCCAGCAAGCGCGAGGCCACGCCACGTGTCTAAAATGTGACTCCCCAAATTATCACCAGATGGCAATACATGTACAAAACAACTTATACTGAAATTGATTGCTGTCATTCTAGATTCATATAAGTTATGTTGAAGAATTTGATCGTTCTCAAAGGGAAAGTTGATGGTTAAAGAGAATGATATTTAAGTTGAGTTTGTGAACGTGTATTTATTCATGCATGATTTGCGTATACAACACACATAAAAAACGTATGAGTATTAATTTCAATAGTCAATAGATACTACAGCATCTCTAGTCAATCGGATGTTGAGGAAATTCGTATTCCTATGTTATTTGTAGGATATAAGTCCCATAAACGTTGTGGATATGATAACGCAAATTGAGTTCGGTAGAAAACATGATCCAACAGGTTGATAATTTGAACATATAACAATTATCAGCTTGTGTTTGTGCAATAGTACTATATTAATAAGTTGTCAGTGCATGGTGACTAACACTTTCCAGGTGGATGCATGCATGATAAATACTATATCAATTTTGAACTGGTACACTGGAACATGTATCTGCTTTACATGTGCAGTAGGTACATATACCGTAGCATGCCCAAGGAGTGATGATTTTTTTAACAAATGTTACAAGATGATCACTCCCCCACAGCGTTTCATCACACACATCATTGCATTATCCCAGTCATGGGAAGATACCCATCAGTGCTCTATTGATGCCTTATAGCAAGTTACCCATCAGGGCTGCATTCATGCATCATTAAAATCAAAGGATTAAGGCATCATGCTATCCTTTAAATGTCAACTTCTCCATCAGTATCAAATGATCAGCATGTTCATAACGGACTTTCAGGCTGACTTCATGCACAATGTGTCTCTGTGGGCCACCCTTATAATTCTTTCCAAAAAACACGGAATGGGTACAGTACATGACACAAAGAAATACACAGGAAGTTTCAGAACGTGTTAGTCTTCTGTGTGTGGGTGTAGAGATTACTGAGGAGACTGGGGCAGGATGGGGGAGGACGCGTTCGCCCGCATGCCGTCTCCACTAATCCGTTGGAGTAGCGTCGTCCGTGGGGATGTCTTGGAACTGCACGGTGGGTACCTAGGGTCGTGGCAGTTGGGGAGGGGTAGACTGGAGGAGGGCAGTACGTCTCTGCAGGTGGTCATTTATGCACTGGAGGAGCGTCCACTACACTTCTGGTGAAGCTTGGCAAGCTTACACATTGCCACACAGTCACACATGCAGTCAGATCCTAAGACACCACCTCGACTCCGAACTTCTGAACCATCCACTGTGAAGTCTTTCCTGTGAAGAGCTTACTCATTGTAAGTATGTTTTCTATACTCTACTCCTAATCCATGTATTATTTTCAGTGATGTGATGAGCCTAGATTTGCTATTGTTTTCTCTTTGAGATAATTTAGAGATGCACGTTTCTTTTGTCAAGTTATGGACCTCTGAGTCTTGTCTGAGTCTATAGTCCCGGGGTATATAGTCTTTTTTGAAATATGATTCCTAATACAAAAGTTGTTTAAATTCAAATTGCACATATTTATCACTGTTACTAATTGTAATATATATGTCTATAATGTTATGAAATAGCATGACTATGTTCTTGAAGTTTCCTCAATAGCTGGTAGGAAGTGACCGTTAGAGCATGCAGGATTACCGCCATTCGTTAGTTACGGGGGAGAGGCATGGGGGGCCATGTGGAGCAGGCCTGGGATGGTCTGCTTCCTGGCATGGGTTGCGTCACATGTTGCCTTGGCGGGAAGGGCTGCTTGGTGGGCAGGGGATGGGGAGGGGGCTGGTGGAATATTCAGTGAGCGTCACCTTAGCACCCATGCAAATAGGAGAGGATTTCACTAGAATGAGTTGGCCTAACTATATGGGTAAATCATCCAAAATTCGGACCTATTTGTCCCGCTCTTTGTAGGGGGTAATTAAATAAATATTACCCTGTTAACAGGGTAATATAGATTATTAAACCAGGCTACAAGGATTGCATGCTTGGTGGTGGTGTGTTATTTGAGGGGTTGGGGGTGAAGGGTACGCTCCCGGGTACACTTCGAATGGAGGAGATGGGAGTGGCGCGGGAATGGCCACCCCTTCGGCGCACAGAGGCCGGCCTGCCTTGCAGCTCCAACGGTCAAGTTGGGTGCAGCAGCCGGGCGGGTCGGGGATTAGTGGACCGAGGTAGGGGACGCGTCCCCAGCGTCCTTTGTTAGTGCAAGGCGGGAAAACATGTACATGAAGCATCCTCTTCTTATAGAGTGGGGGTGGCGAGAGGAGGTGATTGTGAGCATATAGGTCCTTACTACTCCTGTCTGCTGGTGTTTAATGAGGGATATTCAATGATTTATTAGGGCTGAGTCATTTATTACTAGCGGGGGGGGCTTGGTGGATTTTCCAAGAACGACAATTTTTTTCTCTACCCCCCCCCCAATCAGTTAGCAAAAAGTAATCTCAAACCCCCCGCCTACATTCTGAACTTGAGAAATTGCCTACCAAAAAATCACAAGTTTTTAAGGGGAGCATATCTAGTTTTGAGCCCCCCCCCCCTACCGAGGGCCTGTTTTTCATTATTCCCCCCGCCCCTATATCCACCAAGTCCCCCCCCCCCCCTCAGCTGACAATACAATGGGTATAGACCCCTAAAATCGACATGGCGATATGGCCATTTCTTAAAATCGACATGGCTACATAACTATTTCTTAAATTCCACATGCGAGAAGGAGCTTAGTGACATTAAAAAGAGTAGGCCTAAAATAGGTGACCCAACCTTTTCTTCAAATTTTGTCTTGGTAGGTTGTCAAACTGCTAAATTTTCCTGAGGCCTGCGGCCCCCAAAACCCCCAGATCTATAGGCCCTATGTCCTCCATGTCTATAGGCCCCGTGTCTCCCATGTCTATAGGCCCTATGTCCTCCAAAAGCAAAAGCAAATTTACTTGACATTGATAGATATGGGTTTTTCCTTAGCGACATGGGACATGGGCATTCCTGAAAATCGACATGTGACATATGGTTACCACCCATTAAGGGCCCCTTGAGTCATGGTCACGCCCTCCTAATTGACAGTGACATTAGACTGATAATTTTAAACTGACACTTTAAATAATCAATTGAAGTTTTTGCATCTAGGGCCATACCTGCATGTACTGGTGGTGGGTGGGTGGGGCCAAATAAAATAAAAGGTTGGTTTCCGGTAACATGGTCAGACAACACAGACCCGGCCGGTCGGATTTAACAAAAAAAATAATTTTTATTTTAAAGTTCTAATTTTCCTTTTTTAGGCCTACTTTTAGCGTTTTTCCTCTAAAATCCTTAAAAATTATCCGATTTACAAACCGTAAAAACTGGCATGTAGGGAAAAAATTGGAAAAGAGAAAAAAAGAGGGGGACCCGGCCCTGTTATGCTAGACCCGGTCGGGTTACCGGAAACAAACCTTCTTTTTTTTTTGGCCCGGGTTATACCCTTCACTCATCTGACCGATGCAGTGGTCGCATATGACAATGGTAGAACCCCATCACCCATTCTACCCTTCGCTGACATGACACCCCCCCTATATATCCCTTGATACGTATGTAATTAATGGATGGCCCCTATGTGTTAAATGATGTATCACAGTCTTGAATTCCATATGCCAACCAGACATTAAACGACCTAACAATCAATGTGGTACCTTATTGATCATGTGCCATTGTGACACATGCATGGTAGCACATTGATCTCATGACACGTGGTAGCACATTGGTCATGGTAGCACATGGATCAACGTTTTGCTTTAAGGGATCTATAACTTCAATACAATCTGATACATATCGGTTATTGTGTTTTCTGCTTTACAGAACACCTGTCATGGACCTAGTTAACGGTACCATAATTGTCTCAGACGGGAGCTCATGTACAAATAGTTCAACCTCCAAACCACATAGTATGGCATGTGACTGTGACAGTTGCAGAACCACAGATCCCAATGACTGGATTGTTGCCCCAACTCCCCAATCAAAACGTAGGAGAATCCCACTAACATCTCGTCCGGGTCACAGTTTTCTATCTGGCAAATCAACCCCTGAGCTACATAGTATGGCATGTGACTGTGACAGTTGCAGAACCACAGATCCCAATGAGTGGATTGTTGCCCCCACTCCCCAACCAAAACGCAGGAGAATCCCACTGACATCTCGTCCGGGTTACGGTGTTTTAGATGGCAAATCAATCTCTGTTTGTAGATCTCCTGAACACTCTGAAAAGGTCGTATTTCGTCAGGTTTCACCATATCCAGAATCCCCATCAGATGTTAGTCCTTTATCTCATGAGGTTTCAATATCTGAGAAGATCGTGCCTGGCCACCAGAAAAACAATCATGTATGGAGTGAAGTATTTAACAACTCTGAGACCTGTCCCCCAGAGAGTGTCCCATATGGTCTGGATAGTACAAGCACAGATGAATGTGAACGGGAGGACAGAAAGTCATTACTCCGTCGTCAACTTGTGCGTAGACGGTTAGCTTTACAGCTTCCCAATGATACAGATTATGTAACTACTGACTATGAGACTTCTGATTAACTGTGATACAAAATGTAGGCATTAAACATATTTTCCTTTATATCAAGATTCACAGTTTCCAACTTAGGCAGAGCTGGCAATTATCATAATTTTAATGCAAACTTTGACCCCTTTTCAGGAATACAAATTGGCATGACAAAAATGGTTTTAAGTACATGGAGCACAAATTTCAGGAAAACTAGAATCATTATATTTATTTGATTACATACTCCATTAAAATATCCAGTTTATATATATTATATCAAATATAATTTGCCAGTGGAGAATAATGATCATTTTTGGTTAGGAAAGAGAAGCAACTTCAATTGTAGATTTTTGTGGCAACCCTGTGACGCCATTGTTCATATTTTTCTTGTACAAGATATACTGATCTTTGGCAAAAATGTCAGACAATTACGATGTCTGATGTGTTAAATTCTCCTTATCTAATTAAGTTTAGCAGAATAAACTGAATAGGGGGTAATTTTGTGATTTCTGACCATATGAAAATTTGTAGGAGTAGCAATCACACTAGGGTGTTAGGTCACAATGGGTGGGACAACATGTAGACTATAAGTTGATATGTTACAAGTAGGCATATCTTATAACTTCAATTTCACCACTAACCTGCCACCCATTATTTGATGACAGCAGTTCTTGAATAACAAAATACAGACCGTTGGTGATAATACCTGTTTAACCTGTCTAATTGTCCAGTCATGTCATATGTGGTATGGGTTCCAAGGTGATCTATGGACCTAACGTTTTCAAGGTAAATTACAGAAGTGCAAATGATTCTTCAACTATGTTAAAACAATACAGAGGAATATTGTAAGCTGACTTAATACTCAAATTCTATCTTTATAGCTCATTTATCCCATATGTCACGTATTGGGAATGGTATGTAATGCAGTAAGATTATTTTTTTGTCTATTGCAGTTAAGTTCTTCAACTCAACAATATCAGGTTGCATAGACTCCACAATAGGGTAAGTATTGCAAGACCTTAAGGGAGGAAGGAATCGTCAATACGGGAGTGGTCCTTAATTAACAAGAAAGGGGATGAATTTCAGGTGTCTATGTCTCTCACCCTGATCCAGTGTTATCATGGCACATAAATATAAGCACACACCTGGTGCCAGAAACAATTATATGATCAACCTACGGAAGAGAAAAGCTGGCCAGGATCCTGATGCCATTGAGGAGATTCCAATTTCAAAACAACTCAGCAATGTGCCTGATGATGAGCTTTATGAAGTGGAAGAGCTTGAATTCAGCTTTAACTGTGGGCATATAGGTTTACCAATAGAACTTACACATCCAGAAGAAGACCCAATTCCATGTACCTTACCTTCAGGTATTGATCGGCCAAATGTGTGTGGAATTCATGATGCAACTTCCAATGAAATTATCACAAATGCACAACCAGACTGTGGTGGAAATGAAGATCCCCTTGTCAACTTTGAGGCTACTGATTCTTGTGAGGAAGAAATGCCTGAGCCTCCACCTTGTAACTATTCCCGTGCTGATTTCGCTTGTGAAGATCCTCCAACAGCTGAACTGCCCAAAGTCGAGGACAACAAAAAAGATGTCAAAGCTAGATTGAGAGAATTGTGGACTAAAGGTCAGTGGAGTGAGCAATCAAAAAAAGGCGTAGTTGACATCCTCAATGACTGTTTTGATGCAGGTCTACCATCATTCCATCAAATTGAAGGCACACCCTTAAATCTGCATTCCCATATTCTGTGTAGCGGCAACTACATCTACCTTGGCTTGGAGATAGGTATCCGGAAACGCTTGTGCTCAGATGTAGAGTATGCCCGCACCATAACTGAAATCAACCTTATGATCAATGTTGATGGGATTCCCTATGCCAAGAGTGCGAGGCGTCATCTGTGGCCCATTCTAGTTGCATTTGATGACTATCCACCAATAACAGTCGCTGTGTATGATGGTGATGGTAAACCCGAAGAGCTAGAAGGGTTCATTACCCCTTTCCTTGATGAACTTCGTGAGCTGGAAGCCAGCGGTCTTAAAGTAGGAAATCCCATTTTGGGGTACCGGAATATTCCTGTAAAAACCTTGTGCTGGGTTTGTGATGCACCTGCTCGAGCCTGGCTGAAGAATGTCAAGGGCCATTCTGGTTACTTCAGCTGTGAGCGCTGCACCATGGAGGGTGTTAGAGTCGGTAGCATCAACTGCCATGATAGAAGAATGTTTGCCAATGCACAGAAAAGGACAGATGCCGACTTTGATGAAATGAAGTACTATGACACAGACAAGGCAAAGCGACACCAGCATGGGTTCACACCCCTCATGGCAGCTAACGTACTTTGTGTCAGCATGTTCATACTTGACTTCATGCATAGTGTATGCCTGGGAGCCACTAAAAGACTCCTTTACATGTGGCTGACCTATTCAGCCCAAGTAGCGCTATTTTTGCCAGTCTCAAAGTCAGCCCGTGAACAGCTAGACAAAATGTTGAAAGACCTTGGCTCTTGTATGCCCAGTGACTTTACTAGACAAGAACTAAGGGGTACCAGTGAGATTGTTTACTGGAAGGCCAAAGAGCTCAGGACGTTCTTGTTTTATTCCGGTCCTGTTGTTCTCAAGGAATTCTTTGATAACCAACCAGCTGTCTATGACCATTTTATTTACCTCCATGCGGCCATACGAGCACTCTGCATACCTGACAAGAGTATAAGAGAACCATATATTCCACAGGCAAAGTTATGGCTAGAATACTTTGTTGATCGCTCAATAACTTTGTATGGTCAGGGTTTTGCCTCATGCAATATACATGCGATGTGCCACATTGCTGACGATGTGTTTTATACAGGAAAGTCATTGGATGAGATTGGAGCATTCCGTTTTGAGAATCACCTTCAAGTCATAAAGAGCTATGTGCGACCCTCCTCCAAAAATGCTTGTATCAGTGTAGCTCGTAAACTGCATACATTGGACAGGGTTGTACGCCGAGACACCAGCAAGTACATAGGGACCATAGGCACCAGATTTCATAAGACCAATGACAACTGCTTTTACACCACTGAGCGAAACCTAGTGTTTGTAAATCATGAGAACCAGGATGGCACTTTCAACTGTGACTTGTATTTGCAAGTGCACCTAAAGGCACTGTATGATAAGCCATGTTGCTCGAAAGATCTGTTCATCTCTGTGATAGACCTAAACACACCTATACAGATTATTGACAACTTCCCAAGGTCCAAATTGAAGCGGAAAGCTGTCCTTCTTGGCATGCCCAACCATACTGGCACCTTTGTGGCAATAGGTGTCCTACACTCTATGGCATAATCTTATGCAGGTTAACCATAACCCATGTCCATTATCCTTTCCTTTACCAGCTACGCCTTAATGCAAAAACGTTTTTTAAATAAGTTATTTCTATTTGATATTTTGTCTCTTCCCAACCTGGAGAAAATTAACACGATTTTACCCCAACTAAATCAATTTTTAGGTTAGAAATCATAAAACGAGTCATACACAAGAGTTATTTAGTTTTGGGCAGTTTTCTCAATTAGTAAATTTACTGTTATTATATCTCCTTTATCAGAATACATAAGTTAATTTTGCCATTTTTCCAAAACAGCATTAGCGCTAGTTATCTTTACAATCTCTATGTTTTTGGAAAGCTTATGCCATCCCCCATAGGTTTAAAATCCACCGTAATACTTTCTGGTTTGGAAAGTGTTAATATGGGTGATTGACTCTGATGTTTGCTCTTGCAGATTCCTATGGCTATGACAAAGGATGAACGAGTCATATCACTGGATCCTGCTGACTATGATCCAAATGTCCTTAAAGTAATTACTCTAGCAGTGGACCTTGATGATTATGTACTTGTTGGTTGGAGGGAGAGGAAAGGCAGTCGGGGGGGAAATAAGTATATACAGTACCGCACAGGTGTATTCCCTGGCTGTTGGTGTGCAGTAGATCCAGAAGATGAAGATATCTGGACTATCTTCTTCCCTGCTGGCACTAATTTGAAAGAAGCCAATAGGGCTTTGTTGAACAAACACCCCCCCGATATACAATCATGGCAGGGATACTCTCTTAAAATGCTCTATGGATCTGGTGATAAGGAATCACTTGAGGAATTACATGAATCTCTTTTGGATACGCTTCCTCAAAATCATCTTGAACAGCCTGCAGAACTACAGCCTAAGAGGAAGCGTAGACAACAGAAGAAATATAATCCCCAGGGAGATTCAAGTGAGGAGAGTTCATCAGCTGTGGATTCTGAACATGGGAGGTGGATGATAAAGTCCGCTGGAGCTAACCGTATGCTTAAACCTGTTGAAAAACAGAGGCTAGAAAGAGAAGTAATGGAAAGAGAGAGGGCTAAGACTGAGCAGGGTAATGTAGCTGATAGGGAATCAGACAGTGACAATGAACCCCTGGGAACTTTTGAAGCAATGGAACCACCCGCGGCTCTCCGACCTGGTGCCTTCCAATGCCATTCAAGCTCTACTAAGATTGGCCCAATGCAGTCCACAAACAATGAACTACAATCAAATTCACAAACTCTAAATGCAAGTGACCCTAGTCCAAATGGTAGTGATGGCAGCTGCAGTGAAAATGATGACCACAGTACTTCACAAAAGCGCCAAAAGACTGAACACAATGATGGTTATAAGCATCACGTGGGTAATACTATTCCTGGAGATGATGACAAGAGTGGTGATGAGCAAATCCTTTTGATTGAACAGTGTGATAGTACCAAGCCTCCTCTCTGTGTTAAAGTTGACAAATCTATAACTATATCAGGGGACATTGCAAGCATGATTGGATGTATATCAGTTTCTGAAGCAATGGAAACATCGGCAGGAGTTCATCAGTCTCCAAGAAGTGACGATTCTGTGCACCGACCTGCATCACCTAACTGTGACAAATATGAGGTTAGTCAAGAAAGATAATTATTAAGGGTATTGGTGCTGTGCTAGAATAGTGATGCTGTACCATCATCACAGAACACAATAGTGATGCTGTACCCTCAACAAAGAACAAAAAACTAATTATATCAGAATTACTTTATTATATGACAAATAGACTTAATAGCCAATGATCATGGATTTGAGGGGTAATCTGCAATCTGTGCAATCATTTTTCCTCCGATATTAAGACAATTAGTCATCTGTCTGATGAACATTTTCCATGCTATTTAATTACAGGCAGCTGAAGTTGACCCTGAATCGGCATCAGAGAGGCGCATAGGTACATCATCTACAGCAGATGTAATCAGGACATCACATGTAGCTGGCGTTGATAAAGAGCGTGCTGAGAAAGGGACTATAGCTGGCAAATCTCGGCTACAGATAGTAAGTTTCAAATTGAACCTTAGGAATTATGCTAGTTGCAAAATTGATTATGTTAATGATAAAGAATATCTGATTATAAACCTTTAAAGACTGCATAGTGATTTGATGTCCTTGACCGTCATGGTGCATAAATACAGTCCTGGCGAGTAAGCTTTAAGCCCTGTAGGGTCAGCATAATACATGTATGTAGTAATGACAACACAAGTCAGTTGCCAGGGCTGTATACATGCATCATAACCATTAAGTGACATAATGGTTTAAAGCAACAAGTTGCCCTTAAAGGGTTAAGTGTATACTTTGAAACATTTATAGATAATATTTCTCTGTCAATCTCATGGTCATATTATATTTTTGATTAATCTATTTTCGTGTTCTAGACTGATTATTATCATTAATTGCTTGAGAGCTAGCTGGGGATGCCTGTCATACCATTAGCCATTCTTTTAAAAATGGGAACCTTTGTTTTGCAGAGAGAGGATGCTGAAGATGTAACCAATGGAGAGAACAATATAGGAGATTTGCATCGTTCAAATGTGGTAAGGAGGCCTAGTTCAATATGCTCAGTGTGTTTATCAATTTGTCTATGCAGATTTCTGTAATTTATCGGTGTCCTTATTGCTAAAACACAGTTCTTTAATACAATATAGACATAACTATATGATTTCAACTAATATTTATGTGTATTTATGCATGCCAACGGTAAAGTTTTAAACCAGTAATATAAAGTAAAAAACGGAAACTCATTTTCTTATAATACATTATCCCCTTTACTTGGATTGCAGTGGAAAAGTGGTAGATACCTGGAGCCTCAGATTGGAGCTGGTGGTAAACGAATACTTCCCTTCACAACTTCAAAACAGAAAGGAACACGGGCACCAGCTTCCCAGATGGTACAGGAGGCCATGCCAGTCACACCCAGCACATCGCATCGACCAGATACACCTAGTCTGGCATCCATGCCAGTCACACCCAGCACATCGCATCGACCAGATACACCTAGTCTGGCATCCATGCCAGTCACATCCAGCACATCGCATCGACCAGATACACCTAGTCTGGCATCCATGCCAGTCACACCCAGCACATCGCATCGACCAGATGCACCTAGTCTGGCATCCATGCCAGTCACACCTAGCACATCCAACTTGACAGGAACACCTGCAATGGGAGTTGGATGGCGTGGGGGCCTGACAACAGCCCTAAACACATTCTCAAAGAACATAACTAATATGAATAGTACCACTGGTAACTTGTCAAAGAAAATTGATAAACTCGATAGGCGCGTCTATGATTTGGAGACAACAAGTCATAAGCTGGTGCAAATGCAAGTTTGGCAAAATAAAGCTCTTTATGAGTTGTGCAAGCTGAACGAAAATGTCTTGGATCAAATTGCTGAACCCCCATCGCCACCAACTGCAGCTAACCGCGCACCATCTCCCGTCCCACCAGCAGAGGAGGTACTTGATGATCCTCTTGGCCTCCCTGATGTAGAGGACACTGGGTTTGAACCCACTATTTGTAGCACTAAAGAAGAATTCGATGTGCAAGATAAATTACTTGAGGCTAACAGTACAATATTTGATGAACTTGTTGCCCGGTGGGGCAGGGAGAAAGCTATCTATCCGAATGAGAAAAGTGACAAGTGGACAATTATGCTCCGCCAAATGATGGACCGTGTCATGACACTGGAGTTTCAAACTCAGTTTAATTGGGCAGGAGGTAGTGGTATTTGTGGTGTAGTTGAAAAGTACAGATTCCAAGATACACAGCACGCAAAGCTTCTGATGAGAGCTGCTTGTTTAAGATCTCGCTTGTTTGATGACCCACTCTGCCATGGAGCACTAAAACGGCAAAGAGAAGAAATGCATGCCATAATAAACCGGGTAAATGAGCGAGCAAACCGACACAACAAAAAGGTTGCTAAGGAAAGTGAGAAGTTGCACAAGGTTAACTATACTGCAACAATGCATGAAAAGGCTCTGAGAATAGCACAGGCAAAAACTTCAACAGCAGAACGTAAAAAGAAAAGTAAAACACCAGCAAAGGAAACTGAATTCGGTACAATGAATGCAAATCAAGATGGTTAATTGTTTCTTCACTCACTACTAGTAACATTATTTGAATGACTGTATAGCCCCTCTGCACGTCTTTTGAAGGCTCCATATGATTACTATATAACCTACCACTTCTACTATCCATAGTTTGAACGTCTTAACGCTTTAATGGTGCATGTTGCTAAAAGATGATATCTGTTCTGATGATGCACCAATGCAATCATGGCTAGTAACTCAACGGTGCTGCATTGGTGCATCAAGCCAACCCTTTGGGAGTATCTCAAGCCTATAGGGTCAGCATGATGCTTGAATGCAGCACTGGTGAGTTACTCACCAGGGCTGCATTCATGCACTGCCAAGTTACTCGCCAGGGCTGCTTTCATGCATCATAACGACCAAGGGCATGATTCATTAAAGCACTATGTCATCCTTAAAGGGTTAGACAATTATTGTGTGATAAGTGACATTTTTAGGAATGAAACCTTGCAGAAAGAATCTGATTTTTGTACATTGACTGATGGACAAAGCCCTTAAGGTGTTACATTATATGCTGAAATTGTACACGTTTTAAGAATGACAGATGTGAAGGTTTTGAGATGTCTTGTATCATATTGGCCCATCCATTTTCGATATACCCTGTATACCTTGCCTGTATAAGGGTAACAGGCATAAGGATCATTTGCTATAAGGGCTATGTGATGTTTACTGAGCGGTTTAGGTATTGTGTTAACTGTGAATCAGTGAGCATGTGGAATGACTCTTCGATTTTGTGAATGTTTACTGTATGTATCCTCTAGGTTGTAGATGGAGGAGGTAGTGGCTAATGCATTATCCATATACTAAGTTCCCGGGAAACTGATCAAAAAGTTGTAATTTGTGTGATTTAGAGGGGTCTGGGGGTTAATCATTAAGCCAATAAGTTGTGGAAGAGCTGCATACGGGAGTATGGGTGTTGGGGTGGTGGGGGGGGGGGGGTGCAACCGGGTCATACCGCTGTGGCCCGTGTTATCTAGGGCAGTCTGATTCAGATACTGGGGTTATATAAATGCTCTGTCTTGGGTTTAATTGTCTTACATGATTGTGTTTGTATTGATTAGAGGTATGCGGCCAACACCCAACCTAGAGATGAATACTCATAAATACTGTAATTATTAAGATTAGAGTCGGTATACACTACTGTAGCTGATGTTCATTAAAGGGGTATAGGCCTACGTTGTGTTAATTGTTTTCACGATATATATATAAGAATGCAAGGTCATGATTATGAATAAAACCATGTAGCTGATTTCATAATAAAGAATATACCTGACAGAAAAAAAACACTTCTGACTTGTCTATCATCTATGGTTACAATAATGAACGATTTTGCCATAGTATTATGAACGATATGAACTAAGCACCCAGAAAAACTATATATAGTATGCCTTTCGCATCACAAGAGGGCACTAGCAGTATCCTTCCCATCTCCCACCAGGTGTCGCCTCATACGCTAACGCATGCGTCTGGGTGCGTTTGGTAGCGTGTGTAGCGCCTGCGTACATCAGCGTTTATCAGCGCCCTAGCGCCTGCGTCATGGAGCGACCACACGGCGCTAGTCGCCAGGTGGCCCCCAACTACACGATTCAGTCGCACAGCGCTGGCGTGGTCGCCTGTAAACTCCCTCACACGCCAATTTACTGGGCATGTATGTAAACTAAATAAGTTAAAGTAACTTTAGTACAATACCTGACTACTGAGTCAAGAACTAACATTTAACACAAGTTTACTGGACAACATTTATAAGTCAAGATAAGGACTTCAAAAATCTGAAGAGACACTGAACTTATCTAAAGTGACACAGTATATTTTCACTTGTTGAGGAGGAGTGTTGAGATTATTTGATGACACGGGAAAATATGCCATCGGGTACCAGCGTCTCTTTGACTTCCGTTAATAAACGTGACGTCACAAGCTGTGGTCGCCATCATGAATGCAGACGTTTACCCTAGCCAAATTGAAATGAGAGCACAACCCGACCTGAACAAAATCTTTAGTTGAGCCTGCACAAACCGACTCACTATAAACGAAAAGAAAATACAAGTAGTGATGTATGGTACACAACCAAAGCTTGATGCCAACAGGCAAGTCACACTGAAAATCGATGGCAAGCAAGTAGATGCTAAATCAACCTTTGTGTACCTTGGTGTCTCAACTGACTAAAGCCTGACATGGCAAGCGTGAGAAAGAGAACGGGCTACAAAATCAGGCAACTCAATGAGGTGAGAGTGATACTAGTCCATTTCTGCTCGGCCCGTTTCTATTCAGCTGTTAAGCCTGGTTCTGCTTGGCAGAAATAATATGAATTTTGACCCAATACAATGATGTATCTTTGTATAGTAAGTCAATTTACCATATGGTCAGGTTTGCATTTGTCTGCTACCCCCCATTGTATTCAGAATTCACTACATTTCTCTACCAGAATTGCACCCCCCATCAACCTGTTGGTGAATTTGGTAAAAAAGAAAAGCTAATCAAACATTGCACTGCGCTGGTGCCCCCCCCCCTCATGGGGGCCTGCAAAAAATCCCCCCTCCCCCTCTTCCTGCATGTCTCGGGGTGCATTATAATGCATTTTTTCATATAGTTTATGTGACCAAAATTAAACTAGAGAGCAGAAACAAGCAGAATCGGGCCCATTAAGGGCTGCACAGTACAGATTGCGACCCTTAAAAAAAAATACCACTCTATTTTCATGATGGCTTCTATCGATAGTCTTGGATGTACAAAATGTCTCCTGTTGCCCATGACATCACCATTGGGCCAAATACCTCTCAGTAGAGCCTGCACAGCATTGGTAGTCTCCACTTAGGTGCCCCTTGTACCTTTCTTTTGACACTGAGTGCTACTTGTCAAGAGAAATCTACACGCAATGACCTCACTGAGGTGCCCTACATAATATCATAACGTTGCAAATTTCACAAAACTAATTAAAACATCACAAAAGTAGTTTAGTTGCCTACAGGCCTCAACCAGGTGCAGCTGCCCCAATGGTGGTTGTCATGGGCAACAGGAGATAAGCCTGCTGTGCTATCTAACGATAGCAGATGCCTTACTAAAATTAAACTAGAATTTTGTATATTAGTACCAAGACTATCGATAGAAGCCATTATGAAAATAGAGTGGTATTTTCTTTTAAAGTGTAACAAAACTAGCCTAATGTCCATGCATCTACATACATGTACATGGCCCCTGACATTCACAGCTCGTACATGGGGCTTGTACATAGGGCTTGTACATAGGGCTTGTACATAGGGATTGTACATGGGACTTGTGCATGGGATTTGGGCAGGGGTGTGAGGTGTAGGTACATGGGATGTAGGTACATAAGGTGTTAATCCTATGCATTTTCCATGTGTTATTGAGGCTGACATAGACGTTAATGCTATGTGCACTGCAGAAACTTTTCTCCTGTGTGGGCCTGACTGTAAATGCTATGTGTGTGTGTCCCAGTTGAACCTGGGTAGCAAACCGTTCATCCAATTAGTAAGGCTTAGACTTATAAAAGTGATACAAGTCCGTTTCTTCTCTGCCCGATTCTGCTCAGCTGGGTGACACAGGTATTTTCAGTTTGATACCCGTGTACTACCAATGTATTAATTAGATGACTTTGACAAGCAGAATTACCATATTAAAGTAATTACGTATAGCAGGCCCTTTAAGGGCCGCAATCTACACTGTGTTGCCTCTTAAGGGGACTCGTTTCTGACCTGCCCTGAGGCCGTTTCTGACCTGCCCTGAGGCCGTTTCTGACCTGCTATGAGCCCGTTTCTGACCAGGTGACAAGGTGTGTTGTATTCTCTTGAGTTTAAATTTGGTCACATTAACTATATGAAAAAACGCGGAAATTAGTCCAAAGTTGGATCAGTTTGGTAAGATCATCTGATGGCCACTTTATGTTCCAAAGAACCCCTAGACTAGGGCACCACAGGAGCAGGCTAACCACAGCGGTAAATATTATATGGTTCCCCTTGGTCCATGACACGCTAAATCCCATTGAGCAAATGTCAAGGTGCACAAGCACACCTGTCAGGCAGAGCTTTGACCCATTGGCCTATCTTTGGTATTATAAATATTATAAAAACTAGTTGAAAATAGTACGCTTTGGATGATGTGTGCACAAGCACCTGATTAAACTAATCCAACGTTCAAATAGATGTAATCATGAGCTACTCGGAAATATCCTATACTCAATATTCAAGAGATGTGCAAGCGCTCAATCCATCATAAAAGATGAGACGTTGTCCTCGGAATAATCATAATGCTAAAACTAATTTGAATGCAGACTATAATCTCATGTCTCAATATACTAAGTCAAACCCGTATCACCTGGTAATTGCAATCTGTCAGTTGGTTCATTGGTCTGGGGGTTTGATTCTCGCTTTGGGTGCGAGAGGTCCAAGGTTCAAATCCCGGACGAGCTCAGTTCTTTTCTTTACAAATAGGATTCTGCCAATTCTTCAATCTTCAAACAGCAGCCCCAGTAGCTCAGCTTGTAGAGAAGACTAGTGATCAGGGGGTCTGAGATCAACTCCGGGTGAAGCTATTTGTTTTCTCTTTATAGAACACCAAGAAATATGTATATTCATGTCCAATAAAGGATTTTTGCTATATTTATTTATGTCCGAAAGAAGTAAAATAAGATGATTTATTTGAAATAAAGAGGCTGAAGAGAATGTGTGGGTTCGAACTCTGCTAGCAGCTGAGAGTGGTTGCGTCAAGGTACTAATTTGATTTACACATGTCTTACTTTTGCAACTAGATAATTCAAAAATATATAGACAAATGACAACGACCATTGATACCGTTTCTGTTGTATTTCACAAGTGGGGGCTGGGGCAGTATCCCACCAAGCCGCAGGCTGAGTGGGATGCACCCCAGCCCCCACGAGTGAAATACATCAGAGCGGTATCAATGTAGTTGGCATTTGTGTGTTTTTTTTAACTTGATGCCATTTAATTAAGGGAAAACTACTTTTTCTTAGCCCATTGAATACAGCCACATTGTATTCAATGGTGCCATTGAATACAGTCATCCAGTGTTTAAGCATAGGAGATCATCATCCTTTTCTAATAGATCATATTCCCATGTGTGCCCCCAATGAAATAAGACCAAAAAGGTGGTAAATAAACATTTCATTCCATATGAAATAGCTTGTCAAAATACAAGTACTACAGTTGACTACATTTTAGAGCAAGGAAGCTTATTTATTCTAATTATTGCGAGAAAATGTCTTCTTTTGAATTACTCAACTAATTATGAAAATTAGGAAATGCACTAATTTGCATGATTCCGAGAGAATGATTTTCGGTCGTGACAAATACCTGTTAGGCTTTTAAAGTGATCTGTTTAACGTTCTGTTCCGGTAACACTAAAAAGATTAGGGTTGGGTCAAAATGGTAATTTTCTTTTTAGATTTTCCCTAGTGTATGGTATCACCAAAGATAAACCTAATGACCTTCAGCTATCTGAATTGTTATGATTTGAAAGACCAGAAGGTTGTGAATTCTTTGTATGGAAAAACAGAACAGATAATCAATTGAGATTCTCCCTTACAACTCACGTCGTAATCAAAAACAAGTAGCACGCAGTGTTGCAGAAAACTTTTTCTCAACGCAGGCCAAGGTGGCCTGCGTCTTGGCATCTTACGCAGGCCATTTCCTTCTCACGCAGGCCATATGAATTTTGATATTTCAAGGTACTTTCATAAACTTCATTATAACTTATAACTACTGCAAAAACTTCGCTTCTAATAGGCCGATTTGAAAAAAATTTCACCATTAGAAATACCCCTACAGCCCCAGTCAGACATGCAGAGGACAGCATGGCCACCTTGTCATAGTAACCGGTTACACCCCTATAACCCCAGTCAGAGGGCAGCATGGCCCCCTCCTTGTAGTAACCTGTTACACCCCTATAGCCCTAGTCAGAGGGCAGCATGGCCAACTCCTCATAGTAACGCCTTACACCCCTAAAGCCCCCGTCAGACAGACAGGGGACGTGGCCACCTTCTCACAGTGCTCCTGGCTGAGGCCATACATAAAAAAAATCTGTTTCCGGTCCAGCGGGTGGCCTTTAAAAAAGTCACCCCAAGCTCGCACCACCTCGACCTTGTTTCCCGAGCGTCATCGCTGGCACCAAAGGTTGCTGGTTAAAATAGTTCCTGTGCGCTTGGTATTGTTGTATCAAAAGTGCAGATGGGTACCGCGTACGAATCCCCCCCAATATACGGGGGAAGTGATGCGGTCATGGCCTCCTAAATACCAGTGATGTCGCTCGGACGTGTCCAAGCGCGAGTTGGGGCCAGCTTGGAGTCACCCAGGCGGCCGGCAAATCTTTTTTTTCTCATATTTTTTTTCTCCTTCCTACAGCAGGTCATACTGATGAGTGTTTGAAACTGTTCAAATTGAATGGGTGTCTTTTTCTATACACTGACAATACTATTAATTGTAATTTAAAGTGTTGCACTGAGCAATTTGTGAGTGATTACAAACGCCTCACTTTGGTTGGGGGAGTGGAGGGGGGGGGGGGGCTAAAGATACTCTGCCCCTGCGCCTCCCCCCTTTGTGAGTCAGTAAATAATTTAGTTTTGACCCTCCCCCTCAACACACACAGAGGATAGAGGATTTTCAACCCCCCCCCCCCCTCACTGAGGACCTGCTTTTCATTACGTTACCCCCCCCCCCCTCCATATTTAACTTCTGGCAATAAATAACTCACCCATGTAGTAGTGATATTTCAGGTGTTGATCACGGGAACAAGTTTCCTCACGTTACTGCACTATAAGAACTCCAACTTGTGGGAACATATGAGATTGGAATATTTTGGGAACATATGAAGTGGCATTTGGCTCCCCCCCCCCCCCCCCCACCGGTGCATATGTAATCAATGGATCAAGTAGCATCATGGTGCACAGAATAATTTGTGACTACCTACAAACTACCCCCATTGATCACTGGTGAGTATGAGGCCTGGAGCTGCACCTTATCTGGGCCAAGATAAGGCCCCGCTCGGCAGTCAGATATAGGAGAAGGGTCCTACTACTGAGGTCATACAGTCTCACTGTCATTGTTACAGACCGTCAGGTAGCGACACAATATATTTAGATAAATCTAATTTCCCTAAAATAGAAACCATTATTGCAAAAGCCAAGAGATTACTTTTTAGTTTTCAATTACCGGCCGGGTAGCCTTGAAAAAAAATCTCACTCGGCCGGTCGACCGGAAACAGAATCTTTTTATTGGTGGCCTGATGTAACCACCCACCCCCCGCTCCACCCACAACCCTGACCGTCCTCCCTGTGTTCTACATACTGACCCCTACCATCTCCTCCTTCCTCCCTCTGTACTCATGGGGGGGGAGGGGGGGGGGGGTCATTCCTCCCCATCATGTGATGGCTGCCCCCACATAATAGTCACGTGTCTGGTTGCCATGGCAACCAATTAGCACCTTCAATCCGGTCCCATCTCAAAGGGCCCTGATCTCTGGACATAATCTAACACTGATAAGGGCTGGTGAGGCAGCACCCATAACCCTTTAAGGACTACACAGTGCTTTAATGTGTCATGATGTATGCATGCTGTATGGTGGGTGCAGCTCTAGTAATCTGCCTCCGAGCATCATGCTGACCCTACACAACAGATGTGATACATTCCCAAAGAATGATGTCACTCACCAGGGCTGGATTCATGCATCATGATGGCCAAGGGTGCAGCAGATTAAAGCATTATACAGCCCTTAAATATGGTGTAAGGTTTCACTGGCACACGCCTATTCACGGACAGGGACAGTGTAGTAATGAATCGGTATTGAGATTATTCCCCTTGTTATACAAATTGGTAGAATGGATGTCTACAAGGGGAATAATCTCAAAAAAATAGATCCTAAAAAATAACAAAAATCGACCGACCTACCTTATTTTTTGGCCATGTTACCGGAACACAGGTAATTTTTTTTGTTTGACCTTAGATATAATATACATATATTAGCAATAACAACACATCAGTCTATTCCAGTTTAGTAACTTGTATTATTATTAAGGCACAAGTTGGTCATTAAACAGCGGTAACATAGAGCATTAATAAGTTATTCCACTCATATAAAAGTGTCCAGACCAATAGATAATTGATCTATCAACACTTACTCAACACTGTTTGTTTAGATATATATTAGCAATAACAACACACCAGGTCCATTCCGGTTTAGTAACTTGTATTATAGTTAAGGCACACAATGGTAATTACAACAGCCGTTGCATACAGCATAAATAAGTTATTCGACTCACATTAAGTGTCCATATCAATAGATTCCATTCCAGTTTAGTAACTTGTATTAACCCTATATATAAAAATAGGTTCGTCTTTTGCTGGTTTATTTTCTCAATTTGACTGCTTCAGCCCAGAGTACCCTTGGAGTACCAGATGAAGCAAAGTTCTCAGTATATGGACCAATGGGGAAGTCCACCAGGGATAGTTCATGCACTATACCGCTAGATGGCAGGGCAGTAATAGCAGCTTAACAGGCCCACCCAGAGGCGTAGGAAGCAAATCTTCATTGGGGGGGGGCCCAATCCAACCAGCCTCAAATATCAGCTTTCAATCATGAAAGTACATATACACTCTCATATAGGAATTGTATAGAAAAGTAGTATCTGAGCCCTCTTTAGTTATGATTGGGTGCCAGGCCCCAATGTCCCCACTTTTCACTATATGGGAAAGGTACATTTTGGAAAATTTGTGTATTACATCATAGGGTCTTGGTAAATTTTGGGGGGGGGCCCAAACATATTCAGGCCCCCCCCCCTCATCTGTGATGGGGGGGGGGGGCCTGGGACCCCCTGGCCCCCCCTTTTCCTACGCCACTGCCACTGTACTATAGAAACCTATACAAGGAATTC
The DNA here is from genome assembly GCA_947462335.1 of Harmothoe impar. Classification (NCBI taxonomy): domain Eukaryota; kingdom Metazoa; phylum Annelida; class Polychaeta; order Phyllodocida; family Polynoidae; genus Harmothoe; species Harmothoe impar. Next base: position 63,363,381 of record OX381716.1, on the reverse strand, counting down.
ATTCTCTGGATAGACGGGATGCAGCTTCATCCACTAGCCAGGGTCAGTGGCCACCTGGTGGCTGGCTGCAGAACTAAACATGGAGGACCTCATTAGGAAAGTGCCAGCTAACTCGATTCTTAACTTAAATGCTATTACCGTAAATTCTCGCGTATAAGCCTAACTCGCGTATAAGCCGCACCCCTAACTTTGACAAATTATATAAGCCACAGAGGGGGTCTGAATATTGCGATTTTGGTACTGTAGCCTACTAATAAAAACTCTCGTATAAGCCGCACCCTATATAGGCATGTTTGGTATCAAAAGAAAGCTGAGTCTGACTAGCGTACAAGCCGCGGCTTCTACGCGAGAATTTACGGTAATTCAATATTTTCAACACTATGGACCCAATTACCAACTGTAAACTATAATCATATATTATTGAGGAATTATTATTCTTTGATAGAGGAAATGGGAAATCATTCCATACCCTAGAAAAACCTCATCAACGGCCTACTGGATTGGCAGATATTGCCACGATTTTATCCCAATTATCGGGACATTGAACCACAAACATATACGAGTAATTACATCTATAAAAATATCATATAATAGACGGTACAGCACTGTGGGTGACGGTACAGTACAGGACATACATTTGTTAAATAAAACAGCACCACTACATTACGATCTAGTTTTAAAACAAACAACCCCATACCCTATTTGTGGATCCATTTATTTGAGAATTGTTAGCTTAGATTATACACTACTGAATTTTCATAAAATCAGTATTATGAGTTGGCCAACACTCAGTATCTCTCCTACAGCTCCCAAGCTATTTTCCTTTTCATATTGTTACATCAAATTGAAATACCGCTATCTACGACAATTGTCTCATAAGAGCACAACTATGATACCTTCAATACTAAGACATTTCATGATCACTGTAACCGTGACTTTGTTTGAATAAAAAATCTTACAATCTTACAAATCTTAGATATATATTAGGCATAACAACACAAAATCAGTCCACACCGGTTTAGTAACTTGTATAATAGTTAAGGCACACAATGGTAATTGCAACAGCCGTTGCATAGAGCATAAATAGTTTATTTGACTCACATGAAGCTTTCCATATCAATAGATGCTTGATCTATCAACACTCCCTCCAGGGTATTAACCATTGAGCTTACAGCTGCGCTAAAGTCACTTGAAATGATTTAATCTATTTTGACCCACCATGGATGAGGGTACAGCATTGTAGCTGATGTACAGCACTGTGGGTGACGGTACAGCACTGTGGGTGACATGACAGCACTGTTGATGACATGACAGCACTGTGGGTGACAGTACAGCACTGTGGGTGACGGTACAGCACTGTTGGTGACGGAACAGCACTGTGGGTGACGGTACAGCACTGTTGGTGACGTGACAGCACTGTTGGTGACATGACAGCACTGTGGTTAAGGGTGCAGCACTGTTGGTGACATGACAGCACTGTGGGTGACATGACAGCACTGTTGGTGGCGTGACAGCACTGTTGGTGACATGACAGCACTGTTGGTGACGTGACAGCACTGTGGTTAAGGGTACAGCACTGTTGGTGACACGACAGCACTGTGGGTGACATGACAGCACTGTTGGTGACATAACAGCACTGTTGGTGACGTGACAGCACTGTGGGTGACAGTACAGCACTGTGGGTGAAGATGCAGCACTGTGGGTAACATGACAGCACTGTGGGTGACATGACAGCACTGTTGGTGGCGTGACAGCACTGTTGGTGACATGACAGCACTGTGGGTGGCATAACAGAACTGTTGGTGACGTGACAGCACTGTGGGTGACAGTACGGCACTGTGGGTGACGGTGCAGCACTGTGGGTGGCTTCGACTTGGTCAGGAGGCTTGGTCCCCTGACAAAGTCATGCCGCTTGGTCTATAGGATTCAATGGGAGAGTCACTGCCATGCGTGTTAGAACTACTAACAACAGTTCCTTGAAAGAGCAAATTCCTTTCATTACTCCAGCATAATCTTTAGGCCACTGTCCAGCAGTTTGATGATACACCTGCAATGAGATGAAAAAAAAGTTTTATTAAGTGAGTCAAGGTGGTGAGGTGTACAGTGAACTATATTAAACGGTCTCAGAATATAAACATTTGAATGCCTCTTCCAGGATATGTCAGTGCTAGCTTCTGTCATTACCAGACAAGGTATTACAGCGACATGTGCATTATAAGATTGAACGTGTGATTAACATCACACATGACTCAGGGTCAGGGTGATAAAGTGATTGAATTGATGGACTAAACGACTGAATCCGTAAATATTATTTCAGGAACAATGAATTATTTGTCAATTCTGAGAGCAGGAATGTATTCCTGGGTCAAAACTACCCTCAAATCATGTGTCACACTAGTATGTTATCATATTTCAGCTGAGCAGGTGGGTGTGGGCATGCCGGTGGTTGTGGGCGAGCAAGTGTGTCTGGGCAAGCAGGTGGCTGTGGGAGTCAGCGCCTGGCGGCGTTTTATGTCTCGGCCGAAAAGTGAGCCGATCGGTGCCTCAGCAGCAACACTATCTCTGTTTCTGTTTCGCCGTGTCGGTCGGCCGCTGGGCGGAGTGTACTTCACCCCAGTCAATTAACACTGCACACATGTCTAGCAGAAGGGGGGGGGGGGGGGTACTCACATTTCCATATAGTCTTTGTTGCAATATGCACATTGTCAGTGCAAAGTGAATCAGGGTTATCAAAACTCTGATCTGTTACACAAATAATAGCAAGTAACCTCCCCTGTAAATTACCTCTAGTACTTAAGTGTTTGATAGATGTCTGAAAAAAAGAGTCTCACCTACCCCTCCCATGGAGATGCGCTCCCATAGAGCTCTATGCTGAAGCAAACTACCAGCAATTACTGCCTAATTTTCTCTTTTGTTTTTTAGGGGGTTATAGTGGGAATTATTTTAAGATGCAAAGAGTGAAATATTGACCAAATGGGAGCAATTAAATTTGTTCAAGGAAAAGAGGTGTCCAGAATCGTCACACTCGACTCAGGGGGAACCCTGAGTCAATAATGGTCTAAGAGGGCAGCACTACCGTATTGTCGCATATAGGTGCTGGGTTTTGAATAAGTGTCTGTTTTGAATAGGTTTCAATACTGAGCCCACTAGGTCGCCCATTTCATGGGTAGGCGGGGGGGGGTTATAAGATGGGAGTCTACCGAGTCAGACATCCTACCCTATAGAATCCTTGGCATGAATGCAGCCCTTGCAAGCAACTCGCAAGTGCTGCATGCATTAAAGCACCATACCGACCCTATGGGGTTGAGACACTCCTGAAAGGTCGGCATGATGCACCAATGCACCAGGGGTCTGAAAATTGCAGATTTGGTACTATAGTATAGTTATTAAAACTCTTGTATAAACCACACCCTATATAGGCATGTCTGTTATCAAAAGAAAGCTGAGCCTCGCCTTCTACGCGAGGTTTTACGGTAGTAGCGTAGGGAACTATATCATAAAGCCATCTAAACCTGTACTATATTAGATAGACACCTAAACCTGTACTATATCATCAGGTCTAATAGGAGAATAGGACGGCCCGAACTGTAACGTCCGTCCTCATTCCCGGGGGTTGTCTGCCACCCCCCCCCTCCACTCCCCCTCCAAACCAGTGCCCACTATGTGGCCACTACGGATATGTTGTGTGACACTTGCTGCTCACAGCTTCAAAGAAAAGGGTAGGCGACTCCTAGTGTGAACCCGAATGAGTTTAAGGTGGGTCGCTACCCTTTGATCAAAGTTAACAGAATGTTTCTAATTTTTTTCTAGACAGGCTGAATCATATAGAATTGAAAAATGAAAAGAAAAATAGGGGGTCCCGACCTACTTTTTTAGACACAGAATTTTGAAAATTTAAAGTATTTTAATTTTTCTCTAAAAATGAGAAAAAAGTGTGCAAACTTCAATAATTTTTTTAAGTATCAATCATTATGCACAGAAATGTAAAACTTCACATGTGAAACACCTATATGTTCCACTTTGCTGCAAAATTAATTTTACAGTTGTATCCCATGGCATTCTGGGTATAAATATGATGTTTTGGGAATGAATAGGAATAAATTAGTCTCTCAGAAATTAGTTCAGATCATTTGCTAACATATGAAAGTGATTTTGATAGGGGGTCCCAGGCATATTTTTAGGTTTTTTGGCCTTTGAAGTTAAAAAATATAGCAAAATCGGTCAAAATCCTATATTTAAAGCTAAAAATAAAGTGTAAAATGGCTAGAATCATAGTAGTAAATGGCTACAATTTATGCCCTGGGTTATTCTAAGTAACTTAATGAGATCTGCATCATCCTAGATAATGATTTATTGGTAAATAGTTTCAATATTCTAACTTTTGATAAAAATAGCAAATATCACTGGCTACAAATAAATAAAATATTCAAAGCAAAAAAAAACACGCTCAATTTTGCTCGAAATCTCCCAATTTAATAACATAGCTTAGTCAGCATATATATGTATCAGATAATGTAATATTAGATAATTCTGATACATTTAAGCTATATGCGCAGATACCTGCGCAGTGTGCCCATATTCAAGAGGTAGCGATCCACCTTAACTCCCTATTCTGCATCCCAAACTCCGACTCTTGTAAGTTGTATACATGTACCAGTGCACAGCTGTGAACCAAGTGAACTGTGTCTCCTCCACACTCCCCATCCTCCTCAGGTCCGAAAATCACACAAATTAAGAGGCATAGATCACAAAGTCTCTTTTTTATACCATTTATGCGCTAGGCAAATTTTCCCAAAAGTCGCCAGGTCACTTATATTATTATACCAAGCCGCTAGGTTGCTTTCTAGAGGCACAGTACACAATGTATATATATGTTGGTGAGCCCGGGTGTATGTGGTTTCTTTAAAGATAGGTGGGGAGTGTTTGGGAGATGCTGGGCCTGGCCAGAAGGTGAGAGAAGGGGGTGGGCACGGTGTGCGGGGTACTATGTTATGGCATACCTACCGTAAAACCCCGCCTATAAGCCGAATTTTTCTCCTCAAAGTCACATTCGGCTTATAGGCGGGGTTCAGACAAATTGAATATGGAAAAATCTGGCTAGAAAAATGGGAAACATATTGATGATAATTACTGTAATTTAGGTAATTTCTCCTTACATTAAAGGTGTTTTCAGGTGAATTATGCATACTTTAACTCAATATGACGTACATCTATTAAGTAAAAAGTCTGAATATCTTCAAAAAGGAGTTAGTTTTAGGTTTGGGAAGGGTACCACAGACCCCCAAAAAATCTTAAAGTCACATTCGGCTTATAGGTGGGGTTTTCTAAATTGTCAAAATAATTTCATAGAAGCCGAATTTTCCCTCCTAAACTCACTTTCGGCTTATAGGCGGGGTCGGCTTATAGGCGGGGTTTTACGGTAGTAGGGAGGGGGTGGGGGGCTGGCAGCACCGACTCAAGCCTAGTGGGACCACTGACCACGGTCCCCTCCCAGGCATAGGCTGCCGTAGTACATGTACATTTCTCACTGTATCCAGGTTCACTAAACTCAATATTTCTCAGTTGCTCCAGTAAGTAGACCTTAGATCTCTTGGATTCACCTAGAATACGTATGTGGCTAGTACACTATCTTTACTATTTCTTTCCAAAGTTTGACAGTAAAAATTACAATTGCCTTACAGTTGCAGTTTTTATAGATTTTCTCCAAATCTATTCACATGAAGTCATTTTAAATACTGTTGTCACCAGCCAAACTATATATAAATTCCTAGGCATATGAACACATCCTCTTTTTTTAGCATTGAATACATTTGAGAGTGTAACAACTACAATGAATTAGTTACATTTCAAAATAATGAATTTCAACTTTAACAAGTCTACAATGACAGCCATACACTAGGACGCTGCTATGGCTCACACCCTGGGGGTCCTCCGTGATGAGGACGGCCATGGAAGTAGCCATGACGCAGAAGGCCGTGGTTGCCGAGACCTGATTATATCTATAGACATCTAAACCTGCACTATATCACATAGACATCTAAACCTGTACTATATCACATAGACACCTAAACCTGTACTATATCACATAGACACCTAATCCTGTACTATATCACATAGACACCTAAACCTGTACTTTATTTTTTATGGAATACGACAGCACCATTGACTTAACCAAAGAGGGCCGTATTTCACACCCTGTGAAATAACCCATGCTTGTATTTCATTGCCCTGTGACGCAATCAAAACGGCCGTTTGTTTACATTTGAACAACGAGAAAAAGTTATTTTAGCCTTTCTAGGCTCCCCCTACCATATTTTTGGTATTTTGAATCGAAAAAGATGAAAAAACAAACAAAGATACACTCATTTAAGTCTGTTGACTGGGTTATTTCACTTGTTGACCCTCGGACCGCATTCCATGAGGCCGTAGTATTAGAACGTTATCTTGAGATATAACGTACAGTGTGAGATATAATGAAATACAAACGGCCACCATTTTTTCTCTCACTGCGATCGGGATATATACACATTATGGCGAGTTGGAGGCCGGTTAAGCCTCTAAATAACTTAGTTGGGCAACTGGGGGCCGTGGGGATGGCAGGAAGAGTCGGGGAGAGGTCGCAGAGGGCCGTGAAGATGGTGTGTTTACATTCACAATACACATCAATTGTGATGGTAGTGGGCCTCCTTAGGGGTCATCGATACCGGTCACGAGGAAGTAATTATTGGTTAGATTGCCTTGCAAAAAAAAAAGTTTATCGAATTGCATAGACTTGCATAGGTCTCATTGTATTATCGTTCAGTAAAAAGGGCAGTGTAGCGAGGCACTTCTCCGCTCTCCCCACCACAAACACATATGCAGTACCGATTCCCCATGACCATGTACCTAATTCCAGACGAGTAGCTGGGTGTGGGTGTCAGCGTCCTGCAGCGCGTAACCTCCATTTTACGTCTCGGCAGAAATGCGAGTCGGTCGGAGCGTCACCAGCGCCCCCAAACGGAGAAGGGGACGAACGGAGAAGGGGACGAACGGAGAAGGGGACGAACGGAGAAGGGGACGAACACAGAAGGACGCACGTAGAAGGGGACGAACGGATGAACGGAGCAGGGGACGAACGGAGAAGGGGACGAACGGATGAACGGAGCAGGGGACGAACGGAGCAGGGGACGAACGGAGCAGGGGACGAACGGAGCAGGGGACGAACGGAGCAGGGGACGAACGGAGAAGGGGACGAACGGAGAACGGGACGAACGGAGAGGGGACGAACGGAGGAGGGGACGAACGGAGGAGGGGACGAACGGAGAAGGGGACGAACGGAGAGGGGACGAACAGAGGAGGGGACGAACGGAGGAGGGGACGAACGGAGGAGGGGACGAACGGAGAAGGGGACGAACGGAGAAGGGGACGAACAGAGAAGGGGACGAACGGAGAAGGGGACGAACGGAGAAGGGGACGAACGGAGAAGGGGACGAACGGAGAAGGGGACGAACGGAGAAGGGGACGAACGGAGAAGGGGACGAACGGAGAAGGGGACGAACGGAGAAGGGGACGAACGGAGAAGGGGACGAACGGAGAAGGGGACGAACGGAGAAGGGGACGAACGGAGAAGGGGACGAACGGAGAAGGGGACGAACAGAGAAGGGGACGAACGGAAAAGGGGACGAACCGAGAAGGGGACGAACCGAGAAGGGGACGAACCGAGAAGGGGACGAACGGAGGAGGGGACGAACGGAGGAGGGGACGAACGGAGAAGGGGACGAACGGAGAAGGGGGCGAACTGAAAAACGGACGAACGGAGAAGGGGGCGAACTGAAAAACGGGGAAAACGGGTTAAAGGGATAAACGGAGAAGGGGATGAGCGGAGAAGGGGATAAACGAATAAAGGCAAAAGGGGATGAAGGGAGAAGGGGATGAAGGGAGAAGCGGATGAAGGGAGAAGCGGATGAATGGAGAAGGGGATAAAGGAATAAAGGCAAAAGGGGATGAAGGGAGAAGGGGTTGAAGGGAGAAGGGGATGGAGAAGGGGATGAACCGAGAAGGGGATGAATGGAGAAGGGGATAAATGAATAAATGCAAAAGGGGATGAAGGGAGAAGGGGATGAGGGGAGAAGGGGATGAAGGGAAAAGGGGATGAGGGGAGAAGGGGATGAAGGGAGAAGGGGATGAAGGGAGAAGGGGATGAAGGGAGAAGGGGATGAAGGGAGAAGGGGATAAAGGGAGAACGGGATAAAGGGAGAACGGGGGCGGGGGGACCGGGGAAGGGGGGACCGGGGGCGACCCTGCTGACGATCCGATCGACTCGCTTTTCGGCCGAGACGTAAAACGGAGGTCACTGGATGCAGGGTGCTGACGCCCACACCCACCTGCTTGCCTGGAATTAGGTACATGGTCATGGGGAAGCGGTTCTGCATATATGCTTGTGGGGTGGGGGGGGGGGGGAAGTGCCTCGCTACACTGCCCTGTTTATTGGATGATAACACAATGAGACCTATGCAAGTCTATACAAATCGATAAACAATTTTAAACGATTTTTTTTTCCAAGACACAGTTTTACCAATAATAACTTCCTCATGACCTGCATCGATGACGCCTACAGAGGCCCAGTACCATCACAATGGATGTGTATTGTGAATGTAAACACACCATCTTCACGGCCCTCTGCGACCTCTCCCGGGCTCTTCCTGCCATCTCCACGGTCCCCAGTTGTATAGGGGTTCCCACTTGCCCCACCAACTTATTTTGAGGCTTAACCCGCCTCCTACTCGCCATAATGTGCATATATCCCGTTCGAAGCGAGAGAAAAATGGCAGCCGTTTGTATCTCGTTATATCTCACACTGTACGTTATGTCTCGAGATATCATGCAGGTTTGACTGCAGGTCGTTCTAATACAGCGAACCAATAAGCGAAAGAAGCGACCTGGCGACTTTTGGAAAAGTTTGAAAGGGTCTAAAAAGGCGACTTTGTGGGCCCTTAATTTCAGCGACTTTCCAACCTGAGGGGGGAGAGGACCCCTCTCCACCCCCATTATTGAGGTTTCTAGGGGGAAACACAGTTTGCGTTAACTTTTTGTATAACAATCCTTAAAATGTACATATGACAATGGAAAATATATCAAAGCATATTTATTCAACGTAAATTTTTCCTTTATATTTCTTTTTTTATTAGATATGAAAATTGGTATTCGGGCCTTCTAAAATTAAGCTGGTCCTGCAAAACGACAGATCTGCCTCTGCAACCCCCCCCCCCCCATCATACATGCCCCCCTTGTATTCTATTGTCATGACTACCCAGGATGCCTTGCTGTATTACCCATGATGCTTTGTGGACTATATAAACTGTGTACTCGTTGCTAACTCTTTCATTTCGTTACAATGAACTCCTGAAGAAGGTCGTATGACCGAAACGTTGAGGTGTAACACTGTTATTTACTGGATTACGTTTTGTGCACACTTGGAATAAAACCTGGAACTCAGTATCTGGTCGTTGACGTTTTGGTTTGTGGAGGTTCGCATCAAACATTCTATTTTCTATAGCTCCCTTATCATTCTAAAGGTTAAATGTTCGTCATGTGTGCATCATGTGTGCGTCATCCCTTCACCAGAATTCATTTCTATAGCTTGCTAATTCTTGGTACCCTACTGTCATTTATTATCATTGTCATTTATTTATTACTGTCACCCTGGTGCTTACTTATACAAGACAAGCGCCAGGGGATTGCCAAGAGATCCTATTTTAGTGCATAAGAAAAGATTTTAATATCGCTCCAAACCCAACGCTTAATACCCGGTGCTTAAGACGGTACAGTATTATGAAAAGCTACCAGAGTGTTTCTCCAGATACAAAAACATGAGCCTGTTCCGTGTCTGGTCAATTTTCGACTTAATGCTTGTACATGTATAATCCCAGGCTTATAAACGAGGACATAGGGTATCGAGATTTTCAGCCCAATTAAATTCTTTTAGGTCTTTAAGGGCAGCATAGCGCTTGAATCTACTATCTGCCCCACCAGCTGCTTTAGGCCAATCATATAAGCCGCATTGGTAGGGACTCCAGAAAAAATTGAGAAATATTAAATGATCAATGGCTCACTCTCACCAGATCGATGCAACTATTATTTGGACATACATGATCGGCGGACGTACATGATCGGCGGACGTACATGATCGGCGGACGTACATGATCGGTGACGTACATGATCGGTGACGTACATGATCGGTGACGTACATGATCGGGAGTTATTGATTGCCCTACCCTTTCTGACCATGTTAAAACAAATATATCTTACCAAGGTGTGCATATGGTGTGTGTCTTGACATGTTCTATGTTAGAAATGTCTAGATGCGATTATTAAGATAGTTTTAATTGACATATGGTGTATGACGTTGCGTTGATACTCACTTCACTACTGCTGGGTAGAAGATGCCTGAGATCTGAAATCCCGCTCATTATATGCCAGAACCTGGGCCCCAGAGTGAGGCTATCCCATAGTGCTATGGGGTTGGTTGCTAGGCACCGCTCTCTGATCTTCCCTGTGATTGGTTGGGTTCCCCTACAGAGGTTGGATTCTATTGGTTAGAATCTCATTGGCCCATTGAGCCTCCCTCTGTATAGGTCAGTGCTTTAACTTGACCAATGGGGTGCCCTGTACTGGATAGGGATTCGGTTCCCTACAAGCCCTTGAGTGCAGTCATGGTTCAGTGCATGTGCATCCAACCATGTCGCCCCTGGTGTTTCATAAGTGTTGTATAAGGGGAAAGTACATTTTATGTGAAGTCTCCCTGGGGTGGGTGAATTTAAAATGTATATACTGGGTTTGTGGTACATTGGCAGGAAAGATTAGATTTTGATCTTCTAACAAGCAGTTTCGGTTATAAAGAACCTCATCAGGTGAAAATTTTATGAGTTGTTTGTCAGAGCCACAGTGGGCACTTTTTTGTGTGTGATTTTGTAGTTTGGACCTCCCCTTTTCTGAGGGAGTGGTCATTAACAAATTTTTCTTGGCGGTTTTTCTTGGCGCAATGTTTTTTTATGTGAAAAAACACATGTGCTTGAACAAGGGTTGGTATTCCTCTTGTTTGGATTGGAGGGGGATTTCTAAGTGGTCTCGGCATGTAGTGTGTAGGAACCAGGTGGTCTCCCACTGGGGTGGGGTGGGTTGGTTTTTCTCACGTGTATATTTTTATACTCGTGAAAAAAAAATTTTTAATTGACATTTCAATACCGATCATGTACGTCATGTGACGTACATGATCGATGACGTACATGATCGGTGATTTATTGGCTGCCTTACCCTTTCCTACCATGACAAAACATAAATAAACCTTACCAGGGTGTACATATGATGTGTGTCTTGACATGTAATATGTTAGAAATGTCTAGATGCGACTATTAAGATAATTTTAATTGACATTTCAATACCGATCATGTACGTCATGTGACGTACATGATCGGTTGTACATTGATCCACCCTCATTTGACCCATTTCTGACCATGTTTAAAACATAAATCAATCCTAGCAAGGTGTACATATGATGTAGGTCTAAATATGTATAATCATACACATGTAAAGCAGTGGGTAATAAGAAAATTTTACATGACATTCCAAACGGATCATGTACGTCATGTGACGTACATGATCGGTTGTACATTGATCCCCCCCCCCCTTTGGCCCCTATTAATATTTAGGGAGTTATTTTTTCCTAATAAACTTCCCAAGACTACATTACAGCCAGTAGGTATAGTTATATAAGTTAAATAGCGGAGTAAAGGGGGCCTTAGGGGGATATTGTAGTTTTCCGATCATGTACGGCCGCCGATCATGTACGGCCACCGATCATGTACGGCCACATTTTAGTTGTATTGATTTGGTGAGAGTGACCCACATTCTATTTCTTCTATGATGTAGAACGTGAGAGATGTAAACTAAATCTTTTGGAATTTTCTTTCTATCTATCATAGAACCCAGACAATCTTCAAATAGGTGTAAATAAAATCCACCCAGTTCCCCTAGTACATTTCCTATAGGAGGGGTATCCAGCTTTGGAGTCCCAGTGAACCTGTGGGGGGAGGGTGACAGCTAGGGCCTGCCAGGTGAGTTGGGTATGTTGGAGGTAGTTATGTAAGGGGGTTGGAGGGCATTTGAAGTACTGGCCAGGCTAGGACATGATTGACAGACCCTCTTAACATGATCACCTAATATACTAGTATAGAGTAAACCAATTGTCTTAATGACCCAATCATAAGTATTATGATGTTGTGGTCTGGGAACAGGTGAGAGGATCCTCTGATTGCTTCCATTTTGTTACATGATATAACAACATATTGGATGAGATCACAAACCGAAAAGCAACCAAAAGCATTCATAAATTCATAGGGTTTTGATATTATCTATTTTATGTCCATAAAATTTGGTAACTTCTCTTAGCTGCAGTCACTTATTATAGAAATGGCTGGATAGGCCTTTCTCTTGACTGCATTTCTGGGTGACCTAAAAATAACAGATAATATGTCACCCCCTAAGCTGCACCAAAATACTCCCCTGCTATGTGCACTGTGCACAGGGGCTCACCTAGCGGATTCTTGAGTCCCTAGCATTGGCGATATTATTAAGGTTACTTTTAGTACTGTACTATCGTAGCTAAAACTTGTATATATAAAAGCCGCCTGAGTCTGGACCGATCCTATAAGCCGCACTGGCCTTTTCCCACCTACCCGTGGTACAGGGGCGCTGCCCAGGGGTCAGCACTGGTCGCCTTACCTTACAATATAAGGCGGCCAGCTTTACCTGATCGGGGTCCTGTCTTGGTCCAAGCCCCGCTTGGACATTGGCGCTTCACGTTCTCCCTTCAACCTCTTCCCTACATGGGTCATGCCCCACTATTGCCCTGAGTGGTGGCCTCTGACCATAGCATCCCGGAGAGGCTTCGACACTCGCTTCCCCTGTCCCTCGTGAGGTTCTTGGAACGGCCCCGAACCACCTCCCTTCCCGAAACACCTAGTCCCCCGAGTTGGTCCGAACTGGTAACAAACCACTCTTCACGTATGTCATCTTTGTTTACTGATTCTTCGGATCCGAACCACACATGTTTAGCTGTTGTAAGCAGGCTAAGTCAAATAAAAGAACTAGTTGTTGAGAACCAAAGCAGAACCGGTTTTGATGATATCTCAATTGAATACTTTGGTGTCATGACCAGTGCTTATGGTTGAGAACACATCATTCCTGTTGGTTAGTGATGGCGGAAGGTAGTAGAGATCTACTGAGTAGATCAATGGAGAGAACACCTGCACCTAAAACGGTACAGGAGAGTCTGGGTGAAAGAATAATGAACAGCGGTCTAGCAAGTGGTCAGGGTAGAGCGCAGCCAATGGTGCACCAGGTACAGTCGGCATGGCAATACCTATGGCCGAGTCAGCGAACGTCGGGCCTTGTCCACCTGATGCAATCTCATGTTCGCCACGACAGGGTACAGGAGAGTGATGGCTCAGAGACCCACGAAGGGGTTGTTGGGGCTCGAACCCATCACAGGGTACGCAGAGTCAGTCCGTTGTGTATCTTACACAAGGTGCAAGAGCAAAGGAGGTTGTCAGTTGAGAACTCCCGAACCTGCTTCGGGACCGGTGGTGCCACATTACGCTAATACACTGGCAGTCCCAAGGCAGGATGGGACAAACTCCGCATCAGTTGGATTTGCCACTGAATGGGCTATCAACTTCGTTGTTTAATCCTTCAGGTTCCCAGGCACATGCACCTTTGCCTGTGCCCACGGAACAGGCATCATCCAAAAGTCTGGAGAAAAATGCTAAGGAAGAGCAAGAAAGGAAAAAGGAGATTAGTAGGTTGGACGACCAGAGAAGTCGATCACAGGCAGAACTAGACAGGTTAGACCAGCAATGTTCGCGTATTAATGAACAGCTGAATCATTTGGCTTTGGCTAGAGAATCCAGTCGCGATGACAAAATGGTACTAAGGCCTAAAAAAAAAAAAAGTTGTGTTCCGGTATCCCGACCGACCCTCCGTTTTTGGGGCCGACCCAAATTTTTTTTGGACATTTTTATAAATTTTTGTTACTTTAAGGACATTTTTGGTGTTTTTACTACTAAAATTCACCTTTTTACCAAAAAAAAAAAAAAAAAAATTCGACCTACCGACCCTCTTTTTTTAGGGCCATGTTACCGGAACTCAACTTTTTTTTTTTTAGGCCTAATGTATCAGTTGGAACGGGAGGAAGGAGAAATGCGACGTGAGGTAGACAACACGCGGTGTCAGTTAACAGAACAGGTAGAGAGCGTGTCGCCAGCCAAGAAGCCACCTATGATGATCTGCAAAGGCCAACAACGGAATTGTTGGAAGAACGGAATGTTTTGTTGAGGGAGAATGAGGAAAGGCAGGAAGCAATCCCTAAAGTGAATTCTCAGATGCTCAGTGATAGGGACGTGTTGGTTCTAGAATGTGCTACCCTGAGAGCGGATAAAGCTATGGAGGAAGAATTGAGGCAGTCATGTGATCCTTTTGGTGAGCACCCGGATAGGATGGTTGGATCGCAGGTGGTAGCTCCTCCCATCAGTAATACCTCAGTTAGGTAATACCTCGACACCTAAACCGAAAAAATGGGGCGAGCGAAATCCATTGAAATAATTTTTTTCAAAAAAAATAATTTCCATTTCCGAAAATAAGGTGCGCGAAATCCATTGACCAACTTTTTTTTTTGGTCTGGCCTTAAGTAATACCTCGACACCTAAACTGGGCATACAGATTGTCTTCGCCATTCCTTACGGAAGAAGCGCTAAGTAATGTGAGAGACGGAATTAGCCAATCAGGTGGTAAGTCCAGGTCTGGATGATCTTTGGGACGATAGTATGGGTCAGGATGATACGGATCAGGGTAGAAGTCAGGCAGGAAACAAAGAAGGGTATGGCCCAAAGAAAACCCTTGATTCGAAAGGGGATAGTGAGGCAGGTGACCCTAATGGACATTTAGGTGGTCGGAAATCGCAAAATGGGGGGATGCGGAACGGGTCTGCCGGATGGGCTCTGCCATTGTACACCAACAGACATTGCCAATTGATTGATTGATTGATTGATTTGCTTAATGTCCAGATGTACTTCAAGTAGCCCAATACAGCAGTGACCGCATCTATCGAATCTATGAAATGAATGACCGCATCTATGAGGTGAGGGAGCAAAAGCCCTACCAGGGCACTCTTTTCAAAGGATAGCAAGTGTTCTTTTATTTGCCTGGTCCTACCCACCTGGACTAGTACCATAGTAGGCAGGGCCAGACAAACCACGGCCTTTGATATCTCAGAAGTGGTTCACTGAGGTAGACCGCCAGCTTGAAGGCCTGGGCTTGCGCACATGAGACATGACCGAGGTTGGACTATATCGGGGAATACCGGTGCTGAAGGGCACCACTCGCCCACAGGAAGTCATGTAGGACGGGTGCGGACAGTCAGGTCTCATGCTGGCAATGGTGGGGGTGGTGGATTGGTTGACAGTGATAGTGGTGATGAGGATGTCCCGGAGGAGGATCCGGAGCGGCGAAAGAGACACCCTACGCTGCGACCCTCTATGTCCGGTCGGATGCACGAGTGTTACAATGCCGAACCGGCAATTAGAGAATTGGGGTTGGACTGTGTAAGTTGCGGGACAGATTGTTCGGATGTGGTGGACTGGAGCTTGTGACAGTGTAATTGCCTGCAACCAGGTCGGATTCTAGCAGCTCGCCGGTCCGCAGTCACTTCAGAGGCATATGATGGTAGTCGTCCGTGGAAGGATTTATTCGCCGACTTTACGGATGATATTGAGAGCAACGGATGGGGTCCAAAAGGAGGCATTACCACAGCTCTTGCAATGTCTGCGGAAGGGCCCTGGTAAATTGACCTATTCCCAGTTGGTGGCGTGTGCGAGTTACTCTATGAGGATGTTGGTATCTGCAGACCCGATGGTGGCGTTCCGAAAAAGAACACAGAAACCACAGGAGTCTCACCAAGCTTACGGTCTGGAGTTATCGGAAAAGGCAAAGCCCAATATAAATTTCGATGACATCGATTTCATTGATACTCTATTCGGTCAATTCGTGCAAGGCTTGCGGGATGAACAGCAATCCGAAGCCGCAGAACAGGCTTGGACAGCGGATGCTTCCCTTACTGATTTGTTCATGGCTATAGAGACACACACCAAGAAGAAAGGACTGTTAAATTTTTTTTAAACTGTCACGTGGGAGCTCTTTGGGATTCGTTAAAAGAGGAAAATGAAATCGAGGTGGTAGAAGTCGAGGAAGAAGATGGGACGATCTCGGCGTACCAGTTTAAAAAAAACGGTGGTCGATATGTTCCGAAGGCGAAAGGAATAGAAGGTACAGTGACCACAGCTCGTAGGGCTAGTCTTCCGAAACCATTCGGATCAAAAGTAACTGGGGATACAATGACCCCGAGTTCGGTCCCGGGAAGCGCGGTACGGGTGGTCCCTACTGTTCCTGTGACTGAGTCTGGTCGGAAAACAGCTGCCACTAATACTTAAACCACGGTCGGAGAATCTGGTGGAGAAGTTTTGTAAGACAGCTACGAGCTAGTCTGAGTCAACCAACGGGACTGGGAGAGCTGATTCCTCGCGCGATGGTCAAGTGCTTTCTCGGACATTATGCCTCAGAATGTGTAGCACCTGTCCCAGCCCCTCGAGTAAACGCGGTAAGAGAGGAGATGTTGGATCACTCGGAAAACTAGCAGGGTTTGCTCGCACCACGGACCGGGTGACCCCAGAGGAGAAAGACGAAGGCAGAGACACCACATATGAGAATCCCAGAGGTTCCCCATCACAACCCACAGTAGAGATGAAGGTCTGTCCCAATAATTGATATTCCGGGTATTTTCAGGGGGGGCGACCGGGGGCGGGGGGGGCGACCGGGACAGGGGAACAGGGGTGTATACTCACGTCCCCCCTCCAGCAACAAACCTTTTTCTTTTTTTATGGATGTCTTTTTAAAGTGCACTGGACCGCACTGTGGTAGGATATTACGCGCTGGATCGAGACTTGTTCTGCTTGCTGTTTGAATAAACCCAGTCCGGGACTGGGCAAGTTGCCTCTGGTGCAGCAGTTGTTCGGGGTAAGATTCGCGAGAGTTGCGGTGGATATCATTATGGGGTTCGAGACCACCCCTAATGGCAACACGTGTATGACCAAATGTCATGGATCATCCGGATTTGAGCTGCCAGGGGGCTCAAAAATAAATATTTGAGTAGGGTTTCAACACTTTTTATACAAATAATATAGGTATTGGGGATTACATACCCTATATTTGGGTAGGTTAAATATCATTATTGAATCTACAGTACAGGATCATATGTAGGTGCAAGTAGACACGACTGAGCCCTATTTATAAAGTGTATGAATTTGAATATGTATCTGGGATAATTGCCTATAAAAATGGTGCATTTTATAGGATACTTTTGCTAAAAGGGCTACAATATGGTAGGAATTGACTGTACATGGTACAGAGCATGTTATATTGATTGAAAGGTTAAAAAGGAGGGCTCAGTCGTGTCTACTGTGATAACTGGTGTATAACAAAGTATTCTAATTTATAAGTGTCTATAAGCTAAAATAACCAGCAAATTTATTTTTGAATATGAATAATACATTCTAAGCTATATAAGAAATAACTTGAGATGTATATAATGTGTCCCCTTAGTATCTTTTCACAAAAGGGCTCAGTCGTGTCTACTAGGGCTCAGTCGTGTCTACTCATAAACTACCCCTAAAATAGGACTGATATTCACTAGGCTCTGCAGGGAAGGCCTTTAAAGCTAGACTTACAATTTTTTTCCTGTGTATAGGTAAATAATATAAGCTCATTATGCCCTAGTTCATTTATATTTCTTCTATATTAATATATGGTTTTGGCCATGTTTTGTTAGGGCTCAGTCGTGTCTATGCAAACCTACCCCAGCACTTTTGACCATACATAATATTTATCAAACATATCATAATAGTCCAAAGTGGTGTTAAAATGTTTCCTACCATAAAGGGGCACTGGCCCAAAAAAGATATGTGCGAATAGCTCTATTTTTAGAGCAGTACATACAGCATGATTTCATTTTTTTCATTCAATTGTTTAAAAAACGTCCAATTTGGGGTGTTTTTGCCCCTTTGGGACCCTAAATTAGGGTCTGACATAGGTCAAACCAGGGTTTCCCTCGTAGATTTAACCAAGCACAATCATACTAGACCAAAAGAATAACTATATATGACAAATGGAATACTTTATTGAGTGGAGAAGAAAAAAAGTTCAAATCAGGACGATCTGTGACATTTGGTCGTATGATGGTGGTGACCGACTACTACACCAAGTACACCAAAATCTTCCACATGCCGGATCACAAGGCTGCAACATGTGCTGCTGCACTAGTACGAAGTTGGGTTCTCCAGTTCGGAGCACCATTGATGTTGCAGGGACATGAGTTTGAATCCGCGTTGTGGCAGGAAATGTGCAATGTCCTGGCCATATGTAAAACCCGCACCAACCCTTACAGACCGCAATCAGATGGGTTGGTGGAAAGGTTCAACATAACATTGATTCAGATGTTGAAACCTCTCGTGAATCAGAACCAAGATGATTAGGATGACCAATGTCACTTTGTAGCTCACGCATATAACAGCAGCATTCACGCCTCTACAAACTGCACGCCGAACCTACTCGTGCTCGGAGATGACATTATTATGCCAGCAGATCTGGTGTTCGGAGTGGTGGGGATGAACCATGATCCACCATGTGGGGTGTTGTTGGTCGAGACATTACGCAATAATCTCAAGTCAGCATATGAGGATGCCCGCATAAGTCTTTTGAAGAATGCGCGGTGGCAAAAAGTTGGATATGATACCAATCTAAAGCCCTGGCGGCATCAAGTGGGAGATTGGGTGACCTGCATTCATGAGCCTGATTGATTGATTGATTGATTTGTTTAACGTCCAGACGTACATCAAGTACCTCACGGGACATCTCAAGTTGGCAAGGAGTCATCCACAAATAATGGTAGTCTGCCTTTCAGTAGTAGGACAGATATTTATATGCTGCTTGCCCAATACAGCAGTGACCGCATTTATGGATGCTACCGGGGCACGTCCCCTACTCTTTTCGAAGGATAGCAAGTGTTCTTTTATTTGCCTGTTCCTACCCACCTGGGCTAGTACCATAGTAGGCAGGGCCAGACAAACCACGGCCGTTGATATCTCAGATGTGGTTCACTGAGGAGGGATCCCATGCCAGACCACCAGCAAGAAGGCCTGGGCCCGTGCATATGGGCAGCGGTTGCCAAACAGCTTACGTGACTGATCACATACGGAACAAAAAGCTCATGGCAGATTATGATGGGCCATGGCAGGTAATAAAATTGATTTTGGAAACCACCTGTGTAATCCGAAACGGATTTTGTGTATCCTGTGTCAGGGAAAAGACACTGAGGAAGGCAGAGAAAACTGACTAAGTGAGGTGAGCAAGATTCGGATAAAAAAAACGGAATAAAGGTCGCTGTGTATCCTGTCGGAAAAAGCTGTGGTGGGGACCCGGTAAAGCGTAAGGTTGCCAAAGACTAGTTTATCGAGCTAAACAAAGATTGCTCCCATGTCCCCTGTTCTTAGGTTTATGGGGGCATAGCGCCATTTTGTGGTCTGACGTTATTTATCACGTGACTTTCTATAAATAGATTCCTCCTCTAACTGTCTGTTCATGTGACTTCCGCCAATCTCTAATCTATTACATAAGGTGCGAGTTGAGCCAGCAGAAAAGCAGGGAACTCCCAGCTATTCAAGATGGCGGAGCCAGCATGGGACAGTCCCTAATAATGACCCGGGGACTTCTCGACAGTCTAGCCAAAGACTTGAAAATTGGGTTACACAACGAGAACGCAGTGTTGGTGTGAAAGAAGAATAAATGTTGGGTGAAAGTGGGGTGTGAAAGATTGTTCTGTGTCGGTTTGAGGGTAGTCAAACACCTTCGAAACCGGACTGTGGCGGATATATAACGGGGCTGCATCCGGCATCCCGTGGGTGTGTGGACGGATAATCCGGCATGATCACGTGGTGTCATGTAAACTTCACCAATATACTCTTGTGACGCCCAAAACCTTACTTCCGGGTGGAAGATGGTGTAAAAGATTGTTCATCCAAACCTGGGTCGGAAGGGTTTGAGAGGATGAGACACGGAAGCATGGTTATTGAAAGTTCCTCTAGGGGGCAACACCAGCACAGCTCTCACGGGATAGCCACAGGTTAATCTAACGGATAGCCAATGCTATTCTTATGGGGAGAAAACGGATAACAGATAGTTCTGAAACTCTTGTGATGACGTCACAATCTTGATGATATCTCGCGGGATTGGACCCCAGTTGTTGTTTTGAGTCATTCGCGGGGCTTGGACAAAGACAGGACCCCGATCAAGTAGAGCGGGCCGCCTTATATAGTAGGGTAAGGTGACCAGTGCTGACCCCTGGGCCGCGCACCGGTACCACAGGAAGGTGGGAAAAGGCTGTCTGGATCCCCATACGGAATCAAGGGTACAGGCAAACCCCAAACCACCACGTGACTGACAGAACACGATCCCCAGACGACGGCTGACGCAATACCTGGTCGTGACAGGCAAGGTCAAGGACACCCGGACCCCAATGGAGTGATTAGTAGCACATGTTGAGCCAGGTGTCCCGAACCATGCCCGAAGTGATTGATGAAGGTGTATTAGACACCGAACCCGATCCGAAGGGGATGAATTAGGTAGTATATTAGATGTATGAAGTTGTATGAGTAATAAACCCCTAAACAACCCCCCCCAGACTTTAACTTATTGGCTATACATTTGTAAAATGTTAACTGAAGGATAGCCAAGACACTTTAGGGGTTCCAGTTTAAGTATATCCTGGTAATATAATTTTAGTCATAATACCTTTGGGGTTTATACATGAGTATTTGTCAACAAATAAAATGAGGTAGATGTGGAATTACATACACGTGACCACGTGTGTTTCGTTCTTTGGAAAATAGATTGGACGGAGTGTTATCGATATGGATGAACGTGATATTACGGAATCAATGTCAATGATTGACTACCTAGACTGGATGTCGGATTTACAACCTCAAGAAGACCAAACACCTGACGAGAATACCCCCAGCTCCCATACCCTGGGGACAGGCGCAAGCCAATCTCCCGTGGTCACCAAAGCCATGAGCATCCCGCCTCATAGGAAAACACGTTACCACCTTATAGCAACCGTGATTGGTTATTGACCCACCGAGGGTGTCCTTATGACACCATCCCTAACCAGCGGCCTAGCCTAGACTGGGTCGGGTAACTCTGATTCTGTGGTCACTACAAACCTGTAATATCGCGTTCATCGGAGGGCGACGGGGGCGGGGGTACAACGGGGGGAAGGGGGACAATGGGGGGGCGGGGGGACAACGTGGGGCAGGAGGGGTGGCGGGCTCGGAGGGGTGGGGGACTTTTTTTTTTTTTTTCTTTTTTGATGTCTTTTTAAAGTGCACTGGACCGCACTGTACTTTCTATTTCTAGGGGCGGTGGGACCGTGGGAGGGGGGACTGTTGGCGGGGGGATTGGGGGCGGGGGGATTGGGGGCGGAGGGACCAGGGGCATGGGGACCTGGGAGGGGGAACGGTGGGACCGGGGCGGGCGGACTGGGGGCGGGGTGATCGGGGGATGAACGCGATATTAATGAATGAATGTCAATGATTGACTACCTTGACTGGATGTCGGATTTACAACTTCAAGAAGACCAAACACCTAACGAGAATACCCATAGCTCCCGTACCCTGGGGACAGGCGCAAGCCCATCTCCCCTGGTCACCAAAGCCATGAGCATCCCGCGTCATAGGAAAACACGTTACCACCTTATAGCAACTGTGATTGGTTATTGACCCACCGAGGGTGTCCTTATGACACCATCCCTAACCAGCAGCCTAGCCTAGACTGGGTCGGGTAACTCAGATTCGGTGGTCACTACAAACCTGTAATATCGCGTTCATCGATGTGAATAACACTCCGTCCAATCTATGTTCCAAAAAACTATACACATGTTGTCAGGTGTAGGTAATTCCACATTTATCTCGTTTTGTTTGTTGAGAAATACTCATGTATTTATAAACCCCTAAGATATTATAATTAAATTATATCACCAGGATATACTTAAACTGGAACCCTAAAGTGTCTTGGGTATCCTTCAGTTAACATTTTACAAATGTATACCCAATAATTTAAAGTCTGGGGGGGTTGTGTAGGGGTTTATTATTCATATAACTTCATACACCTAATTTACTACCTAATTCATCCCCTTCGGATCGGGTTCTGTGTCTAATACACCTTCATCAATCACTTCGGGCATGGTTCGGGACACCTGGCTCAACATGTGCTACTAATCACTCCATTGGGGTCCGGGTGTCCTTGACCTTGCTGTCACGACCATGAATTGCGTCAGATAAAGGGAGAACGGGATAAAGGGAGAACGGGATGAAGGGAGAACGGGATGAAGGGAGAACAGGGTAAACTGAGAACGAGGATTAACAGAAAACAGGACAAACAAGATAAAGGGAGAACGTGAGAAGGGCACGAAGGGAGAACGAGACAAAGGGAGAACACGACAAATGAAGAACACGACAAACAGAGAACGGGACAAACGGAGAGGGGGTCAAACGGAGAGGGGGACAAATGGAGAGGGACATACAGAGAGAGGGAGAGATCAAGATAAACGGAGAGGGCATAAACGGAGAATGGTGATAAACAGGATAAAGGGAGAAACGGGAGAAGGGGACGAACGGAAAAGGGGGCGAACGGAGAGCGGGACAAACAGAGAATGGGACAAACGGAGAATGGGACAAACGGAGAATGGGACAAACGGAGAACGGGACAAACGGAGAACAGGAGGACCGGGGGCTCAAGGGTCAGGAAAAGGGAGAACCGGAAAAGGGAGAACGAGAAAAAGGGAGAACTGGAAAAGGGAGAATGCGAAGAGGGAGAACGCTAATACTGGGGGATCGGAGGTAGGGGGATCGGGGGCAGGGAGATCTGTAGCACACACTGCCCGCGGCTGACCGACATGGCGAAACGGAAACAGACATGTTGACGCTGGTTAGGGATGGTGTCATAAGGACACCCTCGGTGGGTCAATAACCATGGAGACGTAAAACAGCAGTTCCGCGCTGACGCCCACACCCACCTGCTTGCCATTGCCCCCCATGTCCCCCCCTCAAGCAACTACCTGCTAAACCCTGTATACTCATGTCCCCTCCCCTCCAGCAACAAACCTTTTTTTCCCCTTTTTTCTCTTTTGATGGATGTCTTTTTAAAGTGCACTGGACCGCACTGTGGTTTGTATCTTCCCTGGTCACCAAAGCCACGAGCATCCCGCGTCATAGGAAAACATGTTATCACCTTATAGCAACCGTGATTGATTATTGACCCACTGTGGGTGTCCTTATGACACCATCCCTAACCATCTAACTGGACAAACAAAGAACGGGACAAACAGAGAGGGGGACAAACAGAGAGAGGGAGAGAACGGGGTAAAGGGATTAACGGCAGAAGGGGACGAACGGAGAGGGTGAAGAACGGAGAGGGGGACAAACAGAGAAGGGGACGAACGGAGAACAGGACAAGGGAGAATGGGAAATGGGAGAGCTGGAAAAGGGAGAACTAGAAAAGGGAGAACACGAAAAGGGAGAACGCAAAAAACAGAAAATGCGAAAATGGAGAACACAAGAACTGAATCATGGACAGGGGAATCGGGGGCGGGAGGATCTGTAGCACACGCCACCCACGGCCGACTGACGCGGCAAAACGGAAACGTTGACGCTACGATCGACTTGGGACAAACAGACAAATGACAAACGGAGAGAGGGAGAGAACGGGATAAATGGAGAATTGGATAAACGGAGAATGTGGATAAACGGAGAATGGGGATGAACGGAGAATGGGGATGAACGGAGAATGGGGATGAACGGATTAAGGGAGAATGGGAAAAGGGAGAACGCGAATAGGGAGAATGCGAAAAACAGAGAATGTGAAAACGGAGAACGCGAAAACTGAATCATGGGGAATAGGGGACGGGAGGATCTGTAGCACACGCCACCCACGGCCGACTGACGCGGCGAAAACAGAAACGGACAGTTGGGGTGCGGCTTATACGCGAGTTAGGCTTATACCCAAGGTTTTACAGTAGTCTGCCTTGCAGCAGTAGGACTGTATGCTCATGTCCTTCCTCTAGCAACAACCTGTCAAACCCTGTATATCCATCACCCCCCTCCAACAACAACCTGTTAAACTCTGTATACTCATGTCCCCCTCCAGCAACAACCTGTTAAACTCTGTATACTCACGTCTCCCCTCCAGCAACAAACCTTTTTTTTTTCTTTTTTGATTTTTATGCCGAAGTGGTGGCGTAGCCACTGCCAGGCACCACTAGGATGAGGCATATGAGGCACTTTACCAAAAGTCAGAACGGTCACCGCCATCTTGGATTAAGGAGTCACAACACAAATTTATTCTATGTGATAACAATAATATAAATCAAACTTTGATAGGTCCTGAGGTTGATTATAGTTATACCCACCCCGCTAACATTGACCCAAGGAATTCAATGGTTCTTTTGGTTTGTTGCTAATACAGCTGGTTGCCTAGCAACAGATATTCTTATTGTTTATCTGCCCAGCAACACACATATTCACTCCATCAGGGTCAGGGTGTCCTTGACCTTGCCTGTCACGACCATAAATTGTGTCAGATAAAGGGAGAACAGGATAAAGGGAGAACGGGATGAAGGGAGAACGGGATGAAGGGAGAACGGGATGAAGGGAGAACAGGGTAAACTGAGAACGAGGATTAACAGAGAACAGGACAAACTAGATAAAGGGAGAACGTGAGAAGGGCACGAAGGGAGAACGAGACAAAGGGAGAACACGACAAATGAAGAACACGACAAACAGAGAACGGGACAAACGGAGAGGGGGTGAAACGGAGAGGGGGACAAATGGAGAGGGACAAACAGAGAGAGGGAGAGATCAAGATAAACGGAGAGGGCATAAACGGAGAATGGTGAGAAACGGGAGAAAGGGAGAAACGGGAGAAGGGGACGAACGGAAAAGGGGGCGAACGGAGAGCGGGACAAACAGAGAATGGGACAAACGGAGAATGGGACAAACGGAGAATAGGACAAACGGAGAACAGGAGGACCGGGACCGGGGGCTCAAGGGTCAGGAAAAGGGAGAACCGGAAAAGGGAGAACGAGAAAAAGGGAGAACTGGAAAAGGGAGAATGGGAAAAGAGAGAATGCGAAGAGGGAGAACGCGAAAAACAGAATGCGAAAACGGAGAACGCTAAATGGGGGATCGGAGGTAGGGGGATCAGGGGCAGGGAGATCTGTAGCACACACTGCCCGCGGCTGACCGACATGGCGAAACGGAAATAGACATGTTGACGCTACGATCGACTCGCTTTTCAGCCGAGACGTAAAACAGCAGTTCCGCGCTGACGCCCACACCCACCTGCTTGCCATTGCCCCCCATGTCCCCCCCTCCAGCAACTACCTGCTAAACCCTGTATACTCATGTCCCCTCCCCTCCAGCAACAAACCTTTTTTTCCCCTTTTTTCTCTTTTGATGGATGTCTTTTTAAAGTGCACTGGACCACACTGTGGTTTGTATCTCCCCTGGTCACCAAAGCCACGAGCATCCCGCGTCATAGGAAAACATGTTATCACCTTATAGCAACCGTGATTGATTATTGACCCACTGTGGGTGTCCTTATGACACCATCCCTAACCATCTAACTGGACAAACAAAGAACGGGACAAACAGAGAGGGGGACAAACAGAGAGAGGGAGAGAACGGGGTAAAGGGATAAACGGGAGAAGGGGACAAACGGAGAGGGTGAAGAACGGAGAGGGGGACAAACGGAGAAGGGGACGAACGGAGAACAGGACAAGGGAGAATGGGAAATGGGAGAGCTGGAAAAGGGAGAAAAACAGAAAATGCGAAAATGGAGAACACGAGAACTGAATCATGGACAGGGGAATCGGGGGCGGGAGGATCTGTAGCACACGCCACCCACGGCCGTCAGACACAGCGAAACGGAAACGTTGACGCTACGATCGACTCGGGACAAACAGACAAATGAACAGGGGGACAAACGGAGAGAGGGAGAGAACGGGATAAATGGAGAATTGGATAAACGGA
The DNA here is from genome assembly GCA_947462335.1 of Harmothoe impar. NCBI lineage: Eukaryota > Metazoa > Annelida > Polychaeta > Phyllodocida > Polynoidae > Harmothoe > Harmothoe impar. The sequence continues at coordinate 63,337,156 of OX381716.1, read as the reverse complement.
GAATGTGGATAAACGGAGAATGTGGATGAACGGAGAATGGGGATGAACGGAGAATGGGGATGAACGGAGAATGGGGATGAACGGATTAAGGGAGAATGGGAAAAGGGAGAACGCGAATAGGGAGAACGCGAAAAACAGAGAATGTGAAAACGGAGAACGCGAAAACTGAATCATGGGGAATAGGGGACGGGAGGATCTGTAGCACACGCCACCCACGGCCGACTGACGCGGCGAAAACAGAAACGGACAGTTGGGGTGCGGCTTATACGCGAGTTAGGCTTATACCCAAGGTTTTACAGTAGTCTGCCTTGCAGTAGTAGGACTGTATACTCATGTCCCCTCCCCTCCAGCAACAAACCTTTTTTTCCCCTTTTTTCTTTTCTGATGGATGTCTTTTTAAAGTGCACTGGACCGCACTGTGGTTTGTATTTGCACTGGATCACACTTTTATTCCAACGCAATCTTTGTTCAGCCTATGTCCCACTTCAAGCAAGAACCTGTTAAACCCTGTATACTCCTGTCCCCCCTCCAGCAACAAGCTATGTCCCCCCTCCAGCAGGAAAAGGGAGAACGGGAAAAAGGGAGAACGGGAAAAGGGAGCATGGGAGAAGGGAGAACTGGAAAAGGGAGAACGCGAAAAGGGAGAACGCGAAAAGGGAGAACGCGAAAAACCGAGAACGCGAAAACCGAGAACGCGAAAACTGAATCATGGGCACCCGCTTGCCCACACCCACCTGCTTGTCAACACCCACCTGCTCGCCTTGAATTTGATTTAATAAGGCGTATGACCTATTAAAATGGGTCAGTTTTTCCTGGAGATTACAATTCTGCTGTCAGAAATGAGAAATAACGTATTGTACTTAAATTAGGTACATGATCATAGGGAATCGGCACTTTGTGGGCCCTATCCGGCCCTCCTTGCCATTTCCACGGCCCCCTGTTTTATGAATGGGTTCCTACTTGCTCCACCAAGTTATTTTGAGGCTTAACTCGCCTCCTTTTCAACAACATTTATCTTTATTTCTGTATACTCATGTCCCCCTTCAAGCAACAGCCAGTTAAATCCGGTATGCTCATTGATTGATTGATTGATTGATTGATTTGTTTAACGTCCAGATGTACATCGAGTACCTCACGGAACATATCTCAAGTTGGCACAGAGTCAGCCACAAATAGTGGTACCGTAAAACCTCGCATATAAGCAGTGGCTTGTACGCGAATCAGATCGCCACTGCAGCTTATAGGATTGGCACAGAGTCAGGGTGCGGCTTATACGCGAGTTTTTGCTCCTATGGTACAGTATAAAAGTCACCAGAATCAGATCGCTGGTGCGGCTTATAGGATCGGTCCAAAGTTGGGGTGCGGCTTATACGCGAGTTAGGCTTATACCCAAGGTTTTACAGTAGTCTGCCTTGCAGTAGTAGGACTGTATGCTCATGTCCTTCCTCTAGCAACAACCTGTCAAACCCTGTTTATCCATCTCCCCCCTCCAACAACAACCTGTTAAACTCTGTATACTCATGTCCCCCCTCCAGCAACAACCTGTTAAACTCTGTATACTCATGTCCCCCCTCCAGCAACAACCTGTCAAACCCTGTATACTCACGTCTCCCCTCCAGCAACAAACCTTTTTTTTTTCTTTTTTTTTTTTTTTGCCGAAGTGGTGGCGTAGCCACTGCCAGGCACCACTAGGATGAGGCATATGAGGCACTTTACCAAAAGTCAGAACCGTCGCCCCCATCTTGGATTAAGGAGTCCCAACACAAATCTATTCTATGTGATAACAATAATATAAATCAAACTTTGATAGGTCCTGAGGTTGATTATAGTTATACCCACCCCGCTAACATTGACCCAAGGAATTCGATGGTTCTATTGGTTTGTTGCTAATACATCTGGTTGCCTGGCAACAGCTATTCTAATTGTTCATCTGCAACACATATTTACATGGTCCTGAAGTTGATTATAATCATACCTATCCCCCTAAAATGGACCCAAGGAATTCAATGGTTCTACTGGTTTGTGGGGCACGTTGAACCACTTTTGCACTTTTATTTTTTTCCTGACCTTATCAAAGTCATCTGGAATTTTATCTTTGTGATATATGATCACCTATGGCAAAGCAAGTATGGTCGTTTTTTGTATTTATTTTGAATTTTTGAAAAAAAAATCTTTGGGTGGTTCAATGTGCCCCATGCCCTGGGCAGGTTGACCCATCCCCTGGGGCACTTTGAACCACATATATTGAATGGTTCAAACTATCACTGATATATTGCTGATAGTATCAGCAATATGAATTTATTATTGAAAGTTGAGGTGTAATTACTTGCTATTGTAACTTTTGAAGAGAATTGAGTTTAAAGAGTACATATTTAATGCACACAAATCTGTCAATTAAAGTGTCTAAAATAGTGACTGGGTTAGAGCCTTACAAATTTCACTTAAGGTCTATATAAACCATCTTAAGAAGATTGCTACTATTTGCAAGGTCTATATAAATCCTTGGTTATATTCTTACATGATGTAACATTCTGCTTTGCTTCCAAAAATTGATAATCTAGGGATAAAGGCACTCTGAATATGCTACAAAACAATTTCTCATCCCAATTGGCAGACTACATATTTTCTATCATGATAGTATAACCAAATTATATCCTATGTGTGTCTCTTTTTGTGTGCCTAATAAAATACAGGTTTTTATGTATGTCCTATACAACTTATAGTAGACCCAGAGGTTGGACTAAGTATTATCTTCTCATCTCTCACTTATAAGCTGATGAGGAGACCTTGCAAAAATTGCTGCCCTCTGGTGAGGAGCAGTAACACCTTGTCCTTCTATGCACTACAATGCACAGGCGCATATGTGTTAGATAATGGAACTATTCTTTCAAGAGCATGGTTCAAGGTGCCCCAATTTTTGTGGTTCAATGTACCCCATGCCGGCCATCATAGGTAATGATGATGTTATTCAAATTACATCATAAGCGCAGGGGTAAAATCAGGTTCTATTGAAGCATTTAGATGTATACTTTGACCTCCATATAGATCTTTGGCCAGCAATGTTTTGTAACAAGACAAGAACAAAAGTTTGACAATTGCAAATATTTACTTTTTAGCGCATAAATCTTAAATGTCTGAGTTGCTCTTCAGCATCCCAAAATAAATATGATGCTGCTGCTCTGAACCGTTTATGTGAGGGGGTAATGTGGTAGGCAAACTGCTGGAAAATTCTCAATGGAATAGCAAAGAGAGCGAGTGGTTTAACGTGCCCAGGTGGTCAACGTGCCCCTCTCTCCCCTACATCTGGTTGCCTAGCAACAGCTATTTTAATTGCTCATCTGCCTATCAACACACATTTCCATGGTCCTGAGGTTGATTATAATCATAGCTACCCTACCTAATATGCACCCAAGGAATTCAATGGTTCTATTGGTTTGTTGCTAATACATCTGGTTGCCAAGCAACAGCTATTCTAATTGCTTATCTGCCTAGCAACACACATTTCCATGGTCCTGAGGTTGATTATAATTATAGCTACGCTACCTAATATGCACCCAAGGAATTCAATGGTTCTATTGGTTTGTTGCTAATACATCTGGTTGCCAAGCAACAGCTATTCTAAATGTTTATCGGGGGGAGACCGGGGGCGGCAGAGGGACAAACGCGATATTAATGAATCAATGTCAATGATTGACTACCTAGACTGGCCTAGACCAAGCCGGGTAGCTCAGATTCGGTGGTCACTACAAACCTGTAATATCGCGTTCATCGATGTGAATAACACTCCGTCCAATCTATGTTCCAAAAAACTATACACATGTTGTCAGGTGTAGGTAATTCCACATTTATCTCGTTTTGTTTGTTAAAAAATACTCAGATATAAACCCTGAAGGTATCATAATTAAATTATATTACCGGGATTACTTAAACTGGAACCCTAAATGGTGTTCGGTGTCCTTCGGTTAACATTTTACAAAAGTATACCCAATAATTTAAAGTCTGGGGGGGTTGTGTAGGGGTTTATTATTCAAACAACTTCACACATCTCATTAACTACCTAATTCATCCCCTTCGGATCGGATTCGGTGTCTAATACACCTTCATCAATCACTTCAGGCATGGTTCGGGACACCTGGCTCAACATGTGCTACTAATCACTCCATTGGGATCCGGGTGTCCATGATTTTGCCTGTCATGACCCTGTATGGCGTCAGATGAAGGGAGAACGGGATATAGGGAGAACGAAATAAAGGGAGAACGGGATAGAGGGAGAACGGGACAAACAGGATGAAGGGAGAGCGGAGAACAGAGAAGGGGACGAACGGAGAAGGGGACGAACGGAGAAGGGGACGAACGGAGAAGGGGACGAACGGAGAAGGGGACGAACGGAGAAGGGGACGAACGGAGAAGGAGACGAACGTAAAACGGGGCGAACGGAGAAGGGGACGAACGGAGAAGGGGACGAACGGAGAAGGGGACGAACGGAGAAGGGGACGAACGGAGAAGGGGACGACAGAGAAGGAAACGAACGGAGAGGGGGACGAACGGAGAAGGGGACGAACGGAGAAGGGGACGAACGGAGAAGGGGACGAACGGGATAAAGGGAGAACGAAATAAAGGGAGAACGGGATAGAGGGAGAAGGGGACGAACGGAGAAGGGGACGAACGGAGAAGGGGACGAACGGAGATGGGGACGAACGGAGAAGGGGGCGAACGGAGAAGGGGACGAACGGAGAAGGGGAAGAACGGAGAAGGGGACGAACGGAGAAGGGGACGAACGGAGAAGGGGACGAACGGAGAAGGGGAACGAACAGGAGAACGAGACGAATGGAGACGAACCGAGAAGGGGCGAACAGAGAAGGGGACGCAGGGAATGGGACGAACAAAACGGAGAAGGGGACAAACGGAGAATGAGATGAATGGAGAATGAGACGAACGGAGAAGGGGACGAACGGAGAACGAGACCAGCGGAGGAGACGAACGGAGAAGGGGACGAACGGAGAAGGGGACGAACGGAGAAGGGAACGAACGGAGAGGGGGACGAACGGAGAAGGGGACGAACGGAGAAGGGGACGAACGGAGAAGGGGACGAACGGAGAAGGGGAGGAACGGAGAAGGGGACGAACAGAGAGGGGGACGAACGGAGAAGGGGAGGAACAGAGAAGGGGAGGAACGGAGAAGGGGAGGAACGGAGAAGGGGAGGAACGGAGAAGGGGACGAACGGAGAAGGGGACGAACGGAGAAGGGGACGAACGGAGAAGGGGACGAACGGAGAAGGGGACGAACGGAGAAGGGGACGAACGGAGAAGGGGACGAACGGAGAAGGGGACGAACGGAGAGGGGGACGAATGGAGAAGGGGACGAACGGAGAAGGGGACGAACGGAGAAGGGGACGAACGGAGAAGGGGACAAACGGAGAAGGGGACAAACGGAGAAGGGGACAAATGGAGAAAGGGAGAGAACGGGATAAACAGAGAATGGGATAAACGGAGAATGGGGATAAACGGAGAATGGGGAAGAACGGGAGAACGAGACGAACGGAGAACGAGACAAACGGAGATTGGGATGAACAGAGAAGGGGACGCAGGGAGAATGGGACGAACAGAACGGAGAAGGGGACAAACGGAGAACGATCAGGGGCCAGGCCAAAAAAAAAAGGGTTGTTGTTCAGTTCTCCCTAGCGACCGTTTTTGTGGCCCTTACCAATTTTTTTTTCTTCTTTTTGGAAGACATTTTTGTTTTTTTACTGAAATTTCTTTTTTCCAAATATTATACGAAAATGGGAGGAATTTAAAACCGTTAAAATAGTTGGTAAATTTTTTTTTAATCTACCTACCTACCCTACTTTTTTCGGCCATGTCACCTGAACACAACTATTTATTTTTTTTGGCCTCAGGAAAAAGGAGAACGGGAAAAAGGGAGAACGGGAAAAGGGAGAACTGGAAAAGGGAGAACATCCCGTTCTCCCTTTATCCCGTTCTCCCTTTATCTGATGCCATACAGGGTCATGACAGGCAAGGTCAAGGACAACCGGACCCCAATGGAGTGATTAGTAGCACATGTTGAGCCAGGTGTCCCGAATCATGCCCAAAGTGATTGATGAAGGTGTATTACACCGAACCCGATCCGAAGGGGATGAATTAGGTAGTAAATGAGATGTGTGAAGTTGTTTGAATAATAAACCCCTACACAACCCCCCCAGACTTTAAATTATTGGGTATACATTTGTAAAATGTTAACCGAAGGACACCCGACACACTTTAGGGTTCCAGTTTAAGTATATCCTGGTAATATAATTTAATTATAATACCTTAGGGGTTTATATATGAGTATTTCTCAACAAACAAAACGAGGTAAATGTGGAGTTACATACACGTGACCACATGTGTATATTTTTTTGGAATATAGATTGGACGGAGTGTTATTCATATTGATGAACCCGATATTACAGGTTTGTAGTGATAACCTGTTAAACCCTGTATACTCACGTCCCCCCTCCAGCAACAAACCTTTTTTTTTCATGGATGTCTTTTTTAAGTGCACTGGACCGCACTGTGGTTTGTATTTTTTTAGTGCACTGGACCACACTTTAATTCCAACGCAATATAAGATTTCTTTTTAGACTGGGTCTAGCAGGTAGCCATTTCTTTGCAAAAAGTGCCAACCAGTCCAAAAGTACCTGTAAAAAGACGTATATTCTGTCCAATTCAGGGTGGTATCCCATTAAAAGTGGGCTGATTTCTGACATTTTAGGGGCTAATACTGCCACAACTGGCAAAAGTGGTGTGTTTTGGTGGATTTTTGTTCCGTCAAAAGGGGTCCAAATTCAGGGCGATGTACACACATAGTATCCATAAATGTGAGAGTGCCCCCCCCCCTCCGGCTGTGAAACGATGAGCATCTATTTTCAGGAAGTCTATTATACCCAGGGGGGGGGGGCACTGACTCTTTGAGGGTGAGTGGCAACTGCCCCGGTACCGCTGCTCCCCCTCAAATTGGGGGAGCTGAGGGGATATCTGACCGCCCCTCCTTTTCCATATTGAGGAAAATTGTGTGAGTGACCACCACCCCCCCCCCTAAACAGGCTAAATGAAATCTAAACCCCCTGCTTTCATCCCTTCTGAGCATTAGATGACAAACTGACCAATTAGCACTTTATAACATGTTTGTACTGCAATATTGCTGTATATACACAGATACTTCCATCAAGAAATGATTAATCCCCTACTTTTGATGATTTAAGGAGGGGGGGGGGGGGGGTCACCACCCCTTATTTTCACTGTAAAAGGGACTGACCGCCCCTATATTTCATCCTCTCTATCAATCCACCGCCACCGCTTCTGAGAGAGGTGCGGCAGTGGTTATCTAAAACATACCTCAGTGCCCCCCCCAGGGTATTATATCTCTTAATCAATAAACATGGTGTTGCTTCCATACAGTCTTTAACAAAAGCAAGGTAGGACTGTATGACCTCAGTATCACGGCACTTCTCCTATATCTGACTGACTGAGGCGGGTCATCTCAGCTCAGATAAGGCCTTAAAAAGAAGTTGTCCCCAGTTTAAACCTGCCTGGGCGGGGGGGGGGGGGGGACCTCTGTCGCAGTCCAAGTCACGTCATGCCGTGCATAATAAAAGGACAGGCTGGGGGGGGGGGGGGAGCAGATGAAATTGGACAGCCCCCCCCCCCTTGTTTAAAAGTGACACGTTTACCATGAATGTCCCCGCAGTTGTTAGTGTTTAGAAAAAGACCTCCATTCAATTTCAAGACCGTTTTAAACACTTTAACAGATTTTTTTTTTATGCATGGCCTAATGTCCCCTCTCCAGCAAAAACCTGCAAAACCCTGTATACTCATGTGCCCCCTCCAGCAACAAACCTTTTTTCCCCCTTTTTTTCATGGATGTCTTTTTTAAGTGCACTGGACCACACTTCTATTCCGACGCAATCTTTGTTAAACCTATGTCCCCCCTCCAGCAACAACCTGTTAAACCCTGTATACTCATGTCCCCCCTCCAGCAACAACCTGTTAAACCCTGTATACTCATGTCCCCCCTCCAGCCACAACATGTTAAACCCTGTATACTCATGTCCCCCCTCCAGCAACAACCTGTTAAACCCTGTATACTCATGTCCCCCCTCTAGCAACAAACCTTTTCCCCCCCTTGTTTTTCACATCAATATTGACATAAATATATTGACATATCAAAATTGTCAATATTATATATTGAAATATTGACATACCGTAAATTCCCGCGTACTACCCGCGGGTTGTACGCGAATCAACCTCAGCTTTCGTTTGATACCAAACCTGCCTATATAGGGTGCGGGTTATACGAGAGTTTTTATTACTATAGAACAGTACTAAAATAGACGTTTTCAAACCCAGAAACGGGTTATAGGATTCTCCTAAGTTGGGGGTGCGGGTTATACGCGAGATGCGGGTTATGCGCGGGAATTTACTGTAATAGCGATATGTCAATATAGCAAATATCAATGACATCCCTAATTGGTAGTCATCAAGTATATATTGTGCCGCTGAACAAAAGAGTTGGTTTCCATAGTCAATATAGGGGAGAATTTTTGATTCATAAATTTTGATTGCGATACCTTTTGTCTTTTTTCTAAAATCAAAACTCAAACATAACTCAATGGTTCCCTAATATATAAAGCAAGAGCTTTCTACTGGCGTACTCCAATAATCTGTAGCATAAGCAGTCCTTTCAGAATTAATTGTCAAAGATTGACAGGTTTGCTTATCTCGGAGTACGACTTCGGGATCCGACTGTGCACATGGTATCAGTACCCCATGACCAGATTTTTCATTTAAACCGAAACTCAAACAAAACTCAATGGTTCCCTAATACATGAAGCAAGGGCTTTCTAATAGTGTACTCCAATAGTCTGTAGGTGGGGTTTTTATACATTGGATTATAGTGAAATCAATTTTAAAAGGTTTTTTGTACAAGACGGATATTTTTCCTAAAGTGGGGGGTCGTCTTAAAGGTGGGGTTTTACGGTAGTCAAATGTGCCCGGCAATTACAAATAACCACCTGATATATCCTCCCTTGACATGAGCTATCATTTGCTGTTTAAATTGTGAGAATCGGATCTGTAGTCCCAGAGATATCTTCACATTGTCCATTCCTCCATGGATAAGCTTAACAGGCCGCCCTCTTTGGCACTATCGCGACCTACGCATACCCGAGACACGCATTATACTAGCGTCGGTCTGTTGCCACTCTATTTATATATCTCTATGCTTTTACACAGCATTGGTCACCCAAATCGGGTGTGTAGTTGTGATTACAATCGCTGCGGAAATTGCCATCTTCCCGGCCCATTGTGGGCCCTCCCCAGTCTTTGCGAAAACTTTTTCATCCCACAGGACATTCGGTCCTGCAAATTTTTTATGTTGAAGGACCGGCTACATTTTTGGAGGACCGGAGGATTTCTGCATTTTTAGTATAGAACAGTTTTTTTTTCATTAGAAATACATTTTATTTGTAACCATTTATGGCCAAATCAGGATAGATATTATAGTTTTACACTGTATATTGACAAAAATATTTCAGGTTTAGAAGCCCAACTGAATCCTTCTAGTTCAGAAAAGCCCAAGATGTGACCGGACATTCGGTCCTGCTACACTTGTGAATCTGCTGGACTGGTGGCATTTTAGAAGGACATTGCTACTGTCCTGCAGGTTTTCGCAAAGACTGCCTCTCTGCCATCCCCACGGCCTGCGTGGGTCCCTAAAGTGAATCTAAGCATTTTCAAATCGATTTTGTAAGCTGTTCCTAAGAATTATTAGGATCTGTATTTATTTATATGAAAAGAGAGCCGATGTGGTCTGCGTTAAGGCCTAAAAAAAAAGTTGTGTTCCGGCAACATGGCCAAAAATAAACAGGGTTGGTAGGTCTTTTTTGGGGTTTTTTTTTTTTACATTTTTTTTTGCTCAAAAAGTCAATTTGAGTAGTAAAAACGCCAAAAATGTCATAAATTTCCTCAAAAATCAAAAAAATGTCCAAAAAAAATTAGGGACGGCCCCTTAAATGTAGGGTCGGTCGGGATACCCGAACACAATTTCTTTTTTTGTTTAGGCCTAAGGGCATGAGGCCTGTGTGCATAAAAAGTTTTCGGCAACACTGAGCAAACCTACTTTCTTCATGGACATTTATTGAATAGTGATTGAATAAACTAAAGAATGCTCAGATTAGGCAAAAAAAGAAGAAGTTGTGTTCAGGTATTCCTAGCGACCCTATTTTTTTGGAAGGCATTTATGGGGTTTTTCGACCAGAAAAAACACTTTTTTTACCTTAAACTTTTATTTGCTGAAATTATAATGAAAATCGGAGGAATTTTGTCTCCAAATCCTTAAAAAAGATTTGGTAAAAAAAGAAAAATTGACCTACCTACCCTGTTTTTAATGGGCCATGTTACTGAACACAACTAAATTTTTTTTTGGCCTTAGATCACAACACCTGTAGAAATCCCAAGAGAGGGAAAATCAAACTCACCTTGGTCATATTGTAGTGTTAGGAGGATACAACGCCCGTCCACGATGCCACTTGTGGTATCCATGGTAACCAAGGAGTCACGTTTGGCGGTCAAAGTCAAGGTCACAGGTCGGTGGGGCACCTGAAAAATTGATCATGTTTAGACTATGCTTTTTTTCATGGCAATTACGGCAAAATCTGATTTATTTTCGGGATAGGCCTTCTTTAGCTTATTATGAGGGGGGGGGGGCAGTACTACAAACATATTTGGTAGGCCGAACATACTTGGTAGGCCTATCGTATGGCTCCAGAGGGGTCAAAAGCGACCTGGCAACCAGGGCTGTTTCCAGGCGACCTGGCACAATGATTTAAGCAACTTGCTGCATTTTAGACAAATTTGGCTACAGTATAGTGAAAAGGGTCTAAAAAGGCAGCTTTGTGACCTTGGATCCTTAATTTCGGTGGGGCCAAAAAAAAAAGAAGGTGTGTTTCAGGTAACATGGGAGAAAAATGTAGGGTCGGTAGGTCGGATTCTTTTTTTTTTCTTTTTTTTTTTTTAACATGAATGTACTGGCCAACCTTTTTGAAGACTCTAAAATTGACCAAAAAAGGGTAAAAATGCATTTCTCTTTCCAAAATTGCATAAAATAAGTAGGGTCGGCCCTGTTTTGATAGGGTCGGTCGGGTGACCTGAAACAAACTTTTTTTTTGGGGCCTGACTTTCCGACCTGCACCCCTTATTGTGAGTTTTATCTGGATATCTCCCGATAACATCCTTTCAGAAATCACCAATTAAAAGACAAAAGGCCTACCGTAAAACCTCGCGTATAAGCCGCTGCTAGTACGCAAATCAGATCACCAATGCGGCTTATAGGATCAGGACAAAGTCAGGGCGCGGCTTGATAATTATACAAGGGTTTATGCTAGAGCAGTACTAGAGTCATCGACAATTTTGTATAGATAACAGGGGTTGGAGGTGAGGGAGGGGTTGGAGGTGAGGGAGGGGGTTGGATGTAAGGGTGAGGGTTGAACTTGGATGTGAGGGAGGGGGGTTGGATGTGAGGGAGGGGGTTGGACGTGAGGGAGGGGGTGGAGGTGAGGGAGGGGGTTGGATGTGAGGGAGGGGGTTGGACGTGAGGGAGGGGGTTGGACGTGAGGGAGGGGGTTGGAGGTGAGGGAGGGGGTTGGAGGTGAGGGAGGGGGTTGGATGTGAGGGAGGGGGTTGGATGTGAGAGAGGGGGTTGGATGTGAGGGAGGGGGTTGGATGTGAGGGAGGGGGTTGGATGTGAGGGAGGGGGGTGGAGGTGAGGGAGGGGGTTGGATGTGAGGGAGGGGGTTGGATGTGAGGAGGGGGTTGGACGTGTGGAGGGGGTTAGATGTGGGGGCGGGGGTTGGATGTGAGGGAGGGGGTCGGAGGTGAGGGAGGGGGTTGGAGGTGAGGGAGGGGGTTGGACGTGAGGGAGGGGGTTGGACATGAGGGAGGGGGTTGTATGTGAGGGAGGGGGTTGGATGTGAGGGAGGGGGTTGTATGTGAGGGAGGGGGTTGGACATATGACATGGACGTGTAGGGGTCACGATGGGGGGGGGGGGGTCCCCATGTCACATGTCGATTTTAGAGAAGCACTGAACCCCATGATGTCATTTGCAGGGCTAGGTCACCAACTCAGTGCTCATGTCGCCCTGTCGATTTAAAGAAATACCCATGTCGCCCTGTCGATTTAAAGAAATGCCCATGTCGCCCCATCGATTTAAAGAAATACCCATGTCGCCCTGTCGATTTAAAGAAATGCCCATGTCAATCTAAAGAAATGCTCATGTCGCCCTGTCGATTTAAAGAAATGCTCATGTCGCCCTATCGATTTAAAGAAATGCCCATGTCGCCCTGTCAATTTAAAGAAATGCCCATGTCGCCCTATCGATTTAAAGAAATGCCCATGTCAATTTTAAAGAAATGCCCATGTCGCCCTGTCAATTTAAAGAAATGCCCATGTCGCCCTGTCAATTTAAAGGCGCACTGAACCCAGGACCTAACCCTGCTGAGTTTTGTACGCAAATGACATTTTGGGTTCAGTGCGCCTTTGAGACATGGCCATGTTCCCATGTCACTATCTCTGAGGTTTTTCATGTCCCATTTCACAAATGCTCAAAATGCCCATGTCGCCATGTCACTTTTAGGGGTCGACCCCCATCCTATTGGCCAGGGGCCTGTAGTCAGGGTGGCCTATTAAAAGGCAGGGGGCCTCAGATCCGGAGGGCCTGTGGGCTTGGGGCCTTAGATCCGGAGGGCCTGAAGGCTGGGGGCCTCAGATCCGGGGGGCCTGTGGGCTGGGGGCCTGTGTTCTGTGGCCAGTGTGGGCCTGTGGGCTGGGGGCCTACAGTCAGGAGGGCCTGTATTCCGAATACCTATCCAACGCAGTTAAAAGAATAAAGAAATTCCAAATATTTATGGCCGAAAATGTGCGGGAAAGCACGTGCCTGTGGGCTGGGGGCCTCAGATCCGGAGGGCCTGTGGGCTGGGGGCCTGTATCCGATCGGGTGTCACAGAGGTGAGTGGCACCTCAACGACCTCAGGAATCACCTCTAAGCCAACTCTAAGCCTCTGTTCACCTCGGTGTTGCAGACTAAGTATTTTGTCCCCAGCATCAAGTTTGGCATCAAACAAACCCTAAACATGTCCTAAACCAACCTTGCCAACGGTGTTCTTCTTCTACCAACATGGTACGATAATATCTCGATGTTATCCTCATGATATCACAGGAACTTTTGGTTTTAAACATGGCGGCGATTTGGCTATTTCCTGTCCGCCCTGCGCATGTCCACTCTCCCAACACTGATGCTCCCGCCGCGTGGACAGGGCATCAAAGATGGCGGATGGTCAGCAGACTGGAGGCTAGGTCTGTCCTGATTTCAGGGTGTTCCTAGAGTATTCAGACTTAATACTTTATATTGGATGGCTATAAGCACAGTGCGTACTCCATGACCGTAATTCCGAATTACGGTCATACAAGATGGCGGCTGCAAGTGAGCTCAGTCTATTTCTTCTCCAGTCCATTGTATGAAATGTATAACATATTGAAGGCTGCTTTTTGGCCAGGCTGTAGTTTATATGACAATGCTACTGACCCAACACTCAGATCTTGCTCATATGTACTGGTTTATGCATAAATCAGCCATTTAGAGCTGGAGGGTATGACCGTAATTCAGTCTGCATCAAAACATGGTATGACCGTAATTCACCTCAGGTATGACTGTAATTCTGTCAGTTCATGGTCAGTTGAAGTCATATTTCTGGCTTTATAATGCCTTGTTCAGTGTTCCCATATATGAGACATGTGCCCAGGAGTAATAGGACATCTCCTCTCCCTATAAGTTTCAACCAAACATCCTTAGAGAACAAAATGCCAACCATGTGGTCAGGTATGACCGTAATTCACACAGTATGACCGTAATTCACGCTTACAAATAGAGTATGACCGTAATTCAGTACCAATTGTCAGTCACACAACATTCCCATTACTTTCCTTCTGGCACTTGCCTGTATCTTTCAGGTAGAACAAATTTCCCCAATCTTGTGTACACACAGAAGGAACTAGAATGTTGTAGATGCAGGGAAAGATGGGAAAAAAAGGGAATCACAATACAATGTATCTTAAAATGGCCCCTACTCCCCAATGGTTAACAGAAACGCGACGCATGGTATCAGTAGAAAGAGTGTGACCATTGTCTATAACGTTATATCGTATTAACAGACATGTGCCCCTACATGGGTAAAAATCGACACAGGCGACACGGCCCTTTTAAAAATCGACATAGGCGACACAGCATTTTCAAAAATCGACCTACATAAGAATCGACATGGCGACACAGCTGTTCTGCTAAAAATCGACACGGCGACACGGTCAAAATCGTGAGCACCCATGTAGAGGCACAGACATGGCACACTCTAATTGGTTCTATTCTTTTCAAAATAACTCCATCATAATTCTTTTGTAGTAGGAGAGCATTCCACTGAATTACGGTCATACCTGCACACTAAATTACGGTCATACTTTTTGATAGAATTACGGTCATACCTGACATTCTCATGACAGAATTACAGTCATACCATTGCCTGAATTACGGTCATACCATCAAGCTCTAAATGGCTGATTTATGCATAAACCAGTACATATGAACAAGATCTGAGTGTTGGGTCAGTAGCATTGTCATATATACTACAGCCTGGCCAAAAAGCAGCCTCCAATATGTTATACATTTCATACAATGGACTGGAGAAGAAATAGACTGAACTCTCCTGCAGCCGCCATCTTGTATGACCGTAATTCGGAATTACGGTCATGGAGTACGCACTGTGATAAGGGAGTGTTCATTTATTAGTTACAGGGGGGAGTGGGTTTGGGGGGGGGGCCGCAAAAAATTCCGACCCCTCCGGAGGGGGGGGGGGGCGGAGTAGACTGGGAGGCGTAAAAGATTCTGACCCCTCTTGAGGGGAGGGTGTTATGTATTCATGTCAGTGCATGTTATCCGGCCACTGGCCCCTAGCTCAGTGGCTCCACCTTCTGTAGTGGGAGTGTATCATATTATAACCAACCTGCCACCTAGTGTTAACTTGTGTAACTCTCTTGGAATAAACAAAGGAACTTCCTCAGTAATCACCTCAGTCTCTCCAATCAATAAGTATAATTACTTGAATACATAGCAACTGGCGATGAGGTAAACTGGTAGGTGGGCATATCAAATGTCCAGTGGACATCCAGGAGCTGTGCAAGTGCACATTAAAGTCCGAAATTGACTGTGGAATGAACTTTTGGTGGTGACTTTCCACAAGTCCCCTTTTTTCACTCACTGACACTGTGGTAGAGGGGGGCCCATTGTCACCTCCACAATTGACCTGGGCAGGACCTCAACATGGCCAAATCGAACCATTTTGAGAGTTTTGACCCTGAGAATGGTGACTGGGAGATTTATTTGGAACGGTTTGATTTGTATTGTCTGGCACATAAAGTGAAAGAGACTGAAAAGGTGGCTGCATTGTTGTCTGCGGTAGGGGGCCCTGCTTACAAAAGGATCAGGGCATTGGCATCTCCACACCTACCTATATCAAAGACATATGACCAGATTTTAGCACTGATCAAGCCGACAGCCAAGCCCAAAGTGACCAAAATGACTGCTAGGTATAAGTTCTACAACCGTAAACAGAAGCCCAAGGAATCTATTAGTGACTTTGACATTGCCCTCAGGGAGGCCGCAGAGGAGTGTAAATTTACAAACCTCGAAGAAACTCTCTGTGATTTTTTGGTACTGGGTCTTAAAGACCGGAGGATCCAAGCTGATCTGTTGAACAAAGATGAGGATCTGACTCATGAAACTGCTCTTAGGCAGTGTCTCACCTTAGAGGCAGTCAGGGAGGGGTGTAATCTATTGCATGAGAACAACCCACTGCATGACAAGGGGGACCAAAGTGAAACAAATGTAAATCATGTCAGAGCCCAGAGAAAAAAAAAGGCTGTGAAATCTGATAAATGTAACCACTGCGGTAAGTCAAACCATGCCGAAGATGAATGTTATTTCAAAGATGCTGTGTGTCACTCACGCAAACAAAAAGGGCACATAAAGCCAATTTGTAAAAGACAGAGTAAGCCAGTACACAATCTTGAAGAGGTTCAACAGCCTGACCTCCAGTCAAGTTCAGATGAGCTTGATTGTCACTCTTTAAGAGTAAATACTGTAGATGGTTCTGCAAACGGCACAAAGCCGATGTTTGTACAAGTGAAGGTTCAGGAAAAGCATCTAAAAATGGAGCTCGATACCGGTGCGGCGGTTACCGTCATATCTAAGTCGGTATATGGTAAGTTGGGTATCCGCCGCCCGCTCCGACACGTAAATACGGTCCTGACCACTCACACAAATGAACAAATAAAGCCACTTGGTGTCGCAACTGTGAAAGTTGAATATGAAGGTCAAAAGAAAATTCTTGAAATGTATGTCGTTGAACATGATGGGCCTACTCTACTTGGTCGGTCCTGGTTGAGAGCGATAAAGCTCAATTGGGCACAAATAAATTTGGTAAATCTGCATGCCGACGACTCAATGTCAAAGTTATCTGCTGACACCAGTCGTGAATTACAGCAGATCCTGGACAAGCATGAGAGATTGTTCAGGCCGGGTATAGGCAAACTGAATGGTTGCAAAGCAAAATTGTATGTCAAATCTGATAGCCAGCCAAGGTTTTTCAAGTCACGTACCATAGCGCATTTGATTCAGGACAAAGTCAACGATGATATTGAAAGGCTGGTTAAGGCTGATATTGTGTCACCAGTGGCCCACAGTGAATGGGCCACACCGATCGTTCCTGTAAGTAAAGAAGATGGTTCCGTCCGTATTTGTGGGGATTTCAAAGTAACAGTAAATCCAGTTCTCAACATTGAGCGTTATCCACAGCCACGTAAAGAGGAACTGTTTGCAAAATTAGCAGGTGGTGTGTCATTCAGTAAGTTAGACCTGACAAATGCGTATCTCCAAATGGAAGTTGACGACGAAAGTAAGGAGTATCTGACTATAAATACCTCAAAAGGCCTCTTTCGCTATAACCGCCTTCCTTTCGGTATAAGCTCAGCCCCTGCAATATTCCAACGCACAATGGAGACAGTTCTCCAGGGCATAGATGGTGTTCTGGTGTACCAAGATGACATTCTCGTCACCGGGTGTACACAGGAACAGCATCTAAGAAATCTCGGACAAGTGCTGAGTACACTCGAAAGTTGTGGCTTAACAGTAAAGAAAGAAAAGTGTGTATTCATGGCACCGTCTCTGACATATCTCGGTCACAAAATCGACACAAGCGGCGTGCATACTTTACCCGATAAAGTCAAAGCTGTAGCAGAGGCTCCAGCACCTGAAAATGTCTCACAGTTGAGGTCATTCTTGGGTCTCGTAAATTATTATGCCTCTTTCATGGAAAATCTTGCGACAGTTCTCGCACCCTTAAATGAGCTTCTTTGTGATGAGGTACCATGGAAATGGTCTTCGCAGCAAGAGGATGCTTTCAAAAAGGTAAAGGAGCTTCTAACTTCAGCTCTGGTTTTGACACACTACGATCCAAATGTCCCAATCACTCTGGCATGTGACGCAAGTCCATACGGTGTAGGTGCCGTGTTGTCCCACAAATGGGAAGACGGAACCGAAAAGCCAATAGCTTTTGCTTCACGTTCTGTCAAAGAGGCAGAATGCAACTATGCACAAATTGATCGTGAAGCTCTGGCAATTGTATTCGGGGTTAAGAAATTCCATGAATATCTGTTCGGGAGAAATTTCACTCTAGTCACAGACAGCAGACCATAAACGCACATTTTCTCACCAAAGAAACCCGTGGCTCCAATAGCAGCTGCTCGTATCCAACGTTGGGCTCTCTTTCTCGGCGCTCATGCTTATGACATTGCATATAAGCCAGCCGCCCAACATTGCAATGCAGATGGTCTGTCACGACTTCCTTTGAAATCAAAGGATAGAAAGGGGACATC
The DNA here is from genome assembly GCA_947462335.1 of Harmothoe impar. Lineage (NCBI taxonomy): Eukaryota > Metazoa > Annelida > Polychaeta > Phyllodocida > Polynoidae > Harmothoe > Harmothoe impar. The sequence goes on along the minus strand of OX381716.1, from coordinate 63,319,141 downwards.
AGTGTGTGAAAATGAGATCAGGGTTTTCAACCTATCACAAATAAATACTTTGCCAGTGAGTGCCAGTGAAATAGCTGAACAGACACGTCATGACCCTGTGCTAAGCAAAATATATATTCTCACTCAAAATGGGTGGAACAACACTGAGGTAACTGATGAAATCAGACCATATTATGTTCGTCGGGAGGCTCTTACCATCTCGGGCAACATACTGATGTACGGTACTCGTGTCATTGTCCCCGAAAAATGCCGCAAAAATGTACTGCATGAATTGCATGAAAGCCACATGGGCATGGTAAAAACAAAAGCACTCGCAAGGAGTTATGTGTATTGGCCAAACATTGATGATCATATAGAACAGCATGTAAAGTCATGTTCAGGTTGTGCAAAGGTCGCGAAGAATCCAGCTCTTGCTCCACTACACCCATGGGAATTCCCAAGTAGGAATTGGAGTAGGCTCCATCTTGACTTTGCTGGGCCTATGCACAATAAAAAGTTCCTATGTGTGGTGGATGCGAGATCCAAATGGCCGGAGGTTGTCCCAATGAAGCATGCTACATCAAGTAATGTGAAAAAGGCACTGGGATATATGTTCACCAGATTTGGTGACCCCGACCAGATCGTCACTGACAATGGTCCTCAATTCACTTCTGATGAATTCAAAGAATTTTTATCACAGCGTAACATTCGTCATATCACCTCAAGCCCATTCCACCCTTCAACAAATGGGCTGGCTGAACGGTTTGCAGGTACGTTTAAGAGCGCCATGAAAAGTTCAGAGTCAAGTGCGGGAAATCTAGATGTAAATCTCGCACGGTTCCTATCTGATTACAGAAATGTTGAACATAGTACAACGCATGAATCCCCAGCAAATCTCATGTTAAAGCATAAGCCCAAAATGCGACTGGACCTGATGCGACCAGATATTGACTTGCTTGTCGCAAATTCTCATCAGAATCAGATTCTCCAAAGAGAGAAGAGGTCTAAGGATAGGTCATTTGACATTGGTCAACACGTATATGTTAGAGACTATGCAACCAACAGAGGCAAGTGGGCACCAGGCGTCATAGTGTCCAAAACCGGACCAGTGTCTTATAAGGTTCAGGTCATTGTTGGTAGTTCCACACTACTGTGGAGAAGACACACAGATCAGATTCAGACTTATGTATCTCCATCTCAGACAGGAACAAACACTGGATCGCCGTTTCCAACAGGTGTACCGGACCTGCAGAACAGTTCATCAACATGGATGGACAATGCCATTCCGCTGACAATACCAGATGACACTAGTCTGACCCAAACAGCAAACACTGTGAACAATAACATTACACCAACAGCGCCAGTCAATGCTAGTGTGACACAGGCTGTCACTCCGAGGTCATCCACCAGAATCAGGCAGAGGCCAGAGCGTCTTATTGAAAAGTAGTCGAACATTTGTATTACCCTGTCGATAATTCATTGGATACTAGTCTATTGTTGCATTACCATAGTTGAGAAGTTATATGTAACCTTTAGTCACATGTAAACTTTTGTATCACATATCAAGTATGTAACCTTTTGTATCACATATTGAGACTATGTTTCTTGTAACCCGAGGAAGGGTGTTATGTATTCATGTCAGTGCATGTTATCCGGCCACTGGCCCCTAGCTCAGTGGCTCCACCTTCTGTAGTGGGAGTGTATCATATTATAACCAACCTGCCACCTAGTGTTAACTTGTGTAACTCTCTTGGAATAAACAAAGGAACTTCCTCAGTAATCACCTCAGTCTCTCCAATCAATAAGTATAATTACTTGAATACATAGCAGAGGGCGTAAAATATTTAGCCCCTTTTTAGAAAAAAAAGCCATGCCCATGCCCATTTCGGCGCCATTGGCGAGGTGGGGCCGAAAACGTTCCACGCACTCTCGAGGGGGCCTCCGCGAGAAATCTCACCACCCCTCCTGTAATTAATAAATGAGCACTCCCTAATGCCTATCCACATGCAATGGCTATTAACCAAACAGAGATAAAGACCTAGATTTACGGTAGTGGGCACCATAACATTGATCAGTGATGCCCTGACCACATTAGGGCCTACTTGATTGTTGTTGTGATGCCCCGTAACACATCTTTGTGATGCCCGTACCACAAATCTCTTTTGTGTATGATACATACCGCATTCGATGTAATAAGCGCCCTCCCCTAATAAGACCCCTCCCCCGATTTCTTTCAGATTTTTTCCAGACCTTTTTTTATATGTTCCTCCGATTTTTTACAGTTTTTCACAATTGTGTGTGACATAGAACACGTCCCAACGGTGCAGGTGCTAAGTGTGTGGCTGCAGATGGGTCAAAAGCGACCTGGCGACCTGGGATGTTTTGGAGGCGACTTTCGACCTAAGACAATAATAAAAGCGACCTGGCGACCTTTGAACAAAATAAACAATACATAAGAGGGTCCAAAAAAGCGACTTTTCGACCTGGACCCCTTAATTTCGGCGACTTTCCGACCTCAGGGGGGGACCCCTCTGCACCCCCAAGTGTAAAGGGACACAGGTGCATAGAAGCCATGTAGAAGGCTGTGTCTCACGACCTTGGGCCAATGTTTTTGTCTCTGACCGGGTGCCGTCTCTGACCAGGTGCTGTCTCTGACCGGGTGCCGTCTCTAACCTGTTGTCAGAGGAATGTGTTTTTTAATTGTTAACCCATACTCATATATATAAGGATTTGTAAAAACGTTATGGCAGTTGTTATGTAATTATAATGAGCCTCCTGCTGTTGGTAGAAGGTAACTAAACTCCCAAAGTGATGTCCGATCAGAGACGGCACCTGGTCAGAGACAGCACCTGGTCAGAGACAAAAACATTGGCCCAAGGTCGTGAGACACAGCAAGAAGCTTCTTATAGCCTTGGATGATCAGAAGGATAGACGCAAAATAAAAAGACAGTAAAAGATATGGTACTCACAGCGTTGGATTTTTTAAATCATGCAACTACCTAAAGGGAATCCCTCACATGTAGGCATAATTATCCTAGCGCCATGGACTGTAGTCCTCGGCAACACTGTTAGAAGTAAGTAGTGTTCCTGTACACCAAATACTGGGGGCAACTTTGGTTCCAGTAGATTGTACTGTAAACCTACAGCAAGTGAGCTTTTGTATATTTACAGCACTATGTACTGTATAGGGACAGCAGAATCTTCTGTTACTGTACAGCAAAATTGATTGTAAATTATAGTCTGAAGGTCCTAGATTCACCTCCCCGTGCTGGTGATATTTTTAACCATCCATGTGAGGGAAAAACGAATTTTAGGTGGATGTAGGTAGACCAAGAGAAGTGGCTCCTCCAAGGATTGAACTCACCACCTGCGGTGTTGGAGACGGGCTCTGATCCATTGCGCCACAGAGCCGGTGTTACAAATGGTCATATTGGGATATAAGCTACCTCTGCCATGTGTGTATTAAATGAGCTACAGCCTTGTTGCTGAAGATCCCTGATGAGAGGCTAGACCTAGGATCGAACCCACGGCCTCTCGTATACATATAACAGGGAAAAGTACTGTAGATCTACAAGTCACTACCGTAACCTGCATCTACAGTAACAGAATTGTACATGTACAGTAGAATTTGCTGTATTATTATTTACAGCTAAAGTACTGTACAACAACTTTTTACAGTGAAGGTACCCCATATATGTACCTCTACATGGGGTCTCACACTTTTGACCGTGTCACTATGTCGATTTTTAGCAAGAGGGCGGAGTCGCTGGGTCGATTTTTATATATATTATAATGTACTAAGGCTTTAAAAAGATGTCTGTGTCTGTTGATTTTTAAAAGGGCCGTGTCGCCCGTGTCGATTTTTACCCGTGTAGAGGCACATATATAAAGACTGAGGCATCCCAAGCTGTTCCTTACCAGCAGTTCTTTGGTCTATACCTGTTGCACTGGTGTGACCAACAGTTCCCTTCTGCCAGTGGTGTGCCTCTACATGGGTAAAAATCGACAGGGGCAACAGGGCGACGGCACTTATAGGCCCTTTTAAAAATTGACGGACACAGGAAAATCAGGATGAAAATCGACCCACAGGGTTTTTTCTCTAAATTCTTATATACCTAATATTTGACACGATGCCACTGCCCTCCTGCTAAAATTCGACATGGCGACATGTTCAAAAATTGTGGGTACCCATGTAGAGGTGATAGTATTGGGTGCAATTGATGCCCACCAATGTACTGATTGTCAAGCCTGTCATAGTTCAAGTATGTTTGAAATGTATATACATGTGTTAAATGTGCAATACATGTCTCCTGGATAGCTATCAAGATTTTGATTGTGCATACTGCTTCATGAATACACAATGCTTGTGTTGCGGCATCACCATGAAATCACAAACTCTTATTTTCTCATTATTTAATGGCAAGTACACTGAACAACGAATGGATACAGCCTTGTCACACCCTTCTGAAGATATGGTGTAAATTTAAATGTTGAAAACTCACTCGTATTAAACAAGGGAATCTTAACTTCCCTGTTTGAGCAATCACTACAAGTCTCCCACCACTGATGCCCTGTCCACGTGGCGGGGGCATCAGTGTTGGGAGCGTGATGACGCAGACCGATTGCCGCGACCAATGCACCTACGACCAATGTTGTGCTGGGGACTACACCACGCCGCCCACGTATTTAACGCGTCTGCCCCGCGTGATACACGCCGGGGGGGGGGGGGGGGGGGGGGGGGGGGGGGGGGGAGGGGGGGGGGGGGGAGGGGGGGGGGGGGGAGGGGGGCACTCAATTTTTTTTTGACACGGGTGTGCGGCTGGCCCTTTGACAACCCTTACCCTTGGTGAGGGGGATTTTGGTCAGAGGTGACCCTTGCTGAGGGGGATTTTTGACAAAGGTGCCTAGGTTTTAGCAATTTTCTCCGAGGAGTCGGCCTAGGGAGTAAGAATTTTGGTCAAAAGTGACACTTCTTGCGAACAATTTTGGCAACATGTGACCCTTTTTTGGGGGATTTTGTGAAATCTCCGAAAAGTGACCCTTGGTGAGGGGGATTTTGGTGAAAATTGACCCTTGGTGAGGGGGA